>JARQAD010000005.1:33902155-34381595 GCA_029955455.1 Quercus agrifolia
GTTTTCTTAGTAAGCTGTTTGGATCCCAAGAAACTGAAAATATGTTTTGTTTTTTGTTTTTTTTTTTTGAATTATGTATTGGATATTTCTCTTAGGTTGATATTACTGGATCTGTATTTATCAGGAAACAGATGTTAATTTTTTATGTATTTGTATGCGAAATGTTTTAGATCTTATAGAAAGCTTTAGATGTAGGTAATAAATTTTGATGCTTTAGTTAATGTATTGTCTCTCATTGAAAAGAATGTGTTTGTGTATTGAATATTTGAATGCGTGTATGTATTTTGATATATATGCATGTGTATGAATTTCAATTCATATATATACATATATATATATACACACATATATATTTGTTTGTAAGAATGCATAATTGTGTTTCATAGTTGAAGTATATGTTAATACATATGTATGTTTGTAAAGATATTTATTTTTCTATAAAATATGTGTTTTGTGTAAAGCCTTGATCTGAATTTTCATGATTTAAAGGTATTTTTGATTATGCTATTTTGTGCCCTTGGCATTGTGAGCATTTTGATGTTGCCCATCTCCCTTTGATGAATGGAATGACAAACCCTTAAAAATTTTGGTGAATAATTAAGGCTAGAGTCTCGAAGGGTCTCTTTTTGTTCAATTCTATTCAATAACTCATTCTATTTAATTTTTCCACCAGTTTCTGAGAATTCTGAGGTCGTACTGGGTCCTTTGAGTCAAGCTTCTGTTCAACTTCAAGTGCTGGAGGTAAAACTAGAGAAATGAGTTTGAGAAGATCTATGCATTTGTTAGCCAATTGTGGGGTTTTCTGTTTTATCTTGAATTTTGTAAGACAGCATGGTTTGGAAACCTAAAACTGTAATTATGTTGTATCCTAAATAGTGAAAGCTGCAAGTATAATCTTTCTAAAATTTCATTTTGTCCAGTTTTGTTGAATCATGTAGATTAGCCATAGGTGTGATGAGGTGAAATATTGTTTTAACATATAGCAGTTCATTATCTGCATATCAATGAGTATTAAGTTTATTAAAAAGTTTTAGGTCCTGCCCCTTTCTATAGAGACCAGAAGATCACATGTCCCCAATTTCTTTTAGCATCTATGAATTCCTCCTTTGCTTTACCAAAAAAAGAAAAGAAAAAAGGATGGTATAGCTTTGAGTACTTTTAAATTTTTAATAGCACCTCTAAGAAAAATGACTCAAATGAAAGGGAAATGGATTTTTGACCTAGTTGGAGAACTTTTCTTCTAGAACTGCCTTTAATTTATCTTTCTCATGGTGCTAAGTTTGTGATTCTGAGAAACTCATTACTTTGTCTGTGGGAGAAGATCCTATTATTATGCATACAAGGTTTTGTATTAGGATGTATAGTGTATCTCTATGAAATATTAACAGATGTGGTGGCTCTGCTAAATGCAAGCTTCATTTGCAACCATTGCAGTGTGCCTTTTCAAGTATCTAAAGAGCAGGTGGTACCTTTAATTCAAAAATAACAAAAGAGAGAATCAATATTGTACTGGTCTATTTCATAACATTATATATAGCATAGTATTACATATTAGGCTGTACAAATTGAATTTCAAGGCTATGCGTTTGACTGATTGCAGCCATTTAGTCAAATTTTTCTATGATGTGCAAATGCTTCACTTACTCCCCTCAATGATTGTCTTATCGCTTTACTTTGTATTAAACATGTCATTTACTTCTTAGTTGTGGCATTTGCGTTTTTCTTTCTCCTTATCTTGCAGGCAGAATTGAGCAGAAGAGGAGAGATCAGAGGAGACTCTCGAGAGTCGGATTTCCTCTTCTATTTATTTGTATGGTAGCCATCACCAGTGTTGTGCTTGGTTACCTTTTACACCCTTTAACACTTCATAAAGCATCAACACTATATGATTAATTCCTAGCTAGTTAATTAGAGATATAGGTATAAGAATCTCTTCCTAATTATAAATTTTTAGAGGTATTTTAGTCAATATGTTCTTTCTAGCCAATTTACTTGGAATGGAATTTAACTTACATAATAAGTGTGCTGTTTCTGTGAGTATACCAATTTCTTTTAATTTTCACTCTGGCTACCAAAATTTTATTGTGTGGTTAGGCATGGTTTTTCAATTCATTATCAGCTCTTTACTCAACACCACCTTTCACTAGCCATAACGAATTGATAGGCCATTGGTTGGGTCAGTTTCTGTTGAGTTTGAAGTTTGTGCTTCCAAAAACTAGAAAGGAGCATGAGGCTTAAATTACCTTGAGATTAATTTGTAATGTCCTTCCACCATCCAAGTTAATTTCCAAAATATTACATTAACCTCAAATTCAGATGCTGGTTGGTGCTCACAGTTTTTGTTTTTGTTGTAATTAAGGATATGCATTGCAAATGATTTCATAGTTTAGTATTGATTGCAGAATTTGGATATTTGGGGTGCACATTGCAAATGCTCATTTAGATGTAATTGACCCACAATTTCAAAAGTATACCATGCTTTATTTTCCAATAATGCACTCATGAGAAAGGCATTAGCTTTGTTTTCCTTTTTCACTTTAAAAGTCATCTCTGTTTATTGCTTTGACAATTAAAGCCTGTGAGTTTGACACTCAAATTTTGAATGCCTCCATTACTATTCACATTGCTCTCAAAAACTAGTCACTTTCGTCCCAAAAATTTAAAATAAAATAAAATAAAATAAATCTTCCAAAACAAAACTTATAAAACTACCAAGGAATAACACACTGTAAAACAGAACTAATTAACACTTCCAAAGTTGATATAATTCCTTTAGTATAGAAATACCTTGTGCTCGTGGTTTAGCATTCTAATCAACTAGTTGTAATGTCTATTATTTGTTCTATAACCAGTTCTTATACTATTTTTTTATTATTATTTCTTCTTGGTTTTGTAGCATTTGATATCTTAACACTTTCAAGGATCTGAATTTTAAGCTCGACTTCATACAGGTCATTGTTCAATAGCTATAAAGCAGTTTGAAGTTATACAAAATGATGGATTTGCTAAACGACTCATCTGATTCCTAGCACCAGGGAGTTTCTATACTTTCCCCTCTAGATGTGAATCTACAATTTTTAGAAATCTTGGATGAAATCGTGAAAACATATGCTTAGGATTGTTAATTTATTGGAACCACCATAGTTTGAGCCTAGTACTAATAAAGGTTCAATAAAATTTAACAACTTGTTTTTAGCCTACATATTATAGTATCACATTCAAATTTGTACATACAATTAAAGTTGGTAACATATGCAGGGACGCAAAGTTCGACCTAAGCGACGACATTGTACTCATAGCATATCTAACCAGGTGTGCATGTCTAGCTTACGTGTAGACCTATATGACCAAAGTACCATTGCATACGAATATACAAACAGGGTATGAATGGGTACAGTACATATTAATTGGAAATGAGAAGAAATGTCAAAGACAGTTTAGAATGTCAAGCCATGTGTTTGAACAATTGTGTAATACACTGCGCCAATATGGATATAACGGTACCAGAAGAGTTTGCTTGGAAGAGTCTCTTGCAATGACATTGGTGGTACTTGGTCATGCTAAGGGTAACAAAATGGTGTAGGATAGATTTCAGCACTCGGGTGAGACAGTGCATCGACACGTGGCCACGGTAGTTACATTGTTAGCCACTGTTATGGCAGCGGACATTATCAAGTCTATTGATCGTACATTTCGGGACGTGCTAGAACATATTTAGCATTCAGATCGATATTGGCCATATTTCAAGGTACTTTGTGAATTTGTTATCTTGACTTGATTTTATTCAAATTATCTTTATGGTCATACCACGTACTTCATTTCACATGGTATTTTTATGGCAATGGTTAGGGTTGCATTGGTGCGATTGATGAGGTCCACGTCCTCGTGGTTGTACCAGTTGATGAGCAACACCCGTACTATGGCAAGAAGGGGATCACCACAACAAATTGCATATGCACATGTGACTTTGGCATGAAGTTCACATTCACATGTGTTGGATGGGAAGGGTCAGCGCATGACACAAGGATTTTTTTAAGCTACCTCAATAATGAGAGTTACAACTTCCCAAAAGCTCCAGCTAGTTTGTAAATATGCAGTTTAATTATAGTATTAAAGTATGTATTAATGTAGTAAAATGCTAATGTAATAAACGTGTTCATTTGCAAGAAAGTATTACCTGGTTGATTCAGGGTACCCTATGAGGAAAGGGTTCCTTGCACCATATAAGGGGGAAAGGTACCACATCCCCAAATTTCAACCTCATGAAGTGGTACATCGTCCAGGGGAGAGATTTAATTATCTCCATTCATCACTCCGTTCGGTCATAGAATGAACTTTTGGAGTTTGGAAGAATAAATGAAAAATTTTGAGAAATATGCCACCCTTTCATATACGCACTCAAGGTCGCATTATTGTTGCTACAATGGTTCTTCACAATTTTGTTAGAGCACATGAGATAAACAATGACGTTGAACGTTCTAGATCTACAGGGGGCACATCTAGATGTAGTGAGAAAGGTCATTACGATGTCGTGGCATATGCAATCTCAATCTTGGATGAACCTGAGATGAAACTGGTTCATGACAATATCACAGCATCGATATGTGCAGACGATAACTGATTATGGTGACCATTATTTTTGTCACAATAGAAATTTAGTGTGGTTGAAAATACCATTAACATTATGAAAAAAAATTTGTGGGGACCATAACTGATGGTTCACAAACTTGAATAATGTAATATCATTTGTTGTTGTATTGTTGGTAAGCAGAACTGAGGACTCACAAAACTTGATTTTAATACCTTTAATTTATGCATTTGTATATATTCGTTACATGTGAAACTCATGGGTATTGCAACAGTAGATGTCAAGGTTATAGGGGACTTCTAAATAGACTCTAATCTTATTTGAACAAGGGATAAACAATACTAGAAAACATAAAACCCGTTTGTATACAGGAGAGAGTATAGCTTCAACATAATTAAGATTGTACTCTTTCTACTACTTTGCAACCTAGCTTTGGGTTAGAGACAGTACCACTCTCTCTAACATTACAGAGCAAAGCATCATGCCCAATTAAAACTACATGAAAAAAGCCATCAACTTCCTTTGTAAGAAGATCTTAGTCCCTGTGAAAGTCCCTCTGCTCTCCATGCCAAATCTGAAACAAAATTCTGGAATGCTTCCACTTCAATAGGGTCCACACCATCTTGGATCATGGGATACAATTTCTTTACACTTATATCAACTGCTTCAAGCTTTTTGAAAACTGTAAATCTTCCACTTGAATATAAATTTCTAATTTCGCTATTAACGCTAGTTTGCAAAACAGTAAAAGCTTGAGCCCACATATATTTGTCATCACCATTCAAATCAAACAACTTTCTTGCAGAACCAGAGAAAGCTGAAGCAAATACACTGCAAATAAATACCGTCTCCACCTTAACCTCATACATAGCACGCATTAAAACCTTCCTACCTTTGGCTGAGTACTTTACATAATTGGGAAGATCCAGTGATTCCACAAGCTTGCTGAAAATGGTGGAACGGTTTTCAACTCTAGGGTTCTTTGAACTAATATGTTGTCTCCATGCATCAAGTGAAGATCAAGCCTTGATAAACTGCTTTGAAGAGTTGGAATCCAAATTGTGCAGCACACACTAAAGCAAGAAATGGCCCTAGTTCAACCTTGAGATTTCAAAGCTAAAAACATTGCATATATCAAGCAAATTCACACTAATGTCCAAGTATGCATCTATCCATTTCTCATCCTAGTCGCACACCGAGAGTTCAAGCTCAGCTATGAGGGTTTTTATGTCATTATGAGTTTCACAAAGCGAGAGCATCCTTGTCCTTTGGGTTAAACTTTCTCAGCCTCCCTGCCAAGGTTTCCTCAAAATTGTTCAACAGTAAAAGAAGCCTTCTAGACAAATTGGAACCCTTGGGTGATATCATCTAGAGAGGATTTCCAAAATGGAAAAAGGGATGGGGTAAGTCATATGGACGACTCATGTCAATGAATTAACTGCACAAGAAAGTTAAAACAGGCAGGGATGACATTAAAAAAAGCATTAGAAAAACCATAAGACAAAGCTCCAATTTCCTGCACCATATGAAAATAATTAATACAATTCAAAATTTTTTCCTGCAGCATAAACAATTCCTTGAGACAATAGCAGGAAAGTAATCATTTCAGCAAAGATGTTTCTACCAAAACACCTACCTATGGATAATAACTAGAACCAAACAAAATACTCAATGAATTCCATTTTATTTACATTCCAAGTTCTTTATTTTAATGTCTTGTTTTTTAATGTCCTTTACTTTTAAAGCACTTTACTTTCTTGTCTATAAATTTCTAGCACTTTTATTTGTATACTCTTGTTGTTCTCTATCCTTTCTCATGTGTAGTATTGCCACAAAGTAAAAAGTTTGAGTAACCAAACCTCTAAAAATGTTTTTCTAAAGTAAACAAAAATAATTTTTATAAAGAATTTTATAAAGCAGAAGATATTTTACAAATTTAACTATATTTTAGCTACAAATAAACACTTAGGGTCCATTTGGATACAACTTATTTTGCTGAAAATTGAAAACTGAAAACTGAAAACACTGTAGCAAAATAATTTTTAAATGTGTAAATTGATAAAGCGTGACTTCGTTAGTTGAGTTGGACGTATCCAAATGGATCCAAACTCTCGCCTAGATACCTATGAAAATGAAAAGACCGCTCCTTTCGAGGTGGTCACCGATGTGGTGCCTGCCACAACGTCTCCGATGCCCAAGTCAGAACAGGAAAATGGTTTTGTAAAATGAAACAGAATAGCAGGATCACAATGAGTGTTTTTCAGAGTGTCTGTATGTACCTTGTGTTGGCAATGTGAGGGCTTTTATATATGTTGCCTTAGATTCTAGCTGTTATGGTTGTTAATGTCTTTCTTAGTAACGCCTCTGCCTAGTAATGGGGCTTTAATAGGCTCCCAACAGTCTATATGGTTGGCTTTGTAACTACCTGAGTTATTTATTGACTACATTGAATGACTTCCGTACGTCCGTCAATGATAATCGGTTTCTTCGTCTATCAGGATGACTTCATCATTCTCAGTGGCCTCGTCTAGGAGATGTGAGCTCATGAATCCCATCAGTTGCCCCCTAGCATCTGTGGTTGCCATGACATATCATGACGACCATAAAAGATGAAAGGGTTTGTTGAGCTGTCCATGACTCTTGGGGTTTCGTTCTAAATTAAATGTGTAGTGGCGGCATGCTGATCGATGGGGTTAATCGCATGACCCTTGGGTTTCCCACTGTTTTTCAGTTTTTTGGGCCTTGTTTTTAAACTTTCCTCTCCTTCACTTTTCCCCATTTCTCTAATCATTTGCTCTGAGTTCTTTTTTCTCCTCCATTTACTCTTGCGACCATTCTAACCTTGTTTTAGCGATATTCTTTGGATTTTTCTCTGATTGAGCTGCTTTCTGATTGAGCTGCTTATTTTCAAGGTACATTCTTCTTTCCCTCTCCCTCTATTTCCTTTTTCTTCATAACCTGTTATAAGTTTTTGATTTTTCCTTTCTCTTCGCTTTGCTATGGTTGTTTTTGATTTTTTGGGCTTTTAGGATTCATCCCCTTCTTAATTTTTCATGGTCAATAACTCTAAGGTTAGGGTAGCTTGCCCCTTGGTTTCTTTCTTTTTTGCTCTCTTAGGGGATGCTTTAGGTGTTTCTGGTGATTTTCTTCCCTTGGTTTTTACGGGTGTTGGGTTGAGTGTGGCCTTAAGAGAGCTATCCCCAATACTTGGCCAATCGATTTCTTGGTTTGAGGGTGAGACAAGGAGGATGTCGGAGGTGAGATCCAGTGAGCTCAAGACTGGGTTGTCGTCTAGCGATGGCCCAGATGAAGGTGATACAGCTGTCTCTATTCCTCGTAGAGTTAGGGCTTTTTTTGCCCTCGAAGAGGTGTGTGGGCTAGACACTGACACCGTGAGTAGATTCAAGGATAGGTTTCAGTTTCCAGAGCGAGTTCGTGTTCATCGACCCAACGAAGAGGATTGAGCTTACCACTTCTTCCCTAGTGAGGTATGCTTTTACGAGGCTACCTTTACTTGTGGGCTCAGGCTCCCCGTCCATCCGTTTATAATGGAGCTTTTAGGCCACTTTGGTATTGCTCCCAGGCAGCTTATGCCCAATTCATGGAGGATAGTGGTCAACTATATGGAAATATGGTTGGCTGCTAACGGGGACATGATTAAGGTAGGTGAACTCGTCCACCTTTATCGTTTGAAGGGGTCAAAATAGTATGGATACTATGAGTTAGTACCTTGGGCGAGGAAGGCTAGGATTATAAGGGGTTTACCTACGTCCTTCAGGTATTGGAAATCCCGTTTCTTTTTCGTGTCTGGGGACAACTTTGAGACCCCCGCTAGCGAGGCTTGGGGTGATATCACAAGGTTGCTCTGTCGGTGGGGAACCCGAAGTTAGGTGCCTCAATATTTCTTATCGTTTGTTGATTTTTTGCTATATTTATGTGGTCATCCCTAACCCTTTTTGTCGTTCCTTTGTGCAGTTAAGAGACGGCCTAAGCTCAAAAGCAAGTACCAGAATCACGTTAAGAAAGCGATAGAGTACGCCAAGACGATTGAAAGTTGGGACGATCTTGTAAATCTGCGAACCCTTGCGTTCTATTGCCTAGGTCCAGACCCATCTCCCTACGTCCTGCATACCATAGATATTGAAGGAAAAAAGAGTAAGTGTTATGTTCGTCAGTGTTAGGTTCGTCAGTATTGACCCCTTTGTATATACTTGGATAAGTATTAATAAGTGTTTTCCTCTCGCAGAAATGACAATGAAGTTCAACAAGGACATGTATGCTCGAATGAGGAGCAAGAAAGATGAGCCCTTTTCCGCTATTGGGGCTAAGTCCATTCGTGTAATGAAGAAAGGGACCCCCATACTTGTAGCACATCCGTCCACTCCAACTCTTACGACGGTGGGGATAGCATCTCCAACCCCCTCAGTGGAGGAGCTTACTCCCCGGCATAAGAAACCAAGGACTGGGGATAAGCAAAAAAAGAAGGCTGACTCCCGATCTTCCAGCATCTGGGACGATGATGGGGTTGCCCTGGCACATGCTTAGGATGTCTTTAGTGTTGATGACACGAAAGTATTCTCGAAGGTGTATGCCAATAAGGTTATGGGGCATCACCTCCATAAGCTCGTCCAGGTACTTATGCAAGTTTATATCTTTCGTTCGTCTTTCCTTTTTCTTTTTTCTTTTTTTGTAAAATATATATGTATTTTTTTTTTCAGGTGTTGGGAGAGAGTCTCTATATTACTTCGGAGTACCTGGCTCAAGAGGCCAAGGTCAAGTCTGCGCAGACCCATGTGATAACCTTGGAGGCAAAAAATTTGAAATTGAAGAAAGAGCTGATATCTACCCTGAACGAGGCCAACCTGGCCAAGGAAAGGTCAAGACTTTAACTGGCGATCTTAGAACCGAGCGGCAGTTGACTTTGGAGAAAGACGAGCAGCTTGCAGCGGCCAGGGAGAATATCAAAGGCATTGTTGCCAAGGCCGTCGAGGGCTTTCTGCAAACTGAGGAGTACAACACTGTGCTTTTCAACTGGTACTTCAAGGGGTTCGAACTTCTGAGGAGATACTTCATCGAGCATCCCTCTGGAGTGGACTTGGAGAAACTGGACATAGAGGAGGTAGACAAGGAGATGGCTGATGACGAGGCTGCCCAATCTTCGGCTACTGAGATTGTCCCTGCCTCTACTAACGCCCTCGAGAATGCCTCTGTCACTGACGATGTTGCTGCTGATGCCTGAACCTAATACTTAATGAAATTTTACTTTTCTCTTTTGTTTCTTTAGGTGCCTGTTATGTTTTAGGCTTTTTGTAGATCTAATTTTAGAACAATTTCCTTTTAATCTAACTTGAGAACAATCTTTTTAGCCCAATGTTTATGGGCCTTTAAATGCAAAGAACAATGGTAACTGCCCTTTGTTTTTGGGCTTTAATCAAATTTATAGCTGCGTACCTACTTGCATTCATGATTGCATACTTATTGCCTTATGATATGCTTGTGGTGTCTTACATCCGTCCGTGCTATGTACTTTAGTTGTGCTTTTCCTTTTTCTTCGTCAGCGGTTTGCTTCTTGTCTTCACGGGTCCTGCTATTTGGTTTCTTGCAACTTGCACCTCTTTAGGAGATGACATCAAGTGTTTTCATGAACTGGTTGGGAGCTCATATTCAGCCTGAGCTTTGTTCTGATTTGTTGCAAGGTTCTTGTCTTTTTCTTCTTCTTCTTTTTTTTTTTTTTTTAAATTTATATCCCCTTAGGGATCTTTTCGTGATCATGTCTTCGTCAGTTACTTACATCCATCAGGGCAGAATCTCGTTACTTTGCCATTTTCTTTTGCGACTTACACCCATTTAAAGGATCTTGCCATGTTTGTGGCTTCGTCAATAACTTACATCCGTCAAGGCGGAATCTCGTTACTTAGCCATTCTCTTTTGTGACTTACACCCATTTAAGGGATCTTGCCATATTTGTGGCTTTGTCAGTAACTTACATCCATCAATGCGGAATCTCGTTACTTAGCCATTCTTTTTTGTGACTTACACCCATTTAAGGGATCTTGCCATGTTTGTGGCTTCGTCAGTAGCTTACATCCGTCAAGGTAGAATCTTGTTACTTAGCCATTTTTGGTTTTACAGTTGACCAGACCTGCTTGCACAAAGACATTAGCTGAATAATTCTTTTATTAATTTCGGGAATGAATACATTTGTTTTTTGCATCTATTGATGGTAGTTCTTCAAGTGTTCAACATTCCATGGCCGTGGGAGCTTTTATTCATCTAGGGTTTCCAGGTAATAGTTGCCTTGCCTGGAGTAGTGGACGACTCGGTAGGGGCCTTCCCATGTGGGGCCAAGCTTTCCTTAGGCAGAGTCTCTAGTCGCTATGGTGACCTTGCACAGGATGAAGTCGCCTATGTCCAGTCATTTAAGCTTTACCCTCTTGTTGTAGTATTCGGCCATCTTCTGCTAGTATATCGTAATTCTGCTGGATGCTTTATCTCTTACTTCGTCCAGACAATCCAGATTGATTCGTAGCTGATCGTCGTTGTCTTCTTCGTGCAATACCTCTCGCCTGATACTGGCTACTCCTACCTCGATCGGGATTACTGCTTTAGTGCCACAGGTGAGTCAAAAGGGGGTTTCTCCAGTTGGGGTTCTTGCCGTGATTTTGTAGGCCCAAAGGACGTTGGAAAATTCTGCTGGCCAAGCACCCTTCACATCATCTAGCTTGGCTTTGATAATCCTGAGTAGTTCCTGATTCGTCACCTCCGTCTGTCCATTTACCTGTGGATGCCCTAGGGATGAGAACTGGTTCTTGATGCCTAGGCCTGAGCAGAAGTCTCTGAAGCCTTGGCTGTCGAACTGCCGCCCATTGTCAGATATTATCGTCCTCGGAATCCCAAACCTGCAGATTATATTCTTCCACACGAAACTCCGGATTCTGGCTTCGGTGATGGTTGCTAGTGCCTCTGCTTCAACCCACTTTGTGAAGTAATTAATAGCAACTAGTAGAAATTTTGCCTGACCTTTACCTTGGGGCAACGGGCCGACGATGTTGATCCCCCATTGTGCAAATGGCCACAGGGATACTATCGTCGTTAGTTTCTCTGTTAGAAGTCGCTGGACATTCCCAAACCTTTGGCACTTATCACATTTTTTGGCAAGCTTTACTGCGTCTACCTGCATAGTAGGCCAGAAATAACCTGTTCGAATGACCTTGCTTACCAGGGATTTAAGGCCGGGATGGTCCCCACAAATTCCTTCGTGGATTTCTTCCAAGATGTACTTGGCTTCATCTTCGTCAACACACTTCAAGTAAGGCATGGAGAAGCCTCTCTTGTATAGGGTGTCATTTAGGATTGTAAATCTAGCTGCCCTCTTCTTGATCTTCTTGGCCTCCTCGGCGTCCTAAGGGAGGCATCCGT
The DNA here is from genome assembly GCA_029955455.1 of Quercus agrifolia. Classification (NCBI taxonomy): domain Eukaryota; kingdom Viridiplantae; phylum Streptophyta; class Magnoliopsida; order Fagales; family Fagaceae; genus Quercus; species Quercus agrifolia. Next base: position 33,914,163 of record JARQAD010000005.1, read on the forward strand.
CTTAAAGGAAAGATGCGACCGGTGTCATTCAGCTATTTATGCTCTAGATTACAAATGTTGGGACTTCTTCGATGCTAAGGCGCTTTTGGACTTCCATGTTTAACTCCATTCTCGTTGACCCTTCCTCTAACTAGGCCATTTTTGCGATCTCGTCTACTGCCATGTTCTGGCCCCTTGGGATCTGTATGAATTCCAATTTATCAAACTCTTGGGCTAGATGTTTCGTCAGCTTGAGGTATTTCTGCATTCTTTCCTCCTTTGCTTCATACTCTTCTTTGATCTGCTCTATTACTAACTTTGAATCACTCTGGATGAGCAGGTTCTTAGCCCCGAGTGCCTTCCCGAGCCTCAATCTTGTTAGTATTCCTTCATATTCGGCCTCATTATTGGTTGCCGGGAACTTCAGTTGAACTTTGTACCTGAGTATTTCTTCGTCGGGGGTGATTATAATAATCCTTACTCCCCCTCTCCTTTGAGCTGACGAACCATCAGTCTGGATCATCCACTGTTATGTCTTATTGGTGGGGTTGTCATCTTCTAGAAGGGTGAACTCGGCAATGAAGTCCACCAGAGCTTGTGCCTTGGTGGCTGTTCTGGGGTGGTATTCGATGTCGAACTGGCTGAGTTTAATCGCCCATTGAACCATTCTTCCTGCTGACTCGGGCTTGTTCATGGACTTTCTAATGGGCTGATCCATCATTACCAGGATCGGGTTCACCTGGAAGTATGATTGTAACTTGCGTAAGGCTACTATTAACGCAGACACGATCTTTTCAATCCTTGGATACTTGGCCTCAGCCCCTTAGAAAGCCTGATTGACGTTGTAAACTGGGAATTACTTCTTGTCTTCTTCTTGAATTAGGGCTGCACTCACAACCGTAGCTGACACTACCAGATACAGATACAAGTCTTCTCCTTGCTTAGACGGACTCAAGAGGGATGGACTCCTCAGATAACGTTTAACCTCCTGAAGTGCTGCCTCGTATTCATCAGTCCAAGCGAAAGTCTATTTCAATGTTTTGAAAAAGGGTAGGCATTTGTCCGTCGCTTTAGAGACGAACCTATTAAGTGCTGTAATCCTCTCTATGAGTTTCTGGACTTTTTTTACGGTCTTGGGTGATGTCATGTCGAGGATGGCTCTCACCTTCTCCGAGTTTGCTTCTATTCCTCTCTAGGACACCATGAATCCCAAAAACTTTCCCAAGGCTATGCCAAAAGCACACTTGCTGGGGTTTAACTTCATCTGGTATTGTCTGAGCGTGGCGAATGTCTCCTTCAAATCGTCAGATGTGTTAGTTATTCCTTGCTCTTGATGAGCATATCATCCACATATACTACCATGTTCCTCCCAATTTGGTTGCTGAACATTTTATTAACCAACCTCTGGTAGGTTGCCCCTGCATTTTTTAATCCGAAGGGCATTACATTATAGCAATAGAGCCCTTGGCTTGTGATGAAAGCAGTTTTCTCCTGGTCTTCTTCGGGCATCTTTATTTGGTTGTACGCTGAGAAGGCGTCCATGAACGTCAATAATTTATGCCCGATTGTAAAGTCTACCAGCTGGTCTATCCTCGACAAGGGGAAGCTATCCTTTGGGCAAGCCTTGTTCAGGTCTATGAAATCTACGCACATTCTTCATTTCCCATTTGCCTTATTCACTAAGACGACATTCATGAGCCATTCTGGGTAATACACTTCATGTATGAAGCCTGTTATCAGTAGTTTATTAACCTCGTTTGTAATGGCCTAGTTCTGTTCTGGGGCAAAGACCCGTCGTTTCTGCTAGAAGGGCTTCTTTTCGGGATTCACATTCAACTTGTGCTCGATAACTCTCGGGGATATACCAGGCATGTCCTCGTGGCTCCATGAGAAGACGTCGAGGTTTTCCTTAAGAAACTAAACGAGCATTAACTTCATCTCAGGACTCAATGTTTTCCCTATCCTTGTTGTCTTGGTCATCTACTAACTCCACTTCTTTCAGGGCTTCTACCTTGTTTTCTTCTTTTTCCTCAATCATCCACGTATGGTTCTCCTTGGCGGCCAATATAGCCTGGTAGCATTCTCTTGCCAGGACTTGATCTCCTCTTACCTCGCCTACACCATTCTCTGTTGGAAACTTCACCTTCAGGCAACAAGTGGAGGTGGCTAATTTCCATTTGTTGAGTGTGGGCCTTCCAATGATCACATTGTATGATGAAGGGTAGTCCACCACCAAGAAGTCTAACTGACGGGTCAACTGCTTCGGGTATGTCTCCACTATCACCGTTAACGTCACTATGCCCTTGGGGTATACCCTGTCTCCACTGAAGTTGACGAGAGGGGAGTCAAATGGGTGCAATCTTCCAGGATCTAGCTTCAGCTATTGAAAAGCAGGTAGGTAGATGATGTCTGTGGAGTTGCCATTGTCCACGAGGATCCTCTTGGTATTGAACCCTTCAATCGTGAGTGTTATGACTAAGGGGTCATTATGAGGTTGCTTTACCCCCCCCCCCCCCTTGTGTCTTCCTCGTTGAAAGACATATCTTGGTTTATTCATCTTTGCTTGAATGGGGGTACCATATGGACGCTGTTCACCTGCCTCTGACATACTTTCTTGAGGGATCTGAATGACCCTCTTGCAATGGCCCTCCTGCGATCATTGTTACTTCCCCAATCACATTCTGTGGGGGCTGAACGAGTGATCCTCGTCCCTGGACATAGAACCGTGCTGGTTTTTATTTTCGTCCCTGACCCTGCTGGGCTCCCCCTTCTTCACATACTTCTGCAATTTTCCTTTCCGTATCAACTCCACTATCTATTCTTTTAAGTCCCTGCAATCCTCTGTATGATGGCCATGATCTTTGTGGAACTGGCAGTACTTTTTTGTCATAGACGTTAGGGGATGAATGCAACAGCCTCGGCCACTTGAGGTAGTGTTCATCCTTAATCTGTGCTAAAATTTTATCAATAGGCATAATTAGAAAAGTGAATTTTACCGTTTTGGGACTTTTCTTGTCTCTCCTTTTACCTCTATCATTCATCCGTCGATCTGGACGCTCCCTTTTTTGTCCTCTGCGATCGTCCTCCTTTCGTCCTTTATCTCCCGGCTTTTCTACATCCTTTATGACAGCTAAAGCAACCTCGGCATTCATATATTTTTGTGCCTTCAAAAGCATCTCCGCCATCATCCTAGATGGATTCTTCGCAAGTGAAATAAAAAAATCTCTAGACTTCAACCCTGCTTTAAAGGTCGTCAGCTACACCTTGTCGTCAGCTTCGTTTACCTCTAGGGTCTCCCGGGTAAATTGTTTCACATACGACCTCAAGGTTTCTTTTTCCCCTTGTCTAATAGTGAATAAATGATCAACTGGTCTCTTCAGGCGTTGTCCTCCGACGAAGTGGCACACAAAGGCGTTGCCCAATTACTCAAAACTGTCAACAGACGATTTTGGTAACTTCGTGAACCACTCCCTAGCAGCTCCCTTGAGAGTCATAGGGAAAGAACAAAACAGTATCTCGTTAGGAGGCTGTTGGAGGCCTAAAGTCGTCTTGAAAGTGTTGAGGTGGTCCAGAGGGTCCTTAAGCCCGTCAAATGGCTCAAGTTGAGGTAATCGGAATTTAGACGGCACAGGGAACTCCATGACTGCCGTAGTGAACGGGGAATCTATTGTCCTGACCATCCTGTCCAAATTCCGATCCGTCTGTCCTTTAATGGCCTTCCTCAGCTCGTCCATCTCTTTTCTCATCTCCTAGAGAGAGTCTGAGTGGGGTTCGTCCAGGGTAGTTGGCCCTCGGCAGTCACTCCTTCTAAGGCTATCTCCTTCGTCTTCTTGATTGGCTCTAGACCGGTTTTCCTCCTGCTGAAGCCATAGCTTCGTTTCTTTATTCTGTCTGGTGAGCTCCTCGACAGTGGCTACAAGAGCCTAAACCTATTAAGCCAGAGCTACAGAATCTTGGTTGGATTCCCTCTGGATGCAGAAGTTGATTGGAAACTACGCTTTCAACCCTGAGTACGAAAATGTCGTCCCCACAGACGGCACCAAACTGATGAAGTGTGACTTCGTCAATTGAGTTGGACGTATCTAGATGGATCCAAACTCTCGCCTAGATACCTGCAAAACTAAAAAGATCGCTCCTTCCGAAGTGGTCACTAGTGTGGTGCCTGCCACAACATCTCTGATGCCCAAGTCAGAACAGGAAAATGGTTTTGTAAAATGAAATAGAATAGCAAGATCACAATGAGTGTTTTTCAGAGTGTCTATATGTACCTTGTGTTGGTAATGTGAGGGCTTTATATAAAGTTGCCCTGGATTCTAGCTATTGTGGTTGTTAATGTCTTTCTTGGTAACGCCTCTGCCTAGTAATGGGGCTTTAATAGGCTCCCAACGGTCTATATGGCTGGCTTTATAACTACCCGAGTTATTTATTGACTACATTGAATGACTTCCATACATCCGTTAGTGATAATTGGTTTCTTCATCTGTTAGGATGACTTCGTCATTCTTAATGGCCTCGTCTAGGAGATGTGGGTTCGTCAATCCCATTATAAATAATACCGTGAGATTTATTTTTAATATTTTTCTCTGAATAAAGTGGTTGTGGGTCCCGTGAACAGTGCATGAACAGTGATAAACAGTGCATGAATAGTGACTTTGTCCCCTATAGCTGAAACGCGTGCTGAAAAAAAAAAAAAAAAAACGTGAAATGACTAAACGCAAACGCTGAATAAGTTGAATTCAAACACTACCTTAAAAATGAAAAAATATTTGTAAAAAATATTTTTCTTCAAGATTCAGTCTTTTGACACTCTTTAATGTGTTTTTTTAAAACTTTATTTTAAGGTACGTTCTAGTTAAATATACAATTGCAATATTTTAAATAACAATATTTGCCCATAGTTTCTTCTGGTGGTTTAGTAGAGCTTAATTAATTATTTGCTTCAAAATTTAATTAGTGCTGGCCCCGTACCAGATTTGAAATCTCTCGCAGATATGATGCACTCTTTTTAGTTTTTCAAGGTTCGATCCGATGCTATTGGGTGGCAATACAGGCTGTTGAGATTGCACAGGATATCAGTGTTTCGGATTTTGCTTTAGTGTCACGACTGACGAGGCTGAACTAAAATCTTGTACAGGACTGATTCTCGCTCATGGGTCCACATCATTTGGTCGCTTATAATAATTTATTTATTGGAGTTTAACCGTATCCTGCAATATCATAGAGGGTAAATAGACTTTTAATTTCTATATTTTGATTTTTTTATTTATTTTAATTCCTATATTTTATTTTTATTATTTTTAGTTCTTAAATCAATTAACGCCCTTCATTTAAGTCTTTAAAGCACTATTTCGTCACCAAACTAACAGGAAAATTGAACGTGGCTAACGTGGACATTAAAATATTATTAAAAAAATTATTTGGTATTTTTTAAATGCCAAAATTTAAAAAAAAAAATTAATTAATTACTTAATTTTCATTTCATTATTTGTGTTCTTCCTGTGTTCTTCCCTATTTCAACAAAAAATAAACCCTAAACTTAGATCTTAACCAAACCCCAAACCCATATCCCTAGTAAAGCAAACCTTAGCCTTCAAACCCATAAATTTTCTCGGGAAAAAAAAAAAAAAAACCCCAAATCACCACCACCGAATCAAAGAACATGAAGATCAAACCCAGCAACAACATCAAACCCATAATCAAAGAGCAAACCTAGAATAAAAGAACATGAACATCAAACCTACAGGGGGGAAAAAAACATGAACATCACCAAATCAAAGAGTATGAATATCACCACAACGTTTCCCAGCCGTCCATCATCATCCATGCCTAAAAGAAAACCCAAATGCAGATCTACCAAACCCAGTTTCAAACTAATTCCAGATATTTCAAACAAAAGCCCCAAATCCAAAGATTCAAACTAATCCCAAAATCCTTGGCTACAAACCCAAATCCACCAATACCCCAATCGACCAATACCATCCTAAACCCAGATCCATAACAGAGCTTGATCTGTGGCCAACAACCCCAAAGAAAACCAGATCCAATCGATCCCAGTCCCGCCCCACTTGACTTGGATCTCCTCGTCTCAAGCTCGACCAGCATGGACCTAGCCTCAGATTGTCGCCGCCTTGTGCAGCAATAGCATCCCACAAGCTCCTCATCACACATGGACGTTGGTCAGAACGACGGAGATTGAGTCGAAGGATTGGCTATGGCGTTTGAATGACAGTGATTGTTGTTGGCTTTGGCTCCTCATCACGCCGAAAGAGAGAGAGAGAGAGAGAGAGAGAGAGAGATTGTACAGTTTTTGGTTGATGGATTTTGGGTCTCAGTTGTTTGATTTGGTGGCTTGATGGACGGCGTGGGTGGGGTTCTTTTTCATGGGTCTTAATCTTTCTTTTTAGTGGCAGATTTCAATTGTTTTTATTATTTTGCTTGGGTTTGATCTTCAGGTTCTTTGATTCGGTGGTGGTGATTTGGGGTTTTTTTTTTCTAGTGGGATTTTTTTGTGTTTGTTTGCCAAGAAAATTTATGGGTTTGAAGGCTAAGGCTTGCTTTACAGGGTATATGGGTTTGGGGTTTGGTTAGGATCTTGGTTTAGGGTTTTTTTTTTTGCTGGAATAGGGAAGAACACAAATAATGAAAAGAAAATGGAGTAATTTTTTTTTTTTAAAATTTTGGCATTTAAAAAATGCCAAATAATTTTTTTAATAATATTTTAATGTCCACGTCAGCCACGTCCAATTTTCCGTTAGTTTGATGACGAAATAGTGCTTCAAGGACTTAAATGAAGGGCATTAATTGGTTTAGGGACTAAAAGTAGTAAAATGTAGGGACTAAAATGGAAAAACATCAAAATGTAGGGACTAAAAGTGCATTTATGCCTATCATAGAATCACAATTGTGAGTTTATTAGCTAGCATTCTAGTGATCGAGGTACTGCAAATAGGGTGGGTGGCGATTCATTTAGCCAACGAGATACTGCAAAGTTGCACATCACTCTATAAAATATGTTAGCGATAATGGATAGGAAATTATTGGGTAATTGAAGTCACCACACTAAGAGCATGCACAGCAAATGTTCTATAAAAAAAATATCATTTTGACACACCAAAAGCCTATTTTATTATTTTACCACATCATTTTACAGCATCCCATTTATCAGATGTTTTATCATTCAATTCTATACATTAAAATAATATTTACTACACATTAAAATAATATATCATCAAATACAACAACAATAGCGGCAAAAAAATGAAAAAAGAAATGAAAGAGAGAGAAGAAAGAAAGTAAAAAAGGATGAGAGGGAAATGAATAAAAAACTTCTTTTTTTTTAGCATTTTGGTCCATACTGTATCAAAATGGAACGGTACTGTTCACATGTGGCAAAAATTATGAGATTTGGAACATCTTATAAATGGGGTTTTTTGGTGTTTAGTGTGCCAAATATTTGTTATTTGGCACATTTGGCACATCTGTTGTGGATGCCCTGTATCATTAACTTTAATGGGTACTACCGCGCACCTTTAGTGCAGTAGTTACTTCACAAGTATAAGTGCTTGTGAGATGTGGAGGGCAAGGGATGGGGTTTAAGTTTTCAGGAAGGAGCTTCACATACATATACATTTAAATTAGGCTATAGTAGAAATTCTATCTTGAAAGAAAAAAAAAAAAAACACTTTAATGGGTGAGAGTGTGAGGCTCAGTGCACTGAATTCAAACCTTACCCAATTTTAAAAATATTTTGAGAATAGTGAGATTAGGGAAAAAAATTTAGAGCATGTTTGGATATGGTGAGTTTTGAGTGATATGATCCTGTTTTCATCACTCATGATCCAAAACTAATGAGGCCCATAAAGACATCTTGTTTGGACTCCATGACTCATGTTTGGTGATTCAGTTTTGGTGATTCTATGACTTAAAAAAATGAGTGATGAAGAGGGAAACTGAAAACACCTTTCAACTGTTTTCAAAACTCATGATATGTGACTCAATGGCAATCCCATAAATAAGTTGTCTCAATGGGCCCCTTCGCCAGTGCATTGTCACATCACCAACGGCATTTTCTCATTCTTCTTTCTTTCTTTCTTCTTCAGACCCACTCTAAGGCTTTTTTTTTTATTTTCCTCATCTTCTTCTTTGTTTTTCTTTCTTCTTCAGACCTACTCCAACGTTTTTTTTTTTTTTTTTCCTTCTTCTTTCTTTTTCTTTCTTTCTTTCTTCTTTAGACCCACTCCACCATTTTCATACATGCATAAATTTATACCCAGAAACAAAAACCCACACCTCATTTGATTTGAACATCTGTGGATACCTATGAGTTTATGTTTGTATTCATTTGTGTTTGTATGTTTATTTGGGATAGGATTGTTCTTGTTGATGTGTGTGTACATGAGAAATGAAAGAGAAGGAGGACAGCTTCAGTGAGAGTAATAGGGCAATGGTGACTAAAGGGGAAGAAAATGAAATGAAGAGAGTGAAGGTGAGGCGGGTAGGCTAACAGAACTTATGACATAGTGCTCAGGCATGGGTCCTACAAAAAGTAGAAAAAATTAAGTGATGAGAAACTGAAAATATGTGTCAAACAGGTGGGGTAGGAAATTGGAGTATTTTAAGTAATGAGTGATGAGTGATGAGTGACCATTTTTTTTAAACCAAACAAGGCCTTAGTAATCATTCAATTCTCGCTTTTCCTTTTCTTTTTAAGTTCAACTTTTATTAGTTACACAAGTTAAACGTGAATGCTCTAAAAATAATGGATCACAACGTTGTAAGTGGCATCACATCACTCTGTAAAAATAGGTTAGCCCTTTTGATAACGAATATATAAAATATTTAGGGGAGTGACTATAAGTTCTATAACATGATTTTAAAAATTAGACCGGGGGCAAAATTGGATTTACCTTTGGTTCTTGATTTTTACTGGTTTTTTACCGATTTTCACCGGTTTTACTTCAGTTTTAGGCCTTTTTTAGACTGGACTAGCCTCCAGTTCCTAGTTCAACTGGCCGATTGAGTCCCCTTTTTAAAACCATGCTATAACATTGCAAGTGATTTTCACATGATGCACTAATCTTTGTCAGCTTAGCGATAAAAGAGAAAGTGAAAGTCTATAAACAGAAAACAAATTTTATACTCGATCCTTGTAGCAAATTATTAGTAAGAGGTAAAAAAATAATGTTAGTGATGAGTCCAAATAAGAGCCAACAAAAACTTACTAATTTGATTATTGTGAAAAAATGTTGTGAAGTTTTTCTGTATTCGGAGCATTATTCAAAGATAAATCTAGGAATCAGTAACTACAAATGACATAAAACCAATGTGTTTTTTTTTTTTTCCCTCTTATTACAAATATTCACTTAATACTGACCGAGAATATTGACTAAGGGAATTAGTGACTTGAAAAAAAAAATTGGCATAGTTTTAGTTCATTTTGAACGTAGGTAGAATTGAGGAGTTACGTACACGTTACATCATTGATACAAAGGGATAGTTTCACTTTTCAAACCTAAGCAACTAAAATCAAAATATTTAAAACTCTAAGAAAACTTTCGATTTTATCTCTACATTTAGACTAGCAATACTTTTTTTGACCCATGCAAATGCATTGATGCATTTAAAATTAAACATAATTTTTATTATAAAAATATAAATAACTAGTCAAATTATTAATATAAAAAAAAATAGCATGTAACACAGGCATTAATGCATACGTATAGATACATTTAAAATGAAACACAATTTTTATTATAAAAATTTAATACTACTTATGATTTTTTTTTTCTAATTTTTAATAAAAAAGAAGGTGTGGAGATTTTTATAGAGTATATGTGATTTTTTTTCTTTCTTTCAATTCATTAATATTAGATTCTTAGTATTTTGCACTCAATACTTAAGTGGATAATTATGGTGTGATCCCCACATAAATTTAGACGCATGATACAAAATTGGATTCTAATTTCAAATTCTAATTGAACTTTCTTTTTAAGTTTTGCCTATTAATTTAAATATAGATGAAGGTAATCAGAGTTTGAAACCTCAATTCTCCACACACAAAGAATTGGGCAAAATACCATTGAGGTAATAAGTGCTTGGCTTCACACCATGGTTCTCAAATTTGGACCAAACCGTATGGTCTGACCCGGTTAACTGTGAACTGCTCATTATTGCAATTCTTTTAACCCTAAGAACCTCTTTATGAAAGAAAAACACAAAACTGTTCGAACTGTAGTCAAACTCTACAGTTCTAAGAACCGTGACCAGTTTATGCAATTCGCATGGTTCCCTTTTGTTTCAGCTGTTCCATTGAAATTCGGCTAATACACCGGTAGGAAGTTGAGAACAGATCTAGAAGAAGTGAAAAAAGAAAAAAGAAAAATTGAAAGAGCAGGATGAAGAACGAGGATGAAGGATTAGAAGGTGATCTGATAATTTTTTGAGGTACTTTAGCTTCATTGATTCATAATCTTCAAATTTGCCGAAAGAGAGACAAAGAGTTAAAGGGAACAAAAATGAAAGAAAAAGAAATGGTCAAGTGGGGTAGCTAAGATTATTAATGGGGATGCTACGTTTTGCATTACTAGTGGTTAGAGTTTCTCTATTTGTTTTTTTATTTTAAATAAAATCAACAATTCCTTTCTTGTGTGCCAGTGCCACGTTTTTTTTTTTTTTTTTTTTTTTTTTTTTTTTTTTTTTTTTTTTTTTTTTTTTTTTAATGGGAGTGCCAGTGCTACGTTGTGGCCATGCAATACAAATATCACCACTTGTTTGTTTAAATTAATGTATTCATAATTTCATTGGTGCCACATTGTGGCCATGCAACACAAATACTATTTTATATGTAAATTTTTTAATAATTAAATATGAGCACTAACACAAATAAATCTAATAGGTGGTCATATATATTTGAGAATAATAGATTTTTATATTTGACTGGACTATTTTAGTTAGTTTTTTTTATTTGTACTAATATTATATATTTATTTATTTATTAAATATTTATTATATTAATTATGCTTTCATCATGGTTCAACTTCAGTTTGGTCTCTGTTCAATTTTAAAAACTTTAAGTATTTCTTTTTTACAGTTTATTGAATGGCCCAAGTCTGAAAATCATCTCTCACACACATACAATATTTGTTTGAATGAATTTCCTTAGATAAAGGCTTAAATATTGTTTTGATCCCTAAAATTTTTTAGGAGTTCTTTTTCAAATGTGTAGGAATAGAAAAAGATCTTTCTAATGTTTAAGGATAGAAAAATAAAGACTTTAATAGTTTTATGATAAAAAATTATATATATTTTTAAAAAAATGTTTAGGGACAAAAAAATCAAAATTTATGTAAACTTTAATACTTTTGTACAAAACCAATATTTAAACCCAGATAAATTCCACGACAACTATTAAAAAATAATGCACTATTATGTGTATTTTTTTTTTTTTTACATGGTAGAAATTTTACTATAACTTAATCTAAGTATATATATGTGTGAAATTTTTTCCTAGTAACTTAAATTCCGGCATTTGCCTCTCGTAGTTCACAAGCACCTATACTTATAAAGTGACTATCACCAAAGATGTGCGGTGGGGCTATTATGTGTATTAGTGTTATCCAAAGGTTCTAACATGGCCACGAATTGTGTCCACAATTCAATTATTGGATAGGATTATTTCTATTTAGAAGATTTTTATTTTCTAAGCTAAATTCTTCTTCAGTATAAATTTGTCACCATTGGGAGCCAGAACAAGACATAATAGACCAAGACACTACAGAATGGGTAACATTCCAGAAATCCCTGTAGACTCAACTGGAAAGACCATTCCAGTTATAGGCTTTGGCACAGCCGAATATCCTTTCGGAGCCTCCTTTGAGACTCTGAGAGATTCTCTTCTCCATGCAATCAAACTGGGATACCGACACTTTGATTCGGCTGCTCTTTACCAGTCTGAGCAGCCTCTTGGGGAAGCCATAGATGATGCTTTAGGCCTTGGCTTAATCAAATCCAGAGACGAGCTGTTTATCACTTCCAAGCTTTGGTGCAGCGATGCTCACCACGATTATGTCTTGCCTGCAATACAAAAAACACTCAAGTAATATAACCCATATTTTTCATCTATTTTGCTCAATTTTATGTTCACTTAAAATATTGAGTGAGATCTATATAGCTCAGTGATATTGTCCGCTCTCCTTTACAAGGGCAATTAGGATTGGAATACTCGACTTACTGTATATATATACCCTCAGCTGAAAAATAATATTGTTTTTTGTTCATTTCATTTGTACAGGAATCTGAAGTTGGAGTACATTGATCTTTATCTCCTTCACTGGCCAGTAAGTGTGAAGCCAGGGGAATATGAGCTGCCTGTAAAAAAGAAAGACCTGCTTCCTATAGATATAAAGTCTGTATGGGAAGCTATGGAGGAGTGTCAAAAGCTTGGCCTGGCCAAATCAATTGGTGTAAGCAACTTCTCATGCAAAAAGCTTGAAACATTACTGGCCACAGCCAAGATCTCTCCAGCAGTCAATCAAGTGAGTAATTTCTTTTTGGCTAAAATGCAAACTTCTATCAGTTCTATGATTCAACAAAATTCATTTCAATCCTCTATTTCTTCCATCAGCTTTTTTTATATGTTCTAGTTAATTTTCTAATTTTTTTTCAAAATTTTTAAATTTAAAAAAATTCAATTAATAATTGAAAAATATTTTCTAGATTTTTCTTTTTCAAAAAATTTTAGCGTTCTGCCTTTTAGCATTTTAAAGTTTTTTTTTTCTTCGAAAATATTATTCCAATAATTACAAAGTTCTTCTTCATGGATGCGGATTAATTTTAATGTCTATGAGCTGCTTTATTATGGAAGGTGGAGATGAACCCACTTTGGCAACAGAAGAAGCTGAGAGAGTTTTGTGAAAAAAAGGGTATACGTATCACTGCTTATTCACCCTTGGGAGCTAAAGGAACCCTGTGGGGAACAAACTGGGTAATGGAATGTGAGCTGCTAAAACAGATTGCTGAGGCAACAGGGAAAACTATTGCACAGGTAATAATATTTGTTTATTCCTTTTTTTTGGTAATTGTGCATATAATTACATTTCTTCATGTCTCTCCTTTTCATTATTTTATTTTTTAATCTATAGATTGTAATTGGGAAAACCATAGTAATAATAAAAAGATAGATTTAATAAGAATATGATGTAAAAGAAGGCTTTTATACTTTCCAAAAATGATGCGACACTTTTTTTTTTTTTGGTAAATAAAAAGGAAATAGCCACAATGATTCACTAAAACACTTACATAAACATAAATAAATAAAATAAAATAAAACCTCAAAAAAAGTTATTCTCGAACATAAATGGTGGTTTGGCAAGCCATCTCAAACACAAAACTACATATTTTAAATAATATTAGAGCATCTATAGTAGATGTTGCAAAAAAAAGTGCTATTTTGACACATCAAAAGCATGCTTTATTATTTCATCACATCATTTTACAATATTTCATTTATCAGATGTTCTATCATTCAATTCTATACATTAAAATAATATTTATTACACATTAAAATAATATATTAACTCTTCTCACCATCATCATCATCAAGCATAACAACAACAAAGTCAAAAAGGATGAGAGAGAAATGAATAAAAAAAATTTTTTTTTTAGCATTCTTGTCTGTATCGTTCCAGTACTGTTCCCATGTGATAAAAATTATAAGATTTAAAACATCTCATAAAGAGTGTTTTTTGTGTTTTGTGTGTCAAATATGCCAAATATCAAATCTGCTATGGATGCTCTTACACATATTTCTATACATTTTTTCACTTACATGTATATCAAAAACAAGAACATAATTCAAAATATTCTCCCAAATGGGCCCAAAGAAGTCGAGAAGTCTATATTAATGTCATTGGAAATTAAAAAGGTTGTCAAAGCAATCTTGTGCATGTTAGAATTAATGGATTGTTGTGTTTGATTAGAGTTGAAAAAATTGGACACAACTCAATAACCCAATGAAAAAAATACCCAATTGAAATCCAAAATTTTTTACTAGAGTAAAAAATTGTTGACCCGTGAGCCAACCTGCATTTCCTAGGTTGGGTTAGGTCAACCCGGATGAACCATCATCTAACATTTTATAAAAAATCTTTAAAAAAAAAAAAAATTGTTTCCCCTTTTCATTCGCATTGTATATAATAAATTTTAGAAAGAAAAAAAAAAAGTTTATTATTAATAAAAGAATACTATGCCATCTCTTCATTACATGAAGGTCCAAGGGGCAAGGGATTTTTATATTAAAATAAAATCATAATTGTTATTTACTAAAGCAACAAACAACCAATTTTTTTTTATAAATGTTTCTCAAAAAAATTTTCTTTTTATATATAACAAAGTTCAAGGTTAAACTAAACTAAAAAATAAAATAAAATCATAAGAATCGAAAATGGTACCAGTAGTATTCATAGTTCATTCATCTATGTTGCATTCAAAATAATTTCACCTGTTCCAACAACAACAGTAAAAAAAAATAATAATAAATAAATAAATAAATAAATTTAATACTCCATAAAACAAACCAATCTCACTCAAAATTTTACACAACAATCTTTAAAACAAAAGGATGTTAAATATTCCAATACCCATTTGGGGGAAAAATTCTAGTACCACAATTTATCTCACACAACTTATCACAACTCTCTTATGTAATTTGCTGTGGATGGTAGAAAAAAAAAAGTAGCATATCCATGTGAAAGTGAAAAACAATTAAAATATACTAGAAAAGTATCATAATTCTTAAGCATAATTCCTATACAAAAATATGCAATATTTTGCATTATACAATCCTAAAAGCTCTACTGGGATCCAAAATACAAGATTTATTAAGAAACTACACATAAAATAACTCATGATCAAGCCATTGCATCTAATCAAGATATAAGCAATCTTTTCATAAAACAAAATAAAAAATATTATTAAAAAAAAAAAAAAAAAGATCTAAGCAATCTTACAAACAGTAAAACTGTACCACTTTTCATGTTTCCAATTTTTAACAATATCAACTCAACTATAATTGTATAACTTCATTAATCAGGGTTTTCACCTAAGTGCTTTCATAAAATGCACTTATTCACAATTATCACCATGTCTTACTCCCGCTTTTAAAATTATGTTCCCTCAAGCATAAGAATTTATGGTTTATACCCAAACTTCAAATCATTCAATTTACTAATCATAAAACGATTACAATACTTTTTTTTTTCATCTTATTGATGAGTTAGCACCCGATTACAATAATTTTTTCACACCAACTAATTTGTTGTAGAATATACCAAATTTCTCATGAGAAAAAATACATGTACATGTTTCCAAATCTATTTTTTTCTATGTAAAAAACAGGGACAATCTCAACACGACCAAACCTTTAACCCAATTGACTCGACCTGTTTTAACCTGTTAAGATGATCATTTTTTACCCGAACCAACTCATTTGTCATGTCAATGCTCGATGCGTAGGAGGACCAAGGGAATTTAAGGTGGGGTAGGAGGGGAGTTTGGGAAGACCCAAATCTGTGGATTTGGATAAAGAGGATGAGGAAGGTCAGGGTAGAATTGGTGATTGAGGCAAAGTACTGAGAAATTTCAAAATACTTTTAAATTTCTAATTCAAACGCATATCCATTTTTGATTCATAAGGTTCCATACATTTGAGAAAGTGGGATGAAATTCTCGCAGCTTTCTTGTCGACCCCGCTATCTAGCTTAAAAACGAAAAACAATTTTACATTTTATTAAATGAACATCATCCAAACTTTAAGAACGAAAATAATATTTCAGCTTACAAAAATAGCCAAAACTTACCTTCTAGCATGACTAGTTTGATCCAAATCTCAAAGGCAAAAATGCATAGAAATGAATCAATGTCTTTTTAGATTGGGGACTTTTTAAGGATATATAAACTCATTTATGTTTTATACATATATAATGAATAAGTGGATCTAAGTCTTATTATTTTATGCAAGACGGTGATTTTATTGTTGTGTAGATTTGTATAAGATGGGTTTATCAGCAAGGGGTGAGTGTGCTTGTGAAGAGCTTTAACAAGGATAGGATGAAAGAGAACCTTGACATATTCGACTGGAAACTGAGCCCAGAGGACTTAGAGAAGATAAGTCAAATTCCACAGCGTAAAGGATTTCCTGGACTTGAATTCATATCTGAAGAAGGCCCCTACAAGTCTCTTTCGGAGCTTTGGGATGGAGAAATTTAGAATTTTATAAGAATGCATTTACCAGATGTAGCAAATTCACAAGATTGGTTATGGATTTATTATTATGCTCTCTCTCTCATACACATTTCTGCTGTTATTGTTGTTGTTGTTGTTCAATAACTACCTCTGGTTGGAAGGTTTAGTCGAAGGCGCCAACGGCAAAGTTTCCCCCAAAGGATTGTACTCATTCTGTGTTGGGTTACCAATGAAAGTTAAATCTACCTTTTATATATATAAAAATGAATTTTTCTTCAGTTGGCATACATATGATTTCTTTATTTTAAAAAAAAAAGAGTCAGTCCGACCATTTATTTATTTTAATTAGATAGTTTGAGGGATTTTATTCCTTGTGGTTTCACTTAAGTTACAAGGTTTTTGACCTAACTTGATATTTTATGTTATGTATGGCCCAAATATCTCACCATTAATTTTTTTTTTCTTCAAAAAAAAAATTTGAAGAACTTAGAACGTCAACTTCTCATTGTTGTATTTCATTTCAAGCAACATACATTTGTGTTTTGACCAGGGACGGAGCTACAGTTGGACATGGGGGCACCCCCCAAATTTAAAAAAAAAAAAAAAATACTAGTACATATATAATGTAGGACAAAATCTTTAAATTAATTTTTGTAATTTGTTATATTTGGTATTTTTATGTAATTTTCGTTATTTTAGGTCTAGTACATTTATTTTCTTGTTTTTAGATGCTTTTAATGGTTTTAAGGTCAAATTTGATTCCTGTTATGATAAGGTATTAATTAGGAGTTATTTTAGAATATATTTTTTGGTATGTCAAGTTTTACGTAGCCCTTAAATAGGCATCTAAGTTTTAAATATTTTTTAACAATTATTCAATTAATAAAATTCAGACTTTTGTCTTTCGAATTTGGCTTATCTTCATTACCTTTTTTAACTGAAATCTCCTTTTATTTTAATGAGAAACAGTCACATCACCCACTAACTAAATAAAAGATAAAGATTAAAAATTTACTATCACTCGTCATTATATATTTAAAATAAATAAAAAAAAGACCTCTAGTTTAAAAAGTACTAGAGGTAAGCCAACCCTTGTCTTTCTATTTTCTGGTAGATTTCAGGTATTTTCTCCTTGTAGATTTAAGGACCCTTTTGGATTCAAAGAACTTTCATGGATTCAAGGTTATTTTCATAAACAACCGTGTTTTATTTCTTTTTTTTCTAGAAGTAGACGTGTTCTGCTTCTTAATGCTTCCGTATTTCGCATCAATATATTTATTATTTTTTGCAATTTGTTTCAATAATTTGCACTTTGTCCTCTCAACAATATTATTGATCTTTTTAAATGCTATAAAAAAAAAAATTATTCATCTAAAATCTGAAATAAATTTAACAAGCTCCAAAATATTAGCCCAACAACGAAATTTACCAAATAACAAACTTAAGCCCAAACAATACCTAAAACAAATCCATGTAGAGACACATAAAATAAAATAAGATAAAATAAAAAAATAAAAAAATAAACTAACTAACTAACTTTCTAAGTGAGACCTGGGAGTGGGGAGGCACAACACAACAGATGAATAAGCAAAAAACAGATCAGCACCACTCCTCCACCAGTCCACTGCCCCTAAATTTGGTATTATATCTATTCTCTCTCTCTCTTTTTTCTTTTTCTTTTTTTTATTATGGGAATATGAATATCTTATCTCTCTCTCATATCTAAATCTCTAGTGCAAAATTTTATTCAAAAAAAAAAAATCTCTAGTGCAAAAAATTGCTAAACTTTTGTTGGTTGATTAACTTGATTTGATAATCTAAGTTGTGAAGAAAATAGAAAGAGAACTCTCTACACAGACTACACTCACCGAAAATAGGAGAGAGGTAGATTTCTCTCTTTAATAAAGTTAAAGTAATATTTTTTTAAATAGTTGTGTCTAACACAATAACATAGGACCCTGTACAGCGCATTGCATTTGACAGTGTTAAATTTTATTTGTATTGTGCTTGTCTCTTAGTGCTTGCCTGTTGGTGTAATGGCTAATGAGTGCTTGTGGGCATAATGCTTGTCTGTTGTGTGTAATAAGTGCTTCTTAATGTATTGTAATGTATTAAAAAAAAAAAAAATTGTGTATTATTTATTTATTTATTGTTGATGGTTTGTTAATGCAAATGAATGCTTATTTAGAGTAAAAATAAAAATAAAAAATAAAAAAATAAAAAGAATATTTGCTTATACTTTTGCCCCCTAACTTCAAGTCCTAGTTCCATCCCTAATTTTGACTTATCATGTTTTGAATGTACATTTTTCGTTTCGCTTCTAAAAAGTGGAGGGATCTAGTTAAGGGCTGTTCATGCATGCTTACCTGCTTAGGATTGGAAAACCTATTATTTATTCTAATTTTTTTTTAATTTATTATTATTATTATTTTTTTTTTTTTATGATCACCTATTATTCTACCTAAACCTAGAGGATAAATACAAAGCATGGATAAGGGCTTTTTGGACCTATTAAAAATGGGTCCACTCATGGTAATTATTATTTTAGTTCATTCTTTAACTCTTCTAACAAATGGAAAAAATTATGTATAAGAAACTGTAACAATAACCTTCAATTACTTATTTCTTTTATATGTTCTCGTTTTATATATATATATATATATATATATATATATATATATATATATATATATATATATATATTTTTATATATAGTAATCTATAGTACATATATATATAAACCCCTATTATGTAAATTCACTTTCTATAAAAAATATATTAAATTTTATAAAAATTTTATTTTTAAAAAAAATGTAACATGTTTGCGTAGTATCAATTATTTCCTTTGAGATATTATTGTGTTTTTAAAAAACTCTTCTAAAACTTATTTAAATTACTTAGGCTAAACAAAGGTCGTCCCACATAGCTCATATATAATCCTTCTATGATTATCATACAGGTGTAATACTAATTACTATTTAGTTAACCTTTATTGATACCCATTTTTGACAAATGGCCCAATAGCAAAAGAAGCTCAATATAGAAAAGATGAGAAGGAAATGAGAGGCAAAACTGTAAAGAAATAAGGAAACAAGCCCAATGGGCTAAAGCAGCAGGATTGATGGCCTGTAGGCCCATGAAAATAAAAAGAGGTAAAGAATGAGTAAATGGGTCGAAAAAGCCCAAGGTATGAAGTACAAAGCCCATGGGAATGATAAGAGGTAAAGAAGAAGTAAATGGGTTAGGGAAGCCCAGGGAATGAATTGATAAACTCAATGGGCTAGCTTAATGGCCAATAAGCCCAAAAGGGTAATAAGAGGTAAAGATGTAGTAAAATGGCCGAGGAAGCCCAAAGAATTTAGCAACAAGCCCATGGGAGTAAAAAGAGGTGTAGAGGAAGTAAATTGGCCAAGGAAGCCTAAGGAATAAAGTGGTAAAACGGGCTGACATGGGAGGAATGTTGGCCAACAAGCCCAAAAGAGGTAAAGACGTGGAAAATGAACCAAGAACGCCCTGAGCAAAGGATTGATGAAGAAATGGGTTGACACGGTAGGAACATCAACCCGCAAACCCACGAGGTAATAAGAAATAAAAAGAAAGACAAAGTTATAGCAGACACAATGAAATGATATGGCAGGATTAATGGCCAAAAAGGCCCACGACCATAAAGAAGAAAGCATGGGTTTAGTAGGAAGATGAAGGCTTTCGCCTGAGTGATACCCAACCTAGGAAGGGATGAAAGGAAGGAAATATGAGCCCAAAAGCCCACACATCCTTCACACCACAAAGGATAAACATCAATTAGTATGAGCAGCAAAATGAGACAATGCAAGGGCAGTAGAAATGGTGTGAAGGCCAGAAAGAAACAAATTCAGACGGAGTGGAGCATGCATAAAGGACCAAGGCACCACCTACTTGTACCCAGCCAATACATGAGAGGTGGGCCACGAGTCAAGGTATTCAGAGGGTGTGGTTTGGTGATGGGGAGAAAAAAGGGTATATTCTGGGGTTCCCACTCAAGCTTCTTTGGGATAAATGCCCTTTTGGAATGGCATTTCACCCAAAAGAGGTAAGTATGGGCTAGGACCACTTGATGCATGACATAGAGGTAGCTGATGAGGTAGCTTAATCCTTCCACATGGGTAAAAAAAGAATAAAGAAAGGTAAGAAACAAGACAAGTAATTTTATCTAGGAATGGAGAGTGATGTAACCAACACACTCTGAGCAGAGATAATGGCTAAGCAACTGGTAGGCTAGTGGGCAGCCCTTGAGGGATACCCATAAGGAGCCAAAAACAGTTGAGGGAAAAAAGGGTAAATCCCACAATGGTAGATGGTATAAAAAGGGGTAGTCATGAACAATAAAGGGGGGATGGAAGTGGTAGAAAAGAAAGAATAAAAATAGAGGAATACACAGAAAAATCAAAGAAAATAAAGAAATATTATAAAGAAAACCAGGGAGAGAGAAAGTAAACAGTAGGAATAGAGGCATGCATCAATAGACTACATTTTCTCTCCCTCTTGACAGACCCACTCTCTAAAGATTGAGAATCAAAACTCAAACCATTTAGGCCCTTTCTCCAAAGTGTGAAACTTTTATGGCAAGAGCCTTTCTTGAGGTTACCCACGTTAGAGATTGGTTCCCTTCTTGGGTCTGCTTCTGCTGAAAAGTTCAGCCTATCATCTGGCAAACAAGCTTTTTTTTTTACTAATCATGTTTATTGGGTGACTTGCCCACTGTTTGGTCAAAAGTTATTAAGTCATTTACTCTTTTCTGCTATAGTGTTATTCTTGCTTGATGTATTATTCTGTCGTAACTCTGTTAACTTTTCTTTCAGTGTAGTTGTATTTATAACGCTTATTATTATAGTTATCTTATTGTACTATATTCTTGTTGTAACACTTGTAATAGTTATTCCTGTTGTGACCATGCAATATGTTCAGCCCATAGCACTCATGCCAGGACGTGTATACATCAGGTTGGCTTGACTTATGCACAAGCTAACCGAAGGAGAAGGCCCAATAAGGCCAGTCCCAACTATCTTACCTCAGACTAATGGGCTACAACACAATAGAAGGGATTGAGGCTCGACGATGCAAAAAAGGCCCCTACAACCTTATTTCATGTTTAATACAAACTCATGGGTAGAACTCATTCTTGAAAACCAGCTTGCAAGGAAAGGGTGTCCAAGATTTTATATATACATTGTTAAGCTTACACTTAATCCATGTGGGACACTAGGATTATAACATACCACGACACTCTACAGCCGACGTCCACGACGGCTCACTTTATCAACACTGACCCGATGGTAGCCCTTTCTCTTTTTGCAGCTCCATTCACCTATCAGTTATTTTAATCTAGCCTCTAGGTCGCCCCTTCCGAGATTCAACCATAAAGCTGTAACTCATTTGATCACATACTCAATGAGCTACATCCAATTACTCGTTGTGGTGGTTGGCTTTGATACCAAATGATACAAACCCAAGGGTAAAATGGACCATTGAAAACTGGCTTGCAATGGGAGGGTGCCCAAGAATTTATATACACATGGTTAAGTTTACACTTAATCCATGTGAGAAACTAGGATCATGTGGGACACTTAATCCATGTAGCACACTAGGATCATAACAATGTTTTATATGTTAGAATTATGTGCCCCCAATTTTACAAATTTTTTATGTGATAATAAATTACATTATCACGTACATGATTATTGTGGGTGGGTATTTTCATTACTTAAATGTGGCATGTGATATCATTTTTGTAGAAAAATCATGATGATGGTTTAGGAACTAAAGGCAAGGAATAATAATTTTTCATAGACTATTAAATTATTCTAAGTCGTGGATATTAATTGAATATTACCACTAGAGCCTACACTCGTTGTGCTACTATATGGTAGGCTAATTTACACCATCATTAAGGTAGTGACCTTAAGCAAGCAAGTGGGTGAAATGTAATAAGTACATACACTGAATTGAATTTGATCAATAACACCTTATGAAGTGATCAATGTCAATAAAAATGTTGTTCTATCACTTTTTTTTTTTTTTTAATTGTCTTCAAACATGAGAGGTTTTCTCGTATTTATTTATTATGCTCAAAACTTTGATGATGTTAAACCGGTGACGTTCATTTAAATTCTATATATAGACACATTGGGTTATATGTATAACTAGTAGCTAACCCATGTGATGCATGAAGTTTTATTAGTTAGGCAAAAGAAAGTAAGCAAAAATGCATGAAATTTAAATATATAAAAAATGATATTGATAGAAATAGCACAATGTTTTATTAGTTAGGCAAAAGAGAGTAATGTTGTTTTATTTATTTGTTTTTTGTGGAAAGGAATAAGAGGTAGAATGTTGCGTTTCTAGTTTAGTTTGTGTTGTATATATTGAAAGGTCATAACCTTCATATTAGATATACTAAAAGGTGCCTATTGACCAGAAAAAAGTGTCTATTGAATGAAAAGGTGCCTATTGATCAAAAGGTTACTTATTGAATGAAAATGTGTCTATTAACTGAAAAGGTGCCCATTAAATGAAAAAGTGCCTATTTATCGAAAATGTGCCAATTGAAAAATGAAAAGACATAACTATTAAGTGTTTTCAAATGTGTACGTGGCATTAATTTATGTAACCATGTGGTGCAATGAGGAGTGGTCAACAAAAAGTCAAACATTTCGCTTTTATCTTAATGTTTGATTACATTTCAAATATAATTATACTTACATAGTATGTTCTAAGCCATAACAAGTAGAGGTGAAGTCTTATTTGTTCCAAGTGATTATTTCTTTAAACAAAGTAAATATATATAATTTTTAAAAAATCATCTCATGCATCACACGGGTTAATGATTAGTTATATATAAATGAGTAAAACATGTAAATGCTCAGCAATGAATCCACCATTCTTCAAAGGAGATAGTATATTTAGTTGATAAAAATATAGGAGTTGGACTCAAGACAAAATTGGGTGGTAACATTTTTCAAAGTGTTTTTCATTCATATCTATAATAAAGAGTTTTTCAAAATATTTTTGGAGTCCATTGGAATTATGATATCAAGATTTTTTTTTGATACAAGATAGATATACTACTCTAGTTTAATCTAAGTGTATAAGTGTGTGAAACTCCCTCCTGGAGACTTAAATCCCGGCTCTTGTCCCCCACACCCCACAAGCATTTATACTTATTAGGGGTGAGCAGAAAGTCACCGACACCAATCCAACCGACCGACACCGATCATCCCGCACCGCCATTGCAACCAACCGATGAAGCCAATACCGGCAATCAGAGCGCAAAGGGAATCCCGATGCTAGTGCGGTGCGGTCACTGGAGCTGGAAATCCGAAACCGATACATGCCAAATTGAACCGATACCTGCATGTATATCATTCTCCACTTCTCGGCTTCTCCAGTTCTTTTGATCTGAGTCTAGTTCTAATAAAGACGATGATGCTATGAATCTATGATTCTTATTTCCTAATATATGACTTAATGAAATGGAACGTTTTAGTTTAATAGGACTATTTAAAAAAAAAAAAAAAAAAACAATAAAACGATGTAGTTTTACTTTAGGGTTACAAATTTTAACAAGTATATAAATGGTTCTTTTCACATAACCTACCTCAGAACTCTCTCTTTCTCTCTCGCCTCACTGTTGCTGTGGCCCTGCGGCAACACTGAAGCTGTTGCTCAGTGCTCACCCCCTGCCAGTCCACCGCAACACCGCTGGTGAGTTTCATGGTCACAAAAAATTAACCTTTCTTCTCTCTCTCTCTCTATACTCTAAGTCCACGAGAATTGACATCTTTTTTTCTTTTTTTTTTTTCCAGCAATTTGATTTTAAGGGAGACTGAGAGAGCTATCACTCTTCAATCATTCACTGAGAAAGATTTTGAGCTATAATCACTAATGATTCAAAATATTGCTTAGTATTTTCAATTTTTTTTTTTCAGTATTTTTGTATTTTTATTTTTATATTTTTTGACTTGGGGATTTTGAGCTACTTAGTGTAATTACTGTGGTCCTGCCATACTACCTATTAGGCATTGGCTTTAGTTTGTTTGTTGTAGGATATATTCATGGTAAAGCATTTCTTTGGTCAAAAAAATTATTTATTTATTTATTTTTACATGGAAGTCGATATTAATTTTATTTGCATTATATTCTGATTGTAGTTGTTTAGGTTATATATATTGAGATTGAGTAATGTATATTGTTAATGTCTGATTGAGTAATGAGTAATTACGGTATAAGTATGAGTTGGAATATGCTTTTGTGTGTTGGCTGGATGTTGAAAAATATTATTTGGCATTTTTACTTTTTTTTTTTTAATTTGCCTTTTCTTTTTTTTCTGTTTTATGTGTGACTAGATTTTTGATGGCTTGCTAAGTAAGAAAATAGTTTGCATTTACTTGAAATCTTGAACAAGTTGATATATTGATATTGGGCTTGAAAGCCCAATTTTTTTATTATTAAAAAAAACAGTTTTTTTTTAATATTCCAAATCGACCAAACCGACTAAACCAACCACAAAAAACCGCACCGCTATAGGTCTAAAAACCGACCCTAGGCGGTGTGCATCGGTTCCAATTATGAAAAAACCGATCTCTATCAGTTCGATAATAAATTTGAAAAAAAACCACCCCTACCAAACCGTGCACACCCCTAATACTTATGGAGTAACCATCGCACAAAGGATGTGTAATGGTTATGATATCAAGATATTAAGGGTTAGATAAGCTAAGGACATGAAAGAGATATTAATCTATTCATAGTGGCTTATGGGAAATATAGTGTAGTGAAATGATAAATATATAAATTGAAAGTAAAAAGACCTCATTCGTTGCAATTTGTACAAATCCAAAATGTTTACTTGATATGATTGAGAAAATTAAGGTATAATTTTTTAAAAAGTTTCAAGTTAATTCAATAGTCTTCTAACTTTCTAAGAGCATCTCCAATAGATTAGCTAAATCTATTTTTTTGGAGAATAAACCCAAAATATCAGCTTCAACAGATTCTCTAAATGCAAAACTTTTCCAAATTTTTTTTGAAGATGCTACCGTGGTTCAGGTATTGACCGATCCTATCCTATGGCCGAAGATTGAGATCCCTAAATATCAACGTCAAATCTCTCTACAAGGTTTGCTAAGGTCTTATAAATAAGACATATCATGTTAATGGTTGGTCATCAGGACTGTTTTGGGGGACTTCAACCGTCCACAAAGCCCTATAAAAAAATAAAATAAAATAAAAAATAAAAATAAAAATAAAATAAAAAAATAAAACCTAGAGAAGTGAATACCTTGAGACAACACAGGTCTGTATGACTGTATATTTGTTCCATCCATAATCCATTATTGTATGGTATAATGTTCTTTGAGTGAAAATAGAACTTTTAATTTGCTATTACTTCTGCTAACTAACTTCATATACTATTATAAGTTCACTTGAGGTAGATATTTGATCTAGGCAATTCTTTTTCTTTCTTTTTTTTTTCTTTTTTCTGTAAAATTATTAGACTAGTAAACCTTGGAGTGTAAACTTAAAATTTTATGTATTTATTAAATTTTAATTCTTTATTTACCTATTTGTACAAAAAGGAAGACAAAAATAATATGCTTAACTTTACTGTTCTTATTTAGGCAAAAATGCAATTCACACCCATTAACTTTGCCCACAAAGTATTTTAATTATTTAAGATTGAAGTTGGTCATTTTAGTCCAATAACTTTACCCCAAAATTATTTTAGTCATTGAAGTTTGAAAATGATCATTTTAGTCCAATAAATTTACCTAAAAATAATTTTAATCCTATAAATTGGTTGTTTTGAGTGATTTTCGGCAAAGTTATTAGATTAAAATGACCAACTTCAAAGGATTAAAATAATTTTTCGACAAAGTTATCCGACTAAAATGACCAAGAAAATAATTTTGAGCAAAGTAAGCTAATGTAAATTATTATTATTTTTATTTATTTATTTTGTATGTGAAAAAAAAAATATGGGTCATACCGAATTGAACTAATCTAACAAAAATTGGGTAAAGACCGTACATTTTAAAGTCCGTCTGGCTCAACCAAGCCCTGAGGGCGTGAGGACATGCCAATCAGGCCTGGCTCAGCTAAGCCCAATAACGGTTCATGAACCTTTGCCCAATGACTCAAAGCTTATTCTCTTCTGTACGGCCAGCTCATCAAGTTCACTACCACTCGAATAGGTGATCTATTTTGCCCATTTTTCGTTTATTTTAATTCCCTCAACCTTCTAACCTTTTTAAAGAATGGTTACTCTTAAATTTACTCTTACCAAATAAGAAATTTAGATATTAATAAGTTATAATCTTTTTTTTTTGAGAATCAATAAGGTAAGGTTATAATCTAGTGCTATCTCTCATAGACATATTCATAAATTAATAAAAATAAAATACATAAAGTAATAACAATTAAGTGAGCTTAATTCTGAATCCTATATATATATATATATATATATATATATATAGAGAGAGAGGGAGAGAGAGAGAGAGAGAGTAATTTACATCATGATTTTTCATGCTCGAGGGTCTGAGCCCTCCATTATTATTACTAGTGTGTATTCTCGTGTATGTGCATGGTTACAATTAAAAATAATCACAATTATATGATTCAAATTATACATTTTTTTTGTGGGTTCTAGTTAGCTCAACTGGTAAAGTATCTGATGGTTGTATAAAAGACCTGGAGTTCAATCCCCGCCTACACCAAAAACTGATTGGTGTCTTGGTCTGATGATAAAGAATTATCATCAGAAGTGGACACCATAAGTTAAAACTCTCTCAAAAAAATTATACATTTTTTTTTAGAAGAGTTTCAAATTATATATGGTATTACCTTATACTTTTTTTTAAATAATATATTTCTAAAATATGTAATGGTTTCTCATTATATATATATATATATATATATATGTATATGATTTAGAATTTAATTAATTTTATACTCTTTAGTTTTTACACCCAATAATTCACATACCACAAAAACTGAAAACTTAGATGGACATGTGGCGGAAAATTGGACTTCAATTGAAATCCAATTTAGAATTTAATTGAATTTGAACTTTTCGATTTTTACACTCAATAATTCACTTGGCACAAAATTAAAAATTAAATGAGAAACGTGGCATAAAATTGAGAATCCAATTAAAATCTAATTGAATTTTCTCTAAGTTTTTACTATTAATATATACTAGTTGCAAACTCATGCTATACACGAGAATCTACTTATTTGTGAGATAAACTAAAATAATTTTATAAAAAAAATTAAGAAACTACACTATTTTGTATGACTTCAATTTGTGTTACAATTTGATGAAGAAGCTATTATTTGAACGTGCAATGAATTATAAAAAATTTGTCAGACAATTTCAGATATTGCTAAAAAAAACTCAAAAATCCAGATATTAATACTTTTAAAAGACTAAAAAATATTAAAGAATCAGATGATTCACTGCTTAGAAATTATTGAAACAAAACAAAATATATATGACTAAACAATAGAGAAATATAAGAGAAAGATGGGTTACATTTGAAATAATGATTTCAATTATTGCAAGTTTTATTATCTTGTAAAAAACGCCTAAAGAGGGTTTGTGGTTCATGTACGAAAATTACTTTTTAAAAAATACATGAAAAATCATAAAATATATATATATATATATATATATTAACAAAACAGAGGAGAAGAAAATAACATAAGAAGAGCTCATACCTCTACTCAGCTTAAAAAAAAAAAAAAAAAAAAGTTTGCTTTGCTTTTATAGTATTCATGATTAATCTCGCAAATTTGGAGATAAATTATTAATGTTTGAGTTTAAGTTAAACTTATTAGAGAGATAGAGTTTTACTCGTTAAGTTTGGATTGAGCAAAAATAATTTTGTTTTAAAAATATGATAATGATGAGTTTGAGTTTAAGTTGGACTTGCTAGAGAGATAGAGTTTCACTCACTGTTAAATTTAAATTAAATAAAAATAATTTTATTTAAATAAAAAGATAATTTTATTTAAGTATCGTACTGACATGGAAAATTGTAGGCCAAAATTGCAATTTAACCAAGTTTGGCGAACTATCTAGTTAGTAGGCATGGTTAGCAATGTATATTACATACTAACATCTCGAGTCTCAAAGACTCGATTTTGGGACTATAAATCGAGTCTTTGAGGCTCGGTTTGTATGATCTGATGTGGCTTAATTGCCATGTGGCATTCACACGAAAATCGAGTGTCTAAGACTTGATTTCCACGTGTGTATGACGTGGCAATTAAGTGCCAACGTAACTAGGTGGAACCCCTGGAAATCGAGTCTTAGACACTTGGTTTCCAATAGGGTTTTTTCAAATTTTAAAGTCTGTCTGCTGTCTCACTCTCACTCTCACCCACACCCACACACTCTCACTCTCAAACCAGAGCACTCTCAGTCTCAGATGAAACCAACCCACTCTCACCGTCATGCATATCCTTAATCTTCTCTTCTCTTAGTTTTCTAAAACCCACAACACTCTAGCTAAAAAAAAACCATCTGGGTATCTTTAGATTTCTAAAAATCTCATTTTACCTGGAGTCTTGAAGTTTGGGAGTGGATTTCTTTTCGACGCTGAGAACAACAGCGTCTAAGCCACGGACTCCGACGGCGGCGTTTCCTTTGCGGACGGCTTCAAGGGCGTACTCCACCTGGAACAAATGGCCGTCCGGTGAGATCCTTCAGTCTGCGCCTTGAAGTCCTTCAGTCTCTGAAAACCAAAAAAAAAAAGGTGAGTCCCTTGTGAAAGTTTGTTTATTTATTTATTTTTTTTTTTGGTTTTTGTTTTGAATGGCAGGCTTTAATTTTGGCTCACACATTTAAATCTTATGCATTTTTTTATTGACAGACAATTTATATGCTTGAATCCTCTTTAATTTTGTATACAGCAGAAGTGCCCCTAAAATTTAGGCTTGAATCCTCTTTAATTTTCCAAACAAGAATGTACATTCTTGTTTGGAATTATCTTTACATTCTTGTTTGGAATTGTAACTGTAAATCTCAAATTTTGTAACTGTACATTCTTGTTTGGAATTATCTTTGCTAGGATCTTTGCGGGTTGGGAAAGTTCTGTACTCTGTTAATTTTTTGGTGGGTGATGGTAAAAGTATGCAGTTTTGGCATACTTTGGTTGTTTGGGGATTCCATCTATAGATTTATTTCCTGACTTATTTGTGATTGTTGTGGATAAGGACATCTAAGAACATTATTGTTTGGAATTTAAGGAGGATGGAAAGTTTCATTCTTTGAATCTTAGATTTAGGTGTGCCTTCTACAATTGAGAAGTTGAGTCGGTGGATTTTTTCTTCAATTTTTTTGTTGCATTTTACTTGAAAACAAGTGAAACCAATTAGCACATAATCCAATTTGCTAAACTGGTTCATTGGGTTTTATTTGTTAGGCTCAGTGAATTTTGCAGAATTGCTAATGTATAGAATTTAAGTGGTCCAATCTACGCGGTCTGTCAAAGTCTTCACATACAGCAAGGACACCTTAGAGCGTTGATAAAGTATGTTCCTTCAGTCTACGCCGTCTGTCAACAAAACAGAAAAAAAAGGTTAGTCTTCAAATTTGGTTGCCGAGAAACAATAGGGAAAATCAAAGATCGAAGCTTTTTTCTATTTTGGTTTCAATTCGTTTTTTTTCTATTTTGGTTTGTGTTTTGAATGTCTAATAGAACTGTTGAAAAAGTTTGAAGCTTTATGTTTCTGGGTCTGTTTATGTTTGCTGTGTTTGTGGATTTGTTTATATTTGATGAGGTGAAAGTGTATAGAAATGTGATTAGTTGGTAAACCAATTCTAATAATCTACCTCCATTGGTGATTTCCCCTCCAGCATGTTTAGAAATGTGAAACGATGGAGAAAATATGGTTCCCATCATGCGATGAGCAGTTTCCTCGTTGCCACTCTGCTGTATGTTTTAAGAAGTGTTGCAAGAGAATCTTAGATATTTCATGAAGCACTCACATTAATCATCCCATTATGTTTTTAAAAGAGATCATGTCCATCAAACGCCAAGACATGCCCATGCAAACACACATGGTATGGCTGAATAATTACCTTACATTCCATAGAAGCACCATTAATCACATCATGCCCCAAACAAACATTGGAAGCCTCATTATGCAACAACTCATACTTAGCATTCAAATTTGTTTCCACAACAGGCTCCCTCTTCTTCTTGGGAAGAGCTCCAACTGAAAGTTATGGAGGGAAAATGACAATTACATTTACTTCATAAGGGAAAGATTTTTGCTTTTAAAATTTTTTTAAAAGGTGCACTGAAATAAAAGATTCCATCATCTGAAACTTATGCTGATATAGTCATTTAAATCAGTTCTACTGAACTTGATTAGAGAGCTAAACACCATCAAAATTCCCTAATTGTGAAGAATAGTATATTTACCAACTAATATATTGCATTGTGGTTGTTACGCTACCGGAAAGGTTTGAACTCGATGCATTTGATCTAGAGATCATTGAAGATGTTAGTGGGTAAGCTATCTGGTTTAAAAATTGAGTGGCTGAGGTTTTGATTCTTTTTGTTTTAATTAACTTAATGTGTCTGTTTCTTCTACTTCCCAGAGGCAATGTGGTGCCCTATGAAGAGAGAAGGATTAAAGGTTCTAATTTGCTTCAAATTTCAGTTATATTTACTTTTGTTGTTTGTATTATTTATATAATTTGGTGTAATACTCTGTAGACAAGGTATGTCATATAGTCATGTTGATGCATATAATGCTAAGTGGTCCTCTGTAACTTCTCGGCATGTACTTCCAATTATATGTCCGTCTATGTTTCATGGGAGAAATTCCATTCTTTTCCAAGGTTATGCATTGTTTTTTCTCTAGAACATCATACACTTCCTTTGCCAACAAAAGCTTACTATCTTATCCTTTCTGAACATGAATAAATAAAAACATTGCATACCAATTTACTAAATTTAAAGAGTTTAAAAATTTAGAGAAAGGAAAAGGAAGAACAGGTTCTCCCTGCCTTGAATCCTCAAGGAATTTTGCTAGAGTTTGGGAAAACTATTCCTATGGAAATGAGGGTGAGGGAGACATTTATTCATAGAGTTAATAAAAATATATGATTGATAATTGTCTCATTGTTGGAGAGATACCTCTAACTTCTTGTACTGCCATCTTCCTCTGTGTTATGCATGTTTGAATACTGGGTAGTCAAGCTCATGCCATGTGTCCTCAAATGTGTGCTGGTCATGTGGTGGGCCTATTGTATGCAGGCACCCATTTTCTGAATTACCTTTTATCAAGTGACCTGGTGCAGGAAGTGCAAATAAAATTTATTTTAATTTAGTTTTATTTTATTTTGGATTGTAGTTGTATTTTATTTTAGGTCTTATTAGCTAATTAGGTTATTAGTATTTTATGTATTTTCCTATAATCAATGTAATTTTTAAAGTTCAATAATTGGCTTTCCTAAGTCAACTACAATTAGGGTTAGTAGTCTATATAAGCAAGCTATTGTATGCCTATGGAGACAAGTTTATGATGAATAAAATTTACTTGAAAATTTTGCAATGGTTTGGCGCTAACTAGCCAACTCTAGGTGCTGACTTCCAGTTTGTTTTTATTGTTTCTGTTGTACAATTTTTGTGTTGCATCAAGTTTGGTTTTGTCCTGCATTAAAGAATGATATTTGGCTGTTGTTCTGCATCAGAACTACATGTAATTTACACATGTAGACCAATTGGTACGAAATGGATTGCAGCTTGACCAACTTAAACCAAATTTATCAGAAGTTGGCATGTAGGATGTAGTAATTTGATGGTTCAAATATCCACTACATAACAGTTGCCCTCTAAGTTTCAATTCAATCTAACACATTTTCTAGATACAATATATGATATATAAGTAGTTGAACGAGTTAGTTGTTAGCTCATCCACCAAAGCTAACATAGAAAGTTAATTTTGGCATTATGGCCTGCTGTTCTATAATAACTTTCAAGGCTTGTACTACTAAACTTGCTTACACTTATTGGCCTAAAATTTTACAATATGGTAATTTTGCCTATTAATTTTGGCAAGTTTGTACGGTGCCAACACCAATATGATATGACAGCATTGTGTATGCATTGGTTGTCATGTACGGAGAAACATGCAGCATGTAGTCTTATCCTTTCTGGACCTGAACCATCAATCCTTCAGTTTGACACCTGTTATGATGATGTAGATCCAGGAGAGGCATGCACAGAGAAGATTCAAGATCTTACGTTCTCTCAAGAAGGATGTGTGAACCTTGAGATGTTTTGTGCGACTGACGAGGAACCTGCAGACCATATTAACCTATCTTCTGAAGATCATCAAATTGATGGAGAGCAGATAAAGGTTACAGAATTGGCACAATCAGAAAACAAAACTCACCCTGTTATTAGGGAAACCCATGATCTAAGCAACTTAGAAACAAGCATGGAGAAGCTTCGAGTTGAAAAATTTGCTCATGAAGAATGTATGGACCTTGATATGTTTTGTGGGGCCAAGGAGGAACCTCCAGACTTTGATGTTAGAAAATTTAATGAAGAGCATCATAATGATGCTGAGCCAAAAAAGCTCCCAAGTCTGACATCTTTCGAAAACAAAAAGTGTCAAGTTAATACAGAAGAACATCCACTGTCTGTCACAGTTGATAGGACCCCTAAATCCAAGTTCCCAGATGAAACAGGTGCAATTATGTTTCTTGCCAACTCTTGAAAAATAGATATTGTTAACGAAATTTATCAACTGAACCCTTAGTGACTCATACCTTTATTGCTTGATCAGGCAGCCAAAGATTTCCCAATTTATTTGCTATGGTATTTGCACATTTTGAAGAAAAAGTTATTGTCCTTAGGAATTCTGTCCTACTTAAACAATTCTTCTCTCAATGCAGGTGCCACAACACGAGAGTTCATGTTTATTCCTACACCAACTACCAGGGACAATGCTCGGCCTTCTAGGAAAAGGAAATGTTTAATTGATGAGTTCATAAAGCTAACGAATGAGTATGTCCAGTTAACTCCAGTTTAAATCCATGTTTATACATATGAACTAATTCAATATTATCCATAAATAAAAGTGGACTCTAATTGAGTATTTCTAATAATTTTTTTTAACAATTGATGTTAATTTATGTCTACATAGTGGATGATATAATAGCCATCAATATCAGTATGGCAGCCCTATTTATTTATTATTATTTATTTATTATTTATTTTACATTAATATAATGCTAATCATTTTAATGCAAAAATGGGGTATAAGGTGTTCCTGATATGAGCTAAGTTGAGCTTAATTCTTTTCTCATCAAGTTATATCAGTTAACAGTTAAAGTTTAAAATTAGGATTGGGAGCTCTGTAGTTGTGAATCCATATCAAGCAGTTGCCACATTATTTCAGGCATCCAAAATTTCTGTTATGAATATCCAATACAAACTTAATAGGTTTTTGGGCAAGTTACACATTTTCACCCTAAACTATCACCCAATGACACTTTACCCCCTGAACTTCCTAAGCGCATGATCGACCCCTCAATTTTGATAATACGTTACACTTAACTCCTGTCATCTGTTTTGCTGCTAACTGTAATGGAAATTTCCATTGAAAAACAAATTTACCCCTCAGCTATGTGTTTTGGAGAGATGTGTAAATTGATATTTAAATTCTAAATCTGTCAAGAAACACTAAAACATTCGACAGGGGGGCATTGAAAGAAAGTTATAACTTTGGGAATAAATCATACATTTTGATAGTTCAGGGGATTAAATGTAATCGGGGCGATAGTTTAGGGTTGACAAGTGTAATTTGGCCTAGTTTTTTTACTACACTTGGCTTTTACTTAAAGTCCCTTATCATAATTAATTCCAAGTATTTTGAATCATGAAAACAGTTGAAGGTGCTGAAATCAATGCTTTCTATATATAGCTAGGGCAAGCCTAGGTTTCATCTTTAGCTGCATTGTTAAATACTGAAGTATCATTTCTTCCCTTGTATCAAGTAATGTTAGGGAATTTCAGTTGTTTTCAGTGCAGTCAAAATTCCCAATGTATCTTTATCCGAGAATCACACACACACACACACACACACACACACACTTTCATCTCTAAAAACTGAAGAACATGAGATTTTGATTATCTTAGAATGGACCTAAGGACTGAAATTTTACAAAAACAAATGAACTCATAGCACATTCTATGTGGGTATGTCAGAGCATATGCCAGAATCTCCTACTGTGGGTAGATCAGAGCATAAGCTTATGTGGATGTGGAACAGAATAATGCTTATGGGGACATTGAAGTCTGTAAACTCTCGAAAATGGGACCAAATTTATGGAGCTGATGGTATATGAAACCACAGTAGTAATTGCATATTTATTGTGTAGAAATAGAATCGTTGACTTAGATGATAGTCCACTATGTTAGATGAGTAATTTAAAGGTTTAGTTAGTCTCCTTTGTAGTTTGTATAGTAGACAGTAATTTATAATTTAAAGGTTTAGTAGCTTTGCATAGATGATTGAGGGATTGTCTTTTTTTTTTTAGTAGCTTTGCATATATGACTAAAGCCTTTGAAGGCTTTAGTCATATATGATTCATGGTGTAATGATCCCACCCACCTCTAAATGATTATGCAGCACCTGAAGAAGATTGGCTTGGGCTTGTAGTTTGTATAGGATTAACTTTGATTTTATACTACTGCAAAGTTGGGTTATTGTTTGGAATTGCATGAACTTGATAAATGTGTATCAGATTCAGAGGTGATATGGTTGGCATCAGTTTAACATAAAAAGTTTTTTGCCTGTTAAAAGATTCTTCTTTACTAAAATCTGTATGCACATGTAGCTAGTTGCACATAATAACCTTAATTTTAAACAACATTTGAATCTAATTCATTCAGATCTGATATGTTGAAGTTTCTGGGATATTTTACCTTCTTGTAGGCTATATCTTCAACCTCCCATCTCTTTGTTGTTCCATTGCTGACCTTCCGAATGAACCGTTTGATCCCTATTTTACGAATTTTGTTAATGTTTGTTAAATATAATGGATAAGCAGAGGGACAATTTTCAATATAGACATGAGTTTGAATCTTTCTGAAATTTCTTAAATTTACATATATACATAAGCATGTTTGTCTGCTGGTGCAGGAAAAGCATTCAGAGGAGTCTTATAATTAAGCATGTATCCTCACCCTTCCTCCCTATCAAAGGAAAGGCTATGGCAAATTTCTAATTGCCTTTTTTAAGTTATCTGCATATGGAAATTCTACTTTCTATTTTGCATGTCTTTGTTTGGTCATGTATTTTCAAGCAGAAAGAATAGCTAACTATATTTCTTGCATGTAACAGCTTATGAACTTTCCAAAAAAGAAGGTAAAGTCGGCACACCTGAAAGACCCCTTTCTGATCTTGGGCTATTGAGCTACAGAGGATACTGGACCCGGGTTCTTTTGGACATATTGAAAAAGCACGAGGGCAATATTTCTATCAAGGTAGCTTTGTTTGAATGTTTGTTAAGATCCAGACAAGTTTGCCTTCTATGGTTCAATTGCTTATTGTCTTCTGTGAATTTGTTTGGCATGTGAAATTCCCACAGAAATGGTTTGAAATGTTATGTTTAGAATTTTTACATCTCTGATTGCTCACATTACTGTGTCTTACATGAGTAATCTGCACCAAATGATTTTTGAAAAATAGGAGCAATGCAAAGATTGGGCTCCGCACTTAAGGTGAAAAGTTGAAAACATTGGATTTGTCTATAGATATAGTTAAGCCTGATAATTTTGTACGATGTATTAGTGAAGATGTTGATCTTTGACAAATCACTCTTACCATTATCTTATCTTATATTTTTTTCTGTCTGGTAAACATTTCTAGAGTTATTCCATTGGTTTTTATTTTATGAACTTTTCCCGTGAAGCACCTGCTTTCTGCTGGTTATTATTGTATTAGTACTTTTCTATAAATCCTACACTCTTTACAGGAACTTAGTGACATGACAGCCATTAAGGCGGAGGATATCCTGGCCACCCTTCAGAGCTTAGAACTGATTCAGTACAGGAAAGGGCAGCATGTCATCTGTGCTGATCCAAAGGTCTTGGATCGTCATCTAAAAGCTGCTGGTCGTGAAATTCTTGAGGTTGATGTTAGCAAATTGATATGGACTCCTTATAAAGAACAAGGTTGATGTCAAACAATTTATCCACATACTGGCTGCCAACTTAGACTTGTTACTGACCTCCAATTGTATAAAATATAAGCTTTAGCGTATGAAACTGGGTATTCTTCTTGGAGACTTTCTTGTCATTATCCATCTTATGACTTTGTATGTATGTATCAACTTTTTTATTCTAGTATATACTTACTTTAGTAGGTGTAGGTTACAATTGACTTTTTGATAGTCCTGATTTGTGAACTACTTGTTTAGATGCATTGTAATGCTCTTTTGATGATGAGACAAAATGACAAAAAATTGGGAAGGTGATCGGTGAGAATGGATAAGATTGAATTGCCATATCTTTGAAAATATTTTGTAAAACCAAACTTGTTGCAGGAATGAAGATGGCCTCCACTCTAATGTATGTTATTGGAACTATGTTTAAATGAAGTGATCTTCTAAATAGAGAATTGCCCCTAATAGTCTAGACCTCTAACCCTCATTTTCTTGCACCTAGGACCAAACTCAGTTTGCAATTCTTGTTATAACCTCAAATGTTTGCTGGTAGTGTTAACATTTGTGATCATTTAAATTGAAATAAATATTGATACAAGTATGTTCAAATTAGATCTCCAATAATTTGATCCTAGATAGAGGAGCTCAAAGTACTCTTGGTGACACTACTCTAGTCACCGAAACAGGTTCAAAAGATTGTAGAAATACACAGAAGATTGAAAAGAGTATTCTACAAAAATCCATGTTAAACAATGGAGCAATAATCCATTCTCTGAAGAAAAATGATGAATATGTACTTCAACCTCATATTGCATGGTTGTTTCTTTATTTATTTATCAATTTACTAAATAACATTTCATGCATCAGAAAAATGTAGACTTTGTTCTTTGTTGAGCTTATAAACCAAAAAAAAAAAAAAAAAGCTTTCATTGATCCCAAAGATATTATACAACTTCTTCTACATGAAACATTAAAAATGTCTACCATGGTTGCTTTGGCATGTACGTCCAAGCACAATAAGCACAAACAATCCTCTGTGATATATACACATAAACAGCAAATGATAAACTCATTAACATCACATCATTCTAGTCACCCTTTTGCTTGGGGCTGAAATTCTCTTGCAAAATCTTCACAGAGAGCATTTCTCAAACCCAACAAAAGATGGTGGCAACAATGACTTCCGTTTGCTCTCTTTCTTCAATCTTGGCTTGCTTTATTCCACGGGCTTGTTGTGGCTTTGGCAACAAAGAAGGATGAGAATTTTTGGGCTGCTTCTAGTCTTTCTGTGTTCTTGAGTTGTGCTGTGTTTTGTGCGGAATGAAGGGCCAATTGAGAGAGTTTTTTTATGAAATGTCCAAAATATAAGTGAAAACGTATACAGAAAGGTAAAATATTTCAAAATAACATAATATTTCGAAAATGTTTATAGAGTTCTAAAATTAGTCCTACAAAAAAAAAAAAAATCAAAAAAAAAAAAAACCAGTACAACTCGAGTATCTTATACTCGATTTCCTTAAATGGAAATTGAGTCTTAGAGGCTTGATTTCTACTTAAGGAAATCAAGTATAAGATACTAGAGTTTTACTGGGTTTTTTTTTTTTTTTTTTGAGGCAGCTATGCCTGCAGCAGTAAGCCAGAATTATTTCCCTTCCCCTGGCTACATAAAAGTACATCCAGAACACATCAAATGGGCGTAAACAACTAGATTCAAAGCATATGATACTGGTCAAAGGAAGCGTACATCATATGCAAACAACCGGATTAAAACAATGGCCTTTCATGGGCTAATACTATTAAACGAGTACAATAGATAGCGGCTGGTTCAATTACAACAACATTCAACAATAAACAAAATAAAAACTAAGTCAATACAACATAGTGTACATATTCGCCTAAATCTTATTCCATACTGATATCACATACTCTACATAGTTACCTAGCACTTGCCCATACTAATACAAACATACTCTATATAGTCACCTAGCAATTGTCCATACAGACCATAGAGGAAAGACCCACGTACAATGTCACTTAGCAAAATCGAGTCTCAGCTCGCCTGACAAACATGAAAATACGGTCATTAGTTTCCAAATGCGAGGAACAAAAACTAAATGAAATATGCAAGTATATTATATAAAAATAGTCAAGGCACTTGCCTAGTTTATAGCACTACCACTTGTCGAAGCCCCACGGGAATTGGGACAGCTTCTGCGATTATGCCCCTCTTGATGACACACTCCACATTGCTGCCTCGGTTGAATCTCCTTCAATTGCGGATCTTCCCTCCGGCTTCCCCGTTCTCGTCCTACCCCATCCATTTCATTCCTTATTCTGGACTTCACAGGACAACCTTTGCCTCGCAACAGCTATGGGTCAGGCACCCATCGTGGTCTGCTCACGTCCCTCCATAATGACTCTGACTTTGGCACCACAAAATTATGTGAATATGTGTGAATGACGTTGTTCAAACTGTAACATGGGTCAATATAACTGGTCGCATTGAGGTGCAGACCTTAAAGAACTTTAATTGCATGTGAACAAGGGATCTTGAAATTTTGCCACTTTCCGCAATCATATGTTCTATCAAATACGCGCACGTCATGACTGTGGTTTCCCCCTCCACCTCTAAGGTCATTGTATGGGGTAACCACTTGATATATACCCTCTTCATGATTAAAATTCCTCAGAATGTGTCCTGCGACTTTCTGCTCATTTTTGTTATAGATCTCCACTGCATAATCACTCCACACCTTACCTCGAGAGAGATCTTCTTGAATTTGTTTACGTCGATCGTGGAAATATGCAACAAGTTTGCACCAAGTGAACTCAACCATTGCAGCAATGGGCAAACCGCGGGCACCTTTAAGTACCCCATTAAAGCACTCTGAGATATTAGTTGTCATTGCCTCGTAACGTCTTCCACCATCATGTGACTGGGTCCATTTGTCCAGATTCTCACTCATTAGATATGTGTATGGCATATAACGTACAATCCGGCGATCAATAGGGTCTACACCCCTCAGTAAATTAATCTCGGCCTCCTTAATGGTCTGCATTATGGACTCAAATTTAGCTTCATTATTCGCATATCCAGCTTTCAAGGCCAATGCCTTTAGAGTCGAGTTATCAAAGTGTCTGTTAAAGTTGCTAGCAACATGTCGAAGGCAATATCGGTGAAATACCTATTCTTCTCCATCTCGATCTCTAGGCCACTCTTGAATGGCACATTTGATACCTTTATGGCGGTCAGAAATAATGCAAATGCCCTTGTCAGGTATGACATGCTCTATCAAAGTCCTGAGACACTCTAAAAACCACCCCCAACTAGGCCCTGACTCCTTATCCACAACAGCAAAGGCGAGAGGTAAAACCTTTTGGTTAGCATCGGTTGCCATTGCAATCATCAATACCCCTTTGTATTTACCATACAGATGAGTCCCATCAACACTAATCACTGGCCTGCAATATTTGAATGCAGCAATGCATGGAGCGAATGCCCAATATACATAGCGCAGTAACGTAATACCTTCGTATGGCCTAGGTATGGTGTAATAACTATACTGGGTACCTGAGTCCTGATCCAAGTATGCCAACAACAACTTTCGCAACCTTTGGTAAGACTCCTCCCAATCCCCAAATATCTTAGCAATTGCTTTTTGTTTTGCGTCTCATACTTTATAGTAAGAAAGCGCATGATTATACTTACTACGTATGATTTGCCAGAGCTCATCAATACGAGCAGTACCATTTATTTCTCACAATTTCCCCACAATTTCTGATGCAACAAAATTAGAATCCATTATTTTACCGTCTCTTCGCAAGTCAAAAGGTATACAACTGTGTGGACCCACATAAGACGTGACCATCCACAGACCATTGAATTTAGGCTTCATGAATGCCCCAACGTACCACTTGCAATTGTCGTCAATGCATGCGACTGTTAATTTCATTTTGGTCGATCTCCGGATTTTAAAATTTCTATTATCTTTTGCTGCATATATTGTCAATGCATGCTTCACTGCCTCTTTATTTGCAAAAGTTAACCCTTTACAAAAATTCATCCCATCTTCCCAAGTAGAAACAAATGGTATCTCAAGACGTGAAGGATCAACCATATCTTCCCAAGTATTTGCGTAGAATGAGTCGGTAGGAGGTCTGTAGCCAGTGGTCATATTTGTATCATGCTGAATGCCAATATCATCGTCTGCATCACCTTCATCATGGTACTCCATATTTTCCTCTTCAAAATTGGGAACAACTTCATGGTCATCCACATCGTTCTCAAAGTTGCCTTGCTCAATCCTCTCTTCATACTCATCCACATCCACATCCACATCCACATCCACATCATCAATATTTTCACCATCATTCGCAGCATGATCTTCGTCTTTGTCTTCTTCTTCCTCCTGTAAATGTGTCTCTTCAGGATTGAAGGTTTCACTAGTATTGGCAACATGATCCTGAGATGGGAGCATATAACCTCCCATTGTATACCCTCCCATTGTACTTTCTCCATGATCTAGGGTTGTAAATTGTAAAGCCGTAGTTGTTTGTTGCACCACCTCAGTAGTGTTGTCTGCAGGCATCTCCAAACTTACATACAACTTAGCAGCATTTACTTTGGGCATTTTTTGGATCCTATTAAACATCATCTTTACATGTTTATCTTCTGTGATTGCCATATACCTATAATTTATCTGTTCATAAAGGACTTCTTGTGGATAACGATAAATAATCTTGATGTCATACCAAGCAGGGTTCAAATTCAACTTGTTCATTATTTTCGTCTTTAAATCATTCAATGTCTTCAATTTACGACGTATCATCATATAGTAGCATTCGATACCCTCCCCTGTAAATGGGAATCCGTCAATCCCTCCAGGATTGTCAAGGTGTCCACCGAAGTACACATTTATATTAATATTCTTCGTAGATTGTGAACCTATTAGAGAGTCAAGTATAATATGTTAGTAACACATTTTATCTCTCTCATTTAACATCAATTACAAAACCTTTTCTATCTACACAAAGTACAAAAAAATTACAACTTCTAAAACTGTAACAATTGCATAAACTCACCCCACATCACATACAAACACACTCAATCATTATAATTTCGCACTCAAACAAATTAAAAAACTAAAGACAAAACTCACCCCCATTACAAATTTTAAACTCAACTCCAACAAAAATATAAATAAAA
The DNA here is from genome assembly GCA_029955455.1 of Quercus agrifolia. NCBI lineage: Eukaryota > Viridiplantae > Streptophyta > Magnoliopsida > Fagales > Fagaceae > Quercus > Quercus agrifolia. The sequence goes on from JARQAD010000005.1 coordinate 33,955,817, forward strand.
ATATCAAACCAAACGAATCTTAATAGTCATGACGATGTGCAAATGAATAAGAGAGAAAAAGAATTCAAATCTCTCTCCATATTTTTCTTCATGCATGACTGTTCCATATTTCTATGTGGCTATTTAAAAATATATACTTATTATATAAATACTGAGGTTGTAAATATAAATATAAATATAAATATATATATATATATATATTTATATGAATAATTATCGGGAAATAAATACAAATATTTAATACATATATATATATATATATATATATATATATATCAATATATAAGAAATAAATATATATACAAATATATAAATATTTTAAATATATAGTTGTATAAATAAATTTAAATATATTTAAATATTTTGAATATATATATATATTATCAGGAAACAAATTTATTTAATTTAATACAAACAAATATTTTATCAGGAAATGTCATGACAAATTCAATGCAAGCAACACTTTCTAAAGCAATTATATACACTAAACAACCAACTAAAGAGTGAGGAGATCCTTACCTGACATGAGGATGTGCAAATGTACTGTTGAGATTGTATGAGAGTGAGAGAGGAAGACTACAATGAATGTTGGGCTTGTATGAGACTTAAGAGAGGAGCAATGTTTTGCTGCGTATGAGATTTTCTAAGAGTAGTATGAGGTTCTGTGAGAGAAGTATGAGAGTTGCTGTGAAAGAACTATGAGAGTTGCTGAGAGAAAAGTTGAGAGAAAAGTATGAGAGTGTTCAGAGAGAAGCATGTGAGAGAGAAAAGATGGTTTGAAATTTGTGAGTTGTTCAGATAACATGTGAGAGAGAGAAAAGGTTTGGAATTTGTTTAGAATCTCGACAGACCCACGCCGGACAGATTTGACAACCCAGCCAGCAAACATGACCAGGCCAGACTGATGGGAAGTGACCAGGGCTGACCACTTTAAAAATCGAGTCTTTAAGACTCGATTTCTCTTTTGGGAAACCGAGTCTTAGAGACTCAATTTTGCTGGCGTACTGTCAGTATGACCAGGCTTAAAATCGAGTCTCTCAGACTCGGTTTCCCAAAAGGGAAACCGAGTCTTAAAGACTCGATTCTAAGCCAACGTGGCTTCCACCTGGAGTACACGTGGAAATCGAGAGACTCGATTTCCACGTGTACTCCAGGTGGCGTTTAGCCACATCAGAACCCAGAAACCGAGCCTTAAAGGCTCGATTTACGGGCCCAAAATCGAGCCTTTAAGGCTCGAGATGTCATCCAGCTATATTCTTCCAAAACTAGCCTACTAACTAAATTGTTTGGATTTGAGGGTCATTTGGCCATTTTCGCCAAAATTGTAAAAATTTCAGAGTATTCGGTTATATATATATATATATATATATATATATATATATATATATATATTTTTTTTGGTTGTGCAAGGTACACTCATATTTAACACACCTCCAATACAAAGCTACAAAAATTCACATCTGAACCGGATTCATGAGCATTTTTTTCTATCCCTGGAAGTGACAGCAAATTTTGGCACCGTTTCCAAAACATAAATGAAAAATGCTTCACAGATCAATCACACAAGACAGCTTCTGGATCCGGTTCAATAGGAAGTCCCCTTGCTTGATAGTTGCTTGGTAAAGAGCATTCTTTGCATCTGGACGAGTAGTCTCAAGAACTCCTGCAACTTTATCAATCTTGCAATGAAGCTTCCCAGCTGCAATAAAATGCAAGAGCTCCAGATTAATAAACTCCACAGTTCAGAAGAAAATACTTAAACTTGTCCATTTTCTATCCTTTTCCTAAAATTAAAACAAAAGGATCTCAAAGTGCAGAATTACCTTCCAATGCTCCCACCGATTCCAACTCACAAATTCAGGCACTAACTCAGTCCTAAACCGTTCCAACTCACCCCGACCTTTGCTGGCCCCTTCCTTAGCTCGCCCTATAAACTCACCCACCTACCTTCACATTGGCATCTTCCAAGCAAACCCAGTTTCCTTCTTCCCTAACTCATCGAGTTTCAACCATAACCGCTCTGAGCCACGCCGGACTGACCAAGTCAGACTCAGCCATGAAAACCCATCAGACCCATTTGGGTTTGCAGAAGCTAGAACACGAAAATTGGGTCTATGGTTGGAATTTTTGGACCTGGGGCTCTTAGGAAGCTTAAGAAGAATGAGAGTTTGAGAGTTATGAGTGAGTGGAGCTAAAGAAAATAAAAGTGGGTTTGGTTTGTATGGGCCTATAAGCTCCATTGGTGGGTTTTGATTAAGGAATATGTGGCCATGGGCTGGATGAGACCCATGGCAAATGGGGCGCCGTTTCTGGGTTGTAAAAGTTGGATGTAAGTGGTTTGTGGCAAATGGTGGTCTGAGGAAGGAGATCGATCTCTATTCTGAGGAAGAAGATGGTTGTTGGTTTGTGAGTATGGTGGGTATGGGGGGTATGGTGGGTTTTGATTGAGGAATCTGTGGGTCTTTATGCGATGAAATGCTTTGCTGTTGGTTTGCCCCAGGTCTGATCAAGGAGGAGCTGGTAGAGGAAAGCAGAGCATCGTGAAAGGGAAAGGTAGAGCATCGGGTTTAGAAAAGTTTTATTACTATTTTTTCTTTTTTAAATATTGTGTTGACATAGAAAATTGTGGGAGCTTTAGAGGCTTCAGTTTTATATATATATATATATATATATATATATATATATATATATATATATACATAGACTAGTATGTAACCCATGCTTACACACGGGAATGATGAATTATAATGGTGCTATTGATATTAACTTAGGTTATTAAACATGTAGGGATAAAAGGCCCAAAAATATATGTTGGGCCTTGGGCTTGTCCAAGGAGGCTCAGTGGTCCGAAGACAGATCAACAATAAGGAAGATGTAAGACTTTGAACTTCACGAGCAAGCTATGACTATGAAGTCTAGGGGAGGCATGTCGAGGAGGAATATCTCTTTAGCTAACGAAGTAAAGGTCAAAAAGTGTGTTCTGTCATCTAGAGTGACGTTCTAGAAAGTTCTATTGATAAAGATATGCATTATAAACGTACAGGACAAATGGGAGCTGGGAAATATCTAAGGGAAAGCTGCTACCACCGCATTGAATGTTCTGCATCTAACTCTCTAGCCACATTAATGAGGAAGTGATACTTGAACAGTAGTTTTCAGCCTTACAACTACTCCCCAAAGACTTTAGGAAGGTGCTGATGTGACAAGGATCAACACCAATAATCTAATTTACACGTGGAGGGCAGAGATGAAAAAGAAAGGTAGTATAAAATAGAAGGGAAGCCCTGAGAGAAAGGGATTGGAGGATTAAGAGAGAATTACTATAGCAATAAGAATTATACTTGTAACCAACTTCAAGAATTATATACAAGAACTGATCTCCTCAAACTGTGCCGATGACGATTTACATTAGATACAACCTGTCAATTTTCATTTTATTGTCATTTGAATCCACTATAATTGCTACCCAACTTATTAAAACCTAGTTTTCCAATCCACTTTCTACAAATTCATTGTATTGGGCTCTTTGGGCCCAAATCCTTTGTATTTTTGGGCACCGTGTCCTTACAATTGGCGCTATCTGTGGGAAATTCTAGTGTTGTGGTGAGTTCAACAATTCAATTTTGGTAGGTTTAGGTCCAAATCGGGAGGAATCTATAAGATCCCAACATTAGGACCATTTTGATAATCTTAAGTGGAGAGGGGATCGGGAGGTCAGTGTAAATACCACCCATACTAGTGGGAGCTAGTCTCGAGGTGGGAGCCACCTTTCTCATGAAGAGAATACTAGAGCCATGCAACTAGAGATTGACCATCAGAAAAGGAAGTTGCGCCACGAACAACGAAGGCGAACTCCCTCCAATTTTGACTTCTCTTCTAGTGATAAAGAGGATGGTAGTTATAGACCCAAGTTAAGGACTCCCCTCAATAAGTCTTTCTCATATGATGAGAACTACCACCATGAACGCGGAAATAGGAGTTCATCTTCCAAAGGCTTGGGAAATGATGCGATGAGCAGAACGCCTAACCAAATTTCTAGGTCACATTTCATGCGTAGAAGAGGGAGACTTCCTTGGCGGTTCACTTAGCCAACGTTCACCATGTACAATGGTCGAATAGATCTTGTGGAGCACGTGAGCCACATCAACTAGAGAATGGTTGTACACTCCAAGAATAAGGCCCTAATGTGCAAAGTATTCCTATCCAATTTGGGGCCGGTGGCCATGAGGTGGTTTGATAGCTTGGGAGCAAGTTCTATTGATTCTTTTAAAGAACTCACCTGGGTGTTCGAATCTCGCTTTATTACATGCAGTAGAGTTCCTCGGCCCTTGGACTCCCTGTTGTCTATGACCATGCATGAAGGGGAGACCCTTAAAACGTATTCGGATAGATACTAGGAGATGTTCAATAAGATAGATAGTGATTTTGATGATGTGGCCATAAAAACTTTCAAGGTCGGCCTACCTGCCGAGTATGGTTTGAGGAAGTCTTTGATTGGGAAACCTTCTAACAGCATACGTCAACTCATGAACCGAATTTATAAGTATAAGTGGGTCGAGGAGGACCAATAATAGGGGAAAGGGAAGGATAAGGTTATCCCTCAGGAGACGAGGGATTTCAGCTCGGGTCGATACAACAATAATCGGCCTTAGAAAGACTTTGCTAGGCAATCGGGGTCTACCTCTACTTAAATGGTTAACACGGTGTTCTGAGAGCCAATACACCAAGTCTTGGAGAAAATCAAGAACGAGTCATTCTTCAAATAGCCAAACAAGATGGGAGGTGACCCCATGAAGTGCAATCAAAGCCTTCATTGCCAATACCACCAAGACCGAAGGCACACCATAGAGGATTGTAGAACCTTGTGGAATCATCTAGAGCAGCTGATCCGAAAGGGGAAGCTAAAGCAATTTTTGTATCATCCCAGTGGGCAAAGGGGCCAGGCAGGTTTAGAGTCTCGGAGAGATGCCTCTTCAAGAGCCCCTTTAGGCATAATTAATGTCATCCTCGCTGCCCCAAGAAGGATTGGTTCTTATCCCTCTAGAGTGATGTCTGTAACTTGTCCACCTGTTGAGGACTCTAACCATAAGTCGAAGAGGGCTAGGATGGAGATTTGACCGACATTGAGCTTATCAGATGAGGATAAGGTTGGAACCATACAGCCGTATGATAACGCACTGGTGGTCACCCTCAGGATAAGAGGGTATGATGTGAAGAGGGTGTTAGTGGATCGAGGTTGCGAAGCAGAAATTATGTACCATAATTTGTACAAGGGGCTAAACTTAAAACCAGAGGATTTGACGGGTTATGATTCACCTCTATTGGGCTTTGATGGGAAGATGGTTATTCCAAAGGGTCAAATCAAACTACCCGTATAGGCAGGCTCAAAGGTGGTGGAGATGGACTTTATTATGGTGGATGCTTATTCTCCTTACACAGCCATTATAGCACGACCATGGCTTCATGTCTTAGGGACTGTTTCTTCCACCCTCCACTTGAAAGTAAAATTTCCATCCAAGGATCAGATTAAAGAGCTAGTTGGGAGCCAGTTCGTGGCTAGGCAGTGCTTATTGGCCGCAATTATGCATCAACCTGAAACCGGGTCCTTGGCCTCTATTGATAGGGGTTTATTGCAATCAAGGACTCCGGTGTCACTAGTGGACGAGACGGCCGAAGGGGCGAAGTATGAGGATTTGGAGAAGGTTGTTGTAGGTAATGATTTGGAAAAGTTTTTTTCAAGTTGGAGCCCAGCTACCTCATCAAGAGAAGAAAGAACTGATAGAGTTTCTCAGGAGGAATATTGACGTGTTCGCATGGAATGCTTACGAAGCTTTTAGGGTGGATATGAGCTTCATTTTTCATCATTTGAATGTCAATCCATCTATCACACCCAAAAAGTAACCACCTTGGTGTTCATCTAAGGACTATTCTGATGCTGTCAAAGACGAGGTGATCAAACTTAAGCAGGTTGGGTCTATTAAAGTGGGAAGTGGAGAGTGTGTGTAGACTTCACAGATTTGAATAAGGCCTGTCCGAAAGACCATTTCCTTATGCCTTGGATAGACCAGCTAGTTGATGCAACTGTCGGTCATTCTCGGGTGAGCTTTTTGGATGTCTTCCAGGGATACCATCAGATACCACTAGTCCTGGGCGATCAGGAAAAGATAGCATTTGTTACTCCTACTAGAAACTACCACTATAAGGCGATGCCTTTTGGGTTGAAGAATGCAAGGTCTACCTATCAGAGGATGATAATAAGGATGTTTGAGCCATAATTGGGCAAGAATATTGAGGTTTATATAGATGATATGGTGGTGAAGAGTAAGGTGGAGTCCGAGCATGTGGGAGACCTTGGGGATATTTTCGAAATACTGAGGAAACACAAATTGCGCCTTAATGCTTCCAAGTGCTCTTTTGGCGTGGGATCAGGCAAATTTCTAGGCTATATGGTCACTCATTGTGGAATTGAGGTCAACCCTGATCAAGTTAAGGCAATTAGCAGTCTACAACCACCTTGAAATCCTGAAGAGGTCCAAAAGCTAACTGGAATGATTGCTACCTTAAACTGATTTATCTCTTGGTCAACAGATAGGTGTAGACCCTTCTTTCAGCTATTAAATTAGTGGAAGGGATTCGAGTGGATTGAGAAGTGTGCATTGGCCTTCTAACAACTTAAGGAATACCTTTCTCGGCCACCTGTCATGTATAAGCCCAAGGTGGACAAGGTTTTGTTTGCCTACATTGTTGTGGCTTCTCATGTTGTAAGCTTGGTGCTAATACGAATTGACGATGATGTGTAGAGGCTAGTTTACTATGTAAGCAAGTCGTTGTATGAAGCAGAAGTTCATTATCTACTACTGGAGAAGGTAATTTTGGCAGTAGTACATGCTACACGTAAACTCCCTCACTACTTCCAATCCCACACAGTTGTTGTTTTAATCCAACTTCTACTTCGATCACTACTTCGGAGTGCTGATTTCACAGGGAGGATTGCCAAATGGGGTACAATCCTAGGAGCTTTTGATATCAAGTATATGCCTCACACCTCTATCAAGAGCTAGGTCCTCACAGATTTGGTGGCTGAATTTGCTAAATCCCCATTAAAAGAGGAAATAGAGAGGCAAGACACAGATGGAAAATCAGTTAGCATGGTCACCTTGCAAGAACCTTTATCTTGGAAGGTATACGTTGTTGGTGCAACGAATCAAAGAGGATCTAGAGTGGGACTGGTTTTAATATCTCCTGAGAAGATCACTATTGAGAAATCCTTAAGATTGGGCTTCTTGGCCACAAACAAAGAGGCTGAATTTGAAGCTCTATTAGTAGGGATGACCCTGGTCCAAAAAATGGGAGAAAAAGCAGTAAAGATCTTCTCAGATTCAAGGTTGGTGGTAGGCCAAGTAAAAGGAGAGTTATAGGCCAGGGATGTGAGAATGTGAGGATATTTAAGTCAAGTTAGGCACTTGCAATCAGGGTTTGAGTCCTTTAACTTGCTGCAAATCTCGAGAAGTGGAAACACAAATGCTAATTCCCAGACCACTCTTGCAATCTCCTCGACATAGGGCTTGCCTCGGGTTATCCTTGTTAAAGACTTGTGCATGCCTACTGAGATGAAGAAAGAGATGGTTCAGATTCATCAAATTGGGGTGGGACCTAACTGGATGGACCCTATAGTACTATTCTTGAAAGAGGATATCTTGCCCAAAGGGAAATCCGAGACTGACAAAGTGCGAAGAAAAGCTCCTCGGTTTTAATTATCCGAGGACTAAAAGTTGTACAAATGTTCTTTCTCTAGACCATATTTACTATGTGTACACCCTGAGGCCTCAAAGCTACTCCTGGAGGAATTACATGAAAGAATTTGTGGCAGCCACACAAGAGGCAGGTCTTTGTCTCACAGAGCCCTCACTCAAGGATACTGGTGGCCGAACATGCAGAAAGAAGTGCAAAAGTATGTGAAGAAGTGTGACCAATGCCAAAGATTTGCACCAAAAATTCACTAACTAGGGGGAGTCCTTAATCGTCTAACCAGCCCTTGGCCATTCACTCACTGGAGCTTGGATATTGTTGGACATTTCCCTAAGGTAACAGGGAATAAGAGATGGTTACTGGTCAGCACGGATTACTTCACCAAATGGGTTGAAACTGAACCATTAGCAAATATTAGGGACATGGATGCCAAGAGATTTGTTTAGAAAAATACTGTCACTCGGTTTGGAATCCCTTATACCCTCATCTCTGACAATGGTCTTCAATTTGATAGCAAAACCTTCAAGAGGTACTGTGTTGACCTGGGAATTACGAATATGTATTCCACCCCAACATATCCACAGAGGAATGGATAGGCTAAGACTATCAATAAAGTCATACTGAATGGACTCAAGAAGAGATTGGATGATGTGAAGGGAAAATGAGTGGAAGAGCTGTCACACGTCCTTTGGACATATCGGACTAGCCCTCGCAGGTCAACAGAGGAGACACCCTTTTCAATGACTTATGGAGCCGAGACTGTTATTCCTTTGGAGATTGGATTCCTAATGTTAAGAATGAGTTGTTTCACTCCGATCAACAATGATGGGCTGTTAGGAAAGAGCCTAGACTTAATTGAAGAGCGAAGAGAAAACACCATGGTCCAATTGGCGTATTATCAACACAAGCTCAAGTAAGGGTATGATGCCAACGTGAAGTTAAGGCCATTAGCACCTAGAGACTTGGTATTAAGAAAGGTTTTGGGTACTGCAAAAAACCCAGCATGGAAAAAGATAGGGCCCAACTGGGAAGGACCATATCGCATCACTTTAGTGACTGGAATAGGTGCATATTATCTTGAAGATTTGGATGAAAATGTTGTGCCATGCCTTTGGAATGTAAATAACCTGCGAATGTATTATTATTAATGAAAATCATTTATACCATGTTTTCGTTACATTATGCGTTACATCTATTATCTGATTAAGTATTAAACAGAACCTTAATTATATCTGGTCTCTCAGACCACATGTTTTGGGTAAATTAATACTTCAGTTCATTTTACTAAGTGTTAAACAAAACCTTGGTTATGTCTGGTCTCTCAAATCACATACTTTGGGTAAATTAATATTTCAATTTATTTTACTAAGTGTTAAACAGAACCTTAATTATGTCTGGTCTCTCAGACCATATACTTTGGGTAAATTAATACTTCATGTCATATTTTCTAAGTATCAAACAAAACCTTGGTTATACCTGACTCCTTAGACCACATACCTTGGGTAAATTGATATTGTAAGTTCATTTTTCTAAGTGTTGAATAGAACTCTGGACGTGTCGAATTCCTCGATTCACATGCCTAGGGGAAATTAGCACTTGGAAAGCTCACCTTTGGTCTTAATTAAAGGATTCCAAGGGTAATGTAGTAAGATACTCTTAAAATGAGATACCTCAGACACCTTCTTTTCCCACTAAGTATTTCGTTTGTGTCTAAAGACTTAACCATTTTTCTCACCATGCACACGGGTATAATTTGTTTAAGTTAATGACAAATTAGTAACTAGCTTTTGTTAAAGTGTGGGTATTCACCCTTAAAGACATCATCAATCTCAAGTCTCATCAGAAGGAAAATGATAATCACACCAACCATAGACAAACATTGCAAAGAAAATAAAGATTCATGAAGCCAAAGTTGATATATTTTCATTAAACAAGGAAACGGGGATACATTATAAACAATGGCAAATTGCCACAACGACAACAACAACAAAAAAGGAAAAAAAGTACAAAAAAGAAAAGAAAAAAAACTTAAACTATGCCTTGGTGCAAGGAGGGTCATCTTTGGGGTCAACAGCCTTGGCCTTGGCAGCAGCATCCTTGGCCTTGGAGTTAGCATCCTTGATATTAAGGGCAACCTCTTTACCCTTGGCTTCTAACAGGGCTTTGACCTCCATGCCCTTGCCCTTATCCTCAGGCTGAGGACCCCTCTGGCCAGCCTCCTTGCCCTCGGCCACCTCAACCTCTTGGCTTTAGTTACCGGCCTTGCCGAGTCCTTTGAAAACTTCAGAAGGAGGAAGAGAGGCCTAGGTGGTGGAAGGATGCTCCGAGGGGGGAAGGGCAAGAATAATGAGAGAAGGGAGCACCACTAGAACTTCTCGAATGTCCTCTTTGAAGAATATGTTCTCAACAAGCCTCTGCTTGGAGGCAGCAGGAACTCTTGCTTGGTTGAGTGCCTTTGCCCACACCTCCTTGCAGTAGTCTCTGCACACCTCTACCAGCTCATTTGCTAATCGTATCTCAATTTCTTGCACCCCACGATCGTAAGATGCCTGCTCCGAAGCCTCAGCAGCTTCATTGGCCGTTCGGGCTGCTTCCTTGGCTTTCTATATGTCTGCCTTTAACTCCAAGACTAGCTATTTTTGTGTAGCCAGCTCTATCTCAGTGTAATAGAGCTTTTTGTGTTGGTCTTCAGTCTGGTCCTAGGCATTTTGCAGACTGGCCTCAACACTCCTACGTGCCTACTCCTCGGCTATCAGCTGGGTAGTAAGCTCTTGATTCTTCTGTTTAGCAACGCCTAAGGCCCTATCAATCTCGGCACGGAGATTGGACTCAACCCTAGCTTCGTTCCGCGCATCCTTGACCCATTCCTTGGCCATGGAAACCTCTTAGATAGCCTGCATATAGGCAATAAAATAGTATGTTAACCCAAAAAAAAAAAAAAAAAACCACTCTTGGTAAGTATGTCAAGGAGCTCACCAGGGCTAGGTCCCTCTTTAGGAACAGGAAAGCTCTTGTTGCCTTATGTGCTTTAAGGCATACATGTCCTTGGGAAGAAGGAGAGGACACTCCAGAGCCTTAACCACGTGGTAGGAGTGGCCTCTCTAGAACTCCCTAATGGAGGAGTTCCAGGGTAGCGCTGCGCCATCCAACTCCAATCGTGGATTCCAAGTTGGATGACGCATGTCGGCTGAGTGATCAACCTCCTTACTTTCCACCTGAGGAGGCCTGCCCTCTGTCTTTGGCTATTTTTTGTTGCTTGGGGTCTTTCGGTGGAACCGCATCCCCCTCCTCGGTCTCCTTTTCTTTCCTCTTCTTCTTCAAGTTGGAGATAGGGAGCAAGCCGGTTATGGGGATAGGAAGGGGAGGGGGAAGAGCAGGGAGGGGCTAATACCCTAAGGCATCCTTAGATGCTGACCCCTTCTTCCTCCCGGCGAGGAGATCCTTCAAGCCTTTTATTTGGTTTAAGGCCATTTCTTCTCCTTCATCCTCTGAACTATCATCTATACGCACGATTACAAGGTTGAAGAGGCGTATAGTAGAAACTCTGTTAAGCTCATCTTCAAAGTCCGAGAATTAAACCACCTGTTCTCCTTGCTTCTCTCTCTCGTCCTTGAGATGAAATTGATCTATCTCAACCTTAAGTGACAGGTAGAAGGAGGCTGTTTCTTCTCTCAGAACTGCTACCTCACGGGAAGAATGGTGGATGGGTATTTCAATGGTGGTAGGTCTTCTCAGGCTAAGAAGCTGGGCACTGAAACGTCTAAACGGGCTAGCCTGGGATCATCGGCTCTTATGGCGTGACCTACATCCTAGAATTGAGTCGACAGGGGCTCAAAATTGAGGATAAGGTGGACAACTCTTAGTTTTCTATCTTCGCTCACAAACACCTCGGACCTCAGCACCTTGTTAAGGCCGGTGAAGTTCACAAGGTTGTGGCTCGGAGCTACATATATTTTATCTGCAAAAACATCCACGAAACAGTAACACGGTTAAGGTAGTGAATACATCCATCAGAAGTAAACAGAATATTAAAAAATAGAAAGTAGTGGTGAAATCACAAAGCTAATGCCCACGTAAAAAGAAAAAAGGGAAACCTAAGCCTAAGGCACCCCACCTGGCTCTCCCTCCCGGACTAAGCAGTAAAGACCGTCGTGCCAATCCCCTGAGGCTATCAAGAAGTGATCCTTCATACCTTTGTTGGATTTAGGGAGGCATGAGACAAGCCTGACCACCGAGGATCTAAACTTAAGATAGTATTCTGCGTCTCCAAGTAGGTGGCACTCGTACATCCAAACGACGTCGTGCCAAGTGAGATTTAGCCCCATGTGCTCGTTGAGATCATCTACACTACCCAAAATCCTAAAGAGGTTGTGCACACACTGATGGGGGCACAACCAATGGGCGATTAAGTAGTCTCGGGTTACCCTACCCATGGGAAGAGTCATCCCACCTTCTATGAAGACAATCATGGGAATGACCACCTCCCCCTCCTCCCTATGGGTAAGTACTTGATTCAAGGCATAATACCACAGGGAAACTCCCTGAGGAATGTGGTGCTTAGCCCTGAAGCCCTCCATACCGGTGGAAGAGTCTACAAGGTGCTTAAATCTACCCATCTAGGAAAGCTAAAGGGAAGTGAAAGAAGTTTTCGAGGAAAGGAAATAAATAATAGAAGGCTGAGGAGATCGGTTGAGGAGAAAAGAACCTAAAAAATATGGAACTTACGAGAATAAGCACGTGTGTTGCTTCATGAACTTCTTAAAGGTTTAAAAAAAAAAATTGAAAAAAATTGGAAGATTTAGAAACTTGGGAAGTCTTGAAGGTGTGAGAGCTTGGGACTTTTGGAGAGCTCAAAGATTTGTAAAGTAAGGAAAAATGACTCCCCATAGGCGTCTTATATAGAAGGCAGAATTGAGTGGGAGTTATCCCGCTCAAAATTCAAGGAGAAATGCCAGCCGTAGAATCTACATCTCACCGTAAAATGCAGGGAACAAAGCGTCGCTTGGAACATGTAATGAGACATCGCGGACTCCAAAGAGTCAGGAACAATTATGGGACACACGAAGCAACATTCTCGCGTGTGGAAATCAAAGGAACATATGGGATTTATTTCTCAAACGTCAAAACCCCATTTTTCTCCTTGGATAGGAGGAGAAAACTAGAGTTTTGAGGGGCTATTATAGGGATAAGGGGCCCAAAAATATATGTTAGGCCTTGGGCTTTTCCGAGGAGGATCAGTGGTCCGAAGACAGATCAACAGTAAGGAAAATGTAAGATTTTGAACTTCACGAGCAAGCTATGACTGTGAAGGCTGGAGGAGGCATGCCGAGGAGGAGTATCTTCTCAGCTAACAAAACAGAGGTTAGAAAGTATGTTCTGTCATCCAGAGTGACGTTCCAGGAAGTTCTATTAATAAGGATATGCATTGTGAACGTATAGGACAAATAGGAGCTGGGAAATATCAAAGGGAAAGCTACTACCATCGCATTGAATGCTTTGCAACTAACTTTCTGGCTGCATTAATAAGGAAGTAATACCTGAACAGTAGTTTTCAACTTTACAACTACTCCTCAAAGACTTCAGAAATGTGCTAATGTAATAAGGATCAACACAAACAATCTAATTTACAAGTGAAAGGCAAAGACGAAAGAGAAAGATATTATAAAATAGAAGGGAAGCCCTAAGAGAAAGAGATCGGAGAATTAAGAGAGAATTACTATAGCAATAAGAACTGTACTTATAACCAACTTCAAGAATTATATACAATAACTGATCTCCTCGGACTGTGCTAAGGACGATTTACAATAGATACAACCAATCAATTTTCATTTTATTGTCATTTGGATCCACTATAATTGCTACCCAACTCATTAAAGCCTAGTTTTCCAACCCACTTTCTACAAATTCATTGTATTGGGCTCTTTGGGCCTAGATTCTTTGCATTTTAGGGCCTAGGACTCAAACCATGTCCTTACAAAACATATAGGACATAATTTGACCAGTACATTTAAAGGTACTAAAATAGTTTTTCTTGCAATTTTCATGATATTGATTATGCCAAGTTTTTCATTACATTGCTATTACTTATATATTTTGAAAATCACTATCAGATACTACATATACAATATCAATTTACAATTATTTTCTGTAAAATTCTACTAAATACAACACAAAATAAAATAATAAATTGTTCAAATAATATCTTTTAAATTGAATGGGGATAAGTGTATGGGATCGTTCAACTCAATTACAGTTTGTTATGTTTAATATCTTTGCATACAAAATATTTGAATAGAAAATGTATAAAAAAAATATGGCCATTGGTTCAAAGAAAAAATAATAGCAAAAATTTAAATGATTTAATTTGTATGGAAAGCTAACAAAAGCAAAATCTAATTTTGATTATAATTGAATTTTCTCTAAACTATGATTTAAAAAAATTATTTACACAAAACCTAGTTAGTAATGGACCATACATAATCATGGTATATTACATAAATGACTTATAAATTTGAATTATTTTTATTTATATGATTAGGTTTTTTATGGTTTATTTATATTACACTCCTCGTTTTCTACACTAAATTAACTCATTTGACGTAAAAATTAAAAAATTTAGATTTGATAGGACATGTGATGCAAGATTAAACTTAATTGAAATCAAATTTTTATACTAAATGAACTCACTTGGTACAAAATTTAAAACTTAGATTAGATGGGACACGTGACACAAAATTAGACTCTAATTGAATTCCAATTGGATTTTCTCTCAGCCTATATATATATATATATATATATATATATAGAGAGAGAGAGAGAGAGAGAGAGAGAGAGAGAGAGAGAGAGAGAGAGAGAGAGAGATTTTGGATAATTATGTTATTGCATACATTTGTTGAAACTATTCCCCTAGCCTTTTTATTTTGTCTTCAATCTCATTGTTTATATAATATATAATATTCCATTGTCAGTTTTTTTAAGACCTTCTTTCCTCTCCCCGTATGTGTGTGTGAAAATACTTAGTATTCTCAAAAAAAAATTAAAGAAAAAGAAAAATTGTAATGACTATTATAATATTAACAGTAGTAATAATGAATTGTCATTTAATTAATACTAGTTTCAAAAGAAATAAATATATTGAACAACTTCTTTTGCACCTTTCATCTTCATTTTCTATAGAGCAACACTAAAATTAGGGCTTCAATGGCCTCACATGAGACTCTAAAATAGACCAATATGCCACATGACCATCGCATTCGATGGTCACTCTACAAGTATAAGTATTTGTAAGGTGTGAGGGGTAAGAACCGAAATTCAAGTCTTTAGGAAGGAGTTTTACATACATATACATTTAGATTAGATTAAAATAGAATTTGTCTTGTATAAAACAAAAAATAAAAAATTTTAGCTCTCTGAAGCTCTTATTTTATTTTGTTTTTCCCTCATCTTTCTCGTATAGATTGAGATCTCATGCATCGATTGGGAAGAGAGTGAATACTTTCAACATCCATAATTTTTTTTAAAAAAAAGCACTTTCTGACTTGGGCATCATAGGAGCCTTGGTAGATAGTACCAAACCAATGTCATTAGCTCCTATAAAGTGATTCATTGCAGACGATTGTCATTAAATCTTACCATGTAATCAACTAAATGATCAAATTCCAAATATTTGAAGTGTCATACTAATAATTGTTATAAAACAAAAACATTAAAATATATATATACACAACGAGAATTGAGATGTGCATACGAGTTATATTTCATTAATTATTAAAAAAAAAATTGAAGAAACAATTTTTCACAAATTATCATAAAATAAAAATTATTCTAAGAAATTCTTCTACATATAAAAAAATAAAACAATAAAAACAAGTTTTCAAAATTCTTGCATCACAAACACACTAGTTTCCTATGCTGGAGGGTTTTGCAAATATTTTCTCTAATTTGCTAAAATATTTTTTTTCATCCTTGAACTTTACACGAAGTTAAGTTTTTGTCCCCAAATTCTAAAAGTTAGTTTTTCGACATTTTCATCCCTAAACTTTTGCAGCCGTTCCACTTTATATATGTCTTTCCATCCATGTCCATTAGTTTTATCCTACCATGGCCTAACAAAAAGTTGATATGTTAAATTTTTAGAATTAGGTCATTTAACTTGGACAAACCCATATAACAAAAATAAATAAATAAATATCCTGAACATGTGGGGATTATTTTTGTTTTTGCACAATAATTTTGAAATGTGTGACTGACCATTTGGTGCAAAATGTTCAATTTTTTTTTAATGAATTGGTCCAAGTGAGATAACCTTTTTTTTAATGCTAAATAATGGCACCATATCACCTGCAATGTCTTAAGATGCAATCCCTATAATTGGATCTCTTTTAATAGTTAGGGGTAAGGGGGATTTGAACCTTAAATGTCTCGATAAAAAATATTGGGAAGTGCCAACTAGTTGAGCTTTGGGGTGGCAATTTTTAATTTAACCCATTAATCTGTCCATTACTGATCTAATTTGGATAAGTCATGATCCAACCCAATTAAGCATTAGGGTTAAATAAGTAAAGACCCATTTGGATAATATAATTAAATGAATCTTAATTGGTAAACCCACTAGTTAACCATTGGACATACAAAATATTTTTTTACCTACTCTAAAATTTAAATGCTTAATAAATTCGAAGAAAAAAGAAAGAACTAAACTAAACCCTAAGAGCATTAGCATTGGGGGGTGTAAACACCCCTCAGTTGCTATTTTACATCCTCATAAGCCAAAATGATGCTTCATCCGGGTTGGTATTTCTAAAAAAATTTGGCAACTATGAACAGTAAGGTTGTAAACATGCAACCTTACTATAGCAGCTATAGCAGGTTGTTAGATTAATTTTTTTTTTCTTTCTCTATTCTCTCTCTCTTCCTATATGTGGCTTTCTTCTCTCCCCTCTCTCACTTTATTTCTTAGACTTCTCTCTCTCATCTTCTCGCTCTCCATCTCCACCAACACTCATGGTTTGGTGGTGGCAAACATGGTGAACGGTGAGTATTTCTCAGACCTCTCTCTCTCTCTCTCTCTCTCTCTCTCTGATCTTGTGGGTATTACTATGTTTGTGGGTGTTTGATGGTGGGTATTAATAGTTGTGGGTATTTGGTGTGGGTGTTTGATGGTGAGTATTTTATGGTGGTCGTGTTTGATGGTTGGGGTTTGATGATGGTGGGTATTGATGGTGGTGGGTATTTTGTGTGGGTGTTTGATGGTAGGTATTTGTTGGTGGTGCGTGTTTGATGGTGGGTATTTGTTGTTGGTGGGGGTGGTGCCATGGTGGCTATGGTTGTGGGTTGTTTTGCTGTGGTGAATCCGTGAATGGGTATGGGTATAAAAAAAAATGGCTATGGTGAAGAGAGACAGTGAATAGGAGAGAGAGAATTGAATTTTTTATATTATTTGTTGGTGTAGTTTATATTATTTTAATAAGTTGTATGTAAAAATAGAAACTAGAATGTTGGGTGAGTTGTAAAATTGGATGGTAAAATAGATAAAGTAGATTTTGAGGGTGTAAAATAGAACTTTTTTTGCATCTCAGATGCTAGTGCTCTAACTCCTTATTCTTAATCGGCCGCCTGACCCATACTATCTCACTTTCCTTCTTCTTGATTTTTATGGGTTTTTCTATTTTTTCCTCTCATTTTCCTAGCTACCAAACATATCTACGTACTCTAATCCATCTCACCCTTTCTCACATCAAGGCCTCCATGGCCAAAGACTGCCACTACTCACCACCACATTCACCTTTGGTACCGATGACGGTTTCTTCACTGAAGATGACGCAAATGAAGCTTCTAGTTACAAGAAAAGATAAGAGCTTAAGCAACTCTTGCCAGCTCGGCCATGTGACCAAGAAAAGGAAGCTCAACACAAATCGAGCTCACTCACAGAGGAAGAAGAGAGGTTCAATTTCGGAGATCTACAATATGGCTTTTTTATATAATTTGAATTTTAGGTCTATGCGTGTTGTTTGGGTGCTGAGAAAGAATGAAGGAAAAGAGGAGAGAGATTTTTTTTTATTATTATTTGGTTTTCATATGAGAAAGTTAATATATTTCAACAATAGTTTGAAATTTTAGTTTTTAGTTTGGAGTCTTTTAACTAACAAAATTTGATGATAACAACATGTTTTGTTTGGTTGCTGAGAAAAATTGTAGGAAAAGAAAGAAAAGAGAAAGCTAAGTTTATTTATTGTTTGTTTAAAATTGTATTATTTGGTATCGTGGGTTAAATGGGTTGGGTTGGGGATTAAATGGATTGGGTGGTTAATGGTATTTAATTTACTTTTAACGGATAATAAATGGATAAATGGGTAAAGATGTATCCAATCCATTTATGACCTAACCCAAAATCTACTCAACCTGCCCAATTGCCACCCCTAGTTATAAGGCTTTATCCCTATAATTTGATCTAGCTTGTCTAATATGGTCCCCTAAATAATATAACACAAACCCTAAATATATATATATATATATATATATATATATATATATATATATATATATATAACACATCAACTTTTTGCTACATCACATAAGATAAAATTGACTAACATGAACAAAAGGACATAAAATTGAATAGTTGCAAAAGTATAGGAAAAAAAATGAACATTTTAAAGTTTAAGGATGAAAACCGAAATTTGTGTAAAGTTTAAGTACGAAAATTATATTTTAACCCTTTCTCTTATTATATTATTTTATAGCCCTACTTGTATGGACATTTTTGAATTACAAATCCTAGTCTGATCTTCTTTGTCCAACGTGTCTAACCTTGGTTTTTTCCCACCGTACATTAAAAATAAAAGCAAAGACTTTATATTAATTATTAAGAAAATTAATGATATTAATGATATCTTTTTCTTACTTAGTATTCGTAGTGGGGTAGGGCATGTAGAAAGGCCATCATTCAAGGGGTTCGAAATTCCTTTGCCAATCCACTTTTACAACTGTAGTAAAGGCTTAGTCGCTTAGAAGAGCTTCTACGCTTAGCAATACAGTGTCGTCATTTGAGTAAGTGAGAATTATTATCACTTTCGTTCAGTCAACTCTTGGAAAAAGGATAGAGAAAAAGAGAAATCCTTCATTTTGAATATTTCTATTCCCATCGGCATTGTTTACTGTTTAGGATAGATAACCCTTGCTTTCCCACTTCTGAGTCAAAAAGATAACTCTATATAGGTTTATAGGTTTAGGGAACATCTTTAACAGCACCTAAATATTTCTTTGATGATAGCAGAAGATTACTAGATAACCAGAAAAATCGGGAGAAAAAAAGAGAAGAAGTTTGATCCCTATTAAGATTCCAAACTGTTTGGCTTAATTAAGATCAAATTTAGTGAGACATTATGCCATGCAAATGCAGAAGGTTGAATAATCTGTTCCTCTTAAACCTACCCGAATTGCCTGATAAATAAGGTGCATCTAAAAACTGAACCATACACAAAAGCCCTTTTACTACGTACCCCAACCCCCAATAAAAAAGTAATACACAAACCATATATGTAAATCGAAACAGGAATGTGACAAAGTTACACTTACAATACATACGAATTGAGCCAAAAAGAAAGGCATAAGACCCAAAAAATAAAGCTTGCATGCCAAGGGAATAATTTTTCATCATTTGATAAGACCCATGATGAAAACATTTTTCTCGCAAAGATTCACACAATAGACAATAGTGAGAGATAGAAATTGGGATTGGTCAGAAAAAGAAAGAGTTTTCGGGATCATCACCAATCATTTGGATTCTGCAAAAATAAACATATTAGTGGGAAGTGATATAAAGTCGGTCCCTTGGCGTGCTATGAACGACAATTTGGTCTTGCCCTTCTATTTCTACCCCTTTGTTTGTATCAAAAGTCGCACTTCATTTTACTTCTTTATACTCACACTCTAAAAGTCATGTTAGAAAATCTTAAAAAGTAAAATGATAAGATCCTAGTCCCTTGAATTATTATAAACTACCGTTAGAACTTGTAGTTTGTTTTGAACCTGACTGGTAGATAAACTTCAAGACTCGTCAAACAAAGTTAAGGTAAACAGATGGCTGAAACTTGAAAGCAGTTAAACCCAATTGGGTTCTCCAAAAGAAATCTTGGTAGGGCCAACTCATAGTCAATATATTGGGACTACATTCATGTGTTCAACTTATATCATTACTGTAATTATGTTGTAATTATTTCTTTTATATATATATATATATATATATATATATATATATATCTTATATTGGTAAGTAATTTATCTTATTTCTGGTGTTAAGATACTTATCCATTTCTCCTTTAAGAAAAAAGAGAGATATCTTATACGTATATACTAGGTTAAAATGGTGAAATCCTTAATATATATTATTGACTACATTAATGGTTTGGAGGTTTTCTACTTTGACTGACTTAATTATTTGAGTTTTTATGATATGGTAAAATTTATTCCTTTTAAAAAAATAATGTTAATTTTTATTTCCTTGTCTTTTAAGAAAGATATTCTTTTGTATGGAGATGTCTAAATTTTAAATTTCCCACTTGAAATTTTGTCCAAAAAAAAGAAGAAGAAGACATTCTTCATCCGTTAAGAAATAGTATTAAAAACTCATATATAGACAACATTGTAAAAGCACTAGCATTAGAGGATGCAAAAAAGTTTTATTTTACATCCTAAAAATCTACTTTATCTATTTTACCATCCCATTTTCAACTCACCCAACATTTCAATTTCTATTTTTACATATAACTTACTAAAATAATATAAACTATACCAACAAATAATATAAACAAATCAATCCTCTCTTCTCCCCCATCTCTATCTTCCCTCTCTCCCTCTCACCCCATCAAATCCACAACCACATTCCGGCCCGCATAGCCAACATCAAACTCACACAACCACATTCCGATCCACAAAGCCAACATCATAGCCAAAACCCACACAGCCACCACCACCGAACCACAACAACCCACAACCAAAATTCCAAACCACGCCAAACCCATACATCCCACAACCCATGCCCACCAAACCCATGCCCATCAAACCCACGCCTACCACGACCCATGCCACCACGACCAAGCCACCACCCCATAACCCATCGGCAACCCACAACCCGTAAACCCTAAAAAATGATCTCAAAACCTAGAACCCACAAAACCCGAAGCCCACCACCACCACCACTGAAATTTCCAAAATCGAAACAACAAACCTACGCTGATTCAAAGAAGCCCAGGCCACCATACACATCCCAGCATCATCGAAACAACCAACCCACACTGAAACAACATAGCAACACTGATAACCCACATCGATTTAAAGTCAAACAAGCCCCAACCACCAAAATCAAGCCAAACCACATCGCTATCTACCAGATTCAAACCCACGAAAGTGTGGGTGATGGTGATTTGGGGGAGAGAGAGAGAGAGACTGTTAGGAAGAGACTAAAGAGACACAAAGGGAAGAGAGAGAAATATAAGTGAATAAAATTATTTATTTTAAGTTTACAATTGATGAACAATAAGTTGCAAATATAGCAACTTACTATAGCTGGGTTCTATAATGTTTTAGAAATACAACACCAAATGTAGCATGTTTTGGCCCATATAGAGTGTAAAATAGAAACTGGGGGGTTTTTACACCCCTCAATGCTAATGCTCTAAAAGGTTTGATGTGGTAGTTTTGTTGTATGTGAGAGTTAGAAAACAATATTTTTTTTACTGACAGAGTTACAGACAAGTTTTGTCTAGTTTGTTAATACAAGGGCATGTTGAAGTGTATTTAGGTTTTGGGTTAATTCCTTTTGTGAGTGTTATTGGAGATATTTAATATTAAATTTTTTTTATGAATTAATTAAATAATAAGTTGAAGAGAAGAGTTGGAAATTTATGTGTTCAATGAGTCTTAAGTAATGAGAAGAGTTGCAATTCAATTATATTTATTCGTATGTTCACCAATAGTGAGTTTTGTAAAATTTTATTTATGGTTATAGTTCATATTATTAATAGTGGATTTTTAAAGGGGATTAATTAACCATGAAATATAGGCATATAGTTTATATTATTTCTTGTATTTTTGTTGATCTTTAATTGTATTGATTTGGTGAGGTATGTGCTGCACTGCTGAAGTTTTCTCCTCTAAGTGAGAGCTATCAAGCGAACTGTGAAACGAAAGTTAGATTTGAAAATATGTTACCACAAATAATTTGCCTCTTTCTCGCCCAACAGTTTGAAGGAGTGAACTCTCCAAAACCTTAGAGAATTAAGGATTTTCCACGATTTTACACACCTAATTCCTATATGAAGAGTTAGACAGAACCCATAAACCCTAGAGATAAAAACCTCATCAATTTTTCTACCTTCTCTCTCTCACAATTGCCAAATTTAAGAGAGGAGATTAAATCCATCATACACAAACCAACCTTCAGAGTTATTGTGTTGATTGGAGCTTGGGAACCACTGGAAAGCCAGAATGATCAAAGAGACCTTGAGATTGCAGCTGAAGCTCAATTGTTGACTCGATGACTAGAGGAGCGAAAAGATTAGAGGGCTCAAGTACGTCGTCACTTCATAGCTTAGAGTGACTGGTATTTAAGATGTACATGAACTATTTTCTCTACCATATCATTTTGGTGGTGAGACATCACGAAGAGGTTTTTCAACCAAGTACTTAGGTTTTCCTCTTTGTAAACATTTTGGTTATCAAAAATGTGGGCTTATAAAAAATGGTATAAACATGTTATTTAAATATTTAGGTTAATATCTGGGCTTATAAAAAATGCGGATATAAACATATTGACAGGTACGAACGCATATCATTCCCTTAATTTGCTAAACCAAAATGACTTCTACTATGAATTTAACAAACCCTTGTATTTAATAATAATAATGATAATAATAATAATAATAATAATGATTTAAAAGTATTTAGGTCACAACCGAAATGCTCTTACCAATAGCGACAATGTAGATTAGCATGAGGACAAATGTAGATATGTGGTGAGATTTCGAAGAACTTTGTAGTGAACATCACCATTAATATAATATACACCATAGTTTTGCCTCTAGGTCCCAGAACTATTATTAAAAACAACTAAGGGCCACCTTATTGTGAACATTAAATAAAAATTTAATAAATAGATTTTAAAGTTTTAAACACCTTTTTAAACGGTCAAAATGTAATCCACCAATATCATAACAATATGACCCTCCTCCATGGTCTGCAGCTACTTTGGAGTGATATGGATTCCATCGTTATATATAGTGCTCTCTTTAATTAGTTCTTACTTAAAAAGGGAGAGTCGGTGAGCATTTCATTCCCTTATCACACCGTCCTACTCGTTTTAAATTAATCAACATAACTGCACTTACGTAATGAATTATATATATATATATACAATTGTTTAATTGACAAGCTAGGGTTAAGTGTAATGAAAATAATTTCAATCATAATAAACATATAATAAAAGTAGTATTGTATAAATTATAGTAATTTATCATGTCAAAAAATTGTTGTTTTTATTTTTATTTTTTATCCTTATCGTTGTTCTTTGAGTCTTTGAGCAAATGCTTTTCATAGACTTTGGTTGCCACTTGCCACCTCGGCTGGCACCAATGCCCAAAAATTAAGATAGCATAATTATCCTCATGATTGATTGATGTGAACCCAATGTAGATTTCCACCAATACTGTTAATTAAGCTCGAGAAATAAGAAACCATGTCAATTTGTCAAAGCAACGTGTGCAAGGGAAAAGTTACTACATTTTATGTTCATCAAAAAAAAGTTACTACATTTTATTTTTTGGTTGAATAAAAAGTACTACATTTTTTGTCATAGTTCAAACTAAAGTTTTTTATTTTTAACTTTAAAAAGTTCATTTGTGACTATTTTTTTCATGATAAATATTTTCTTGATTTAAATTGTGTGTTATTATCCTTTAAATTATATTAATTACAATTAGTATTCTTAAAACATTTTAGATTGTGATTTACTGCTAAATAAATTAAAGATTACATATTAGAGTATAATAATAGTTATAGAAATTAAAAAATGCATAAAAATAAATAAATTTCATATATATACACTAAATAATAAATATGGCTTTTACATACCTTAACATATACAATGTATTATAAGGAAAATATAATAATAATAATACTAAATAAAAATTATCTTGTTTATGGATGACAAAGTAGAATATTTCCAAACATTTAGCCATAAAAATCATAGCTCTTTTCTTCTAACGGAAATACATTCTTGTATCCATAACTCTCTTAAATAAATAAATAAAGAAAAAAAAATTTTACTTAGGAAAACTAAAGAGATTTCATTAAAGTGGTTTATTTATGTATATTTAGATACATATGCTTAACTTTCTCAAAAAAAAAAAAAAAAAAAAAAAGATACATATGCTTAAAATAATTTTAAAGTTAATGAGTTAATCATGGTTAAAAAATTAATATCAAAATATATTAAAATAAATATGAGATAATATATTAGCACCTTAAATTAGTGTTTGTACAAAAATTTTAAACGACAAAGGGAAAATTTATGCCTATTTAATATTTTTAAAGTCAGGGGGAGGGTCCCTCAGCTTCTAAGTATAATATAGTTTCACACTTAGACTTTAAAAAATTATTAAATATTTCTAAATTGTGCCAATAACCGGTAAGGAGCTTCTCACCAGTCACCATATTTATAGTGCTGTTGTACTTTAACTTACTCTTTAGTTTCACTGCAACTATGGAATGAATTTTTTCTATCATGAATGTTATCAAAACTACGTTTTTTGAAATATAAAAATATGTCGAGAGTCAATTTGATATATCATAAATATTGAATTGAAATGTATTAAAAAATACTTATTTTGTGTCTTTTATTTATTTTTTATATATATTTTGTTAATGCTAAATAGACTAAAATGCAAATTACACCCTCTAAATTTGACTAAAATTAATTCCAAACCTCTAATTTTACTTTCATTCTTCTAAATTTCACTTGAGTCATCTAAGTTTCAAAATTATTCAATTCAAACTTTCTATCCAATTTTGTTAAAAATTTGCCATTAAATATGCAATTAACTAATGAAAACAAAAATCACACATAAAAAATATAAAATATATATATATTTTTTTTAATTTTATAGATTCTTTTTATGTGACAAATATTTTTTTAAATGACAATTTTTTAACGAAATTGAAAGGAAAACTTGAATTGAATAAGTTTGAAACTAAAAGACTCAACTGAGTGAAAAGTAAAGTTAAAATACTAAAATGAATTTCAATCAAATTTAGAGGATGCAATTTGCATTTTAACCTACTAAATATATGTTAACTTAATTTTGAATTTTGGCACATGTTTTTTAAATAAGTTTTTTTTTTTTTGGGTAAATGATTTTTTTTTTTTTCCTATTTAAAGAGGGAGATCGCTTCATGTTCATGTTTATTATTTTGAACTATCAGCATATTTTTATAAGAATTATCAACATTTTTTAATTCATGGTTTGGTTTCCAAATATTATATTTAAATGTATTAGGACTTCAATTTGTAATGTTGGCAAATCATGATCAAAACATTTTTAGTCTTTGTTTTAGACTTGCTTAAAGTGTGTTTACATGTAAAGTTAGAATCGAGTATTCTGCAGGATTTACTATATAAATCTGTCTGGCTCGATCGATCGAGAATTAGACTCAATCGATCGAAGCTCATACAAATTGTTTTTCTGCAGAATTTTCCAACTCAGTCCAAGCCCGTTTGACGTGTAGGGTTTTATGTTTTGTCTTAAGTATAAAAGAGAAAACCCTAACCACGTTTTAGGTTGCTCCTTATGCTGTGTGTGTGAATATTTTGTGAGATCAAGAGATGGTTGCCTTCATACATACTTAGGGTTTCCAAGATTCAAGATTACGTCAAGAACTTGGTAATCGGTTCAGTTGCTGCATTAAGAACTTAAAGATACATAAACGGGTGTGCTTGTACTTGCTGGGGATTTAAGAAAGAAGTAGTCCGTGGACTCGGAACTGTCACATGATCGTGGTAGTAAGTTTCCTACTCAAGGTAGCAATAGGATATTAGTGGTCTAAGTCGCTATTGTGTAAATTTCAATTCTTTCATAGTGGATTCAGTTTTACTTTGAGAATAGCTAGGTTAAATTCTCTCCAGGTTTTTTACCGATTTGGTTTTCCTGGGTTATTATATTATTGTGTTCTTTATTTTCTGCACTTTATAATAATATGATATTTGTGTTAACCTAGACTTGATAATTTGACTAAGTAATCACTTGACTTATTAACTAGGTTAATCTGGTTGTGTTTTAAGGGGTCTAAAAACAAACATATAAAACCTCGCTTTCATCCTTGAGCATGTGAACGCACAAATTAATATTTATCCTTCAACTGTCTTTTTAGTTTTTTCCACGCCTACAACTTCAAAGGCGTACGAATAAATTGAAAGGACTTGCACTTATTCTTTATAATTTAGACCCACGAGCTATCTGATTCCACCAAGATTTTCCACCCAAAGCTTTGACATAATTAAAAGGCCATTTTACTTCATTTACACGACTAATACTCTACTCGTTCACACTTCTGGTTACATAGTCTTTTTTTTTGTTTGGCTGAATAATACTCTGATTAGAAGGAAAATGAAATAAAGAAGTTACATAGAAAAGGAAATAAATGAGATGCCGATCTTTCCCTTAAAATTACACAAAACACCCTACTTTATGAGAAATTATTAGGTCCACTAAGAAGATTACTAAAATTGTAATTTTTTTGGTCCTCCTAACCAATAAAATATTGTCATTCATGCAAATGTGACTCACCTGCTGATTTTTTTTTTTTACTTCTTGTATTGATTAGGAAGCTAACTCACACATTTGTATAGATAACGTTATTTTATTATTTAGGAGGGACCATTTCAGTAGTCCTCCCGATAGACTTAATAATTTCTCCTATTCCATAATAATTGAATATTATGGGCAACAAAAATTACTTCCTTATACCGGAAATAATAATTATAATTTCCTTATAAGTATGATTAACAATCCCGTCAACAAAGAAGTTCAAAATCAAATAGTGGAAAATAATATTAATTTCTTATGGGAGTTTTTAGCTTTTCTGTTGCTTGTATCGCAAATCTAACCTAGTCAGTTATGTACAATCTATGAATATATGTTTAAGGGTTTCTTCCTCAACTCACACAATATGCATCCATTTTCACAATTAGCGATCTAGCTAAAATTATTTGGCAACCTAACTTCCACAATAATAGCTTAAGTCTTTCTTGAATTTTCAGTTTAAAGTTTTTTTTTTTTTTTTTTTTTTTTTGTTGATTCCTTGCTATCTAGTGGGGTTGTTCTCTAGTCCCCCAAAGTTTCCAAGATAAAAATCCATTTTGTCATAAGCTTTCTCCACGTGAATCTTTCACATGTCATAAACCCTTTCTTAACTCTCATTTCCCTCATCACATGCATAATCTCTTGAGCAATTATGGTGTTGTCCTAGATTACCCGTCCTAGGACAAAAGCTCTTTGTCATAGGGATGTTAACTTAGGGCGTAATTGCTTCAATTTGTTCGCCATAATTTTAGACGTACTTATTGGTCTTGAGAATTACACTTTAGACCCATATTTTACGATTGATCATGTCAATTTTAAGCTAACTATCAAATTAAGCCCAACTATTAATGTCATTAGCCAATTAACATAGGTTTAAAGCCTATGCTATATATTCAAGAGCTAGGCCCTTTTAGATATGGGTGTTCACCAAACCGCATAAACCGTACAAACTGCAAAAATCGCACCAAAACTGCCTGCAAAATAGCATAACCGTACCACACCTCAAGTAACAATACAAAAGTAGGGGTGTTCAAGAGTATTTAGTATTCTCAAAAGAAAAAATAGTGGGTTAATCCC
The DNA here is from genome assembly GCA_029955455.1 of Quercus agrifolia. NCBI lineage: Eukaryota > Viridiplantae > Streptophyta > Magnoliopsida > Fagales > Fagaceae > Quercus > Quercus agrifolia. The sequence goes on from JARQAD010000005.1 coordinate 33,983,497, forward strand.
ACATTGGAAAATGAGTGTAAGTTAAAGAGGTTTAAAGTTTGCTCTGTATATTCAAAAGTTAAGCCCTTTTAGATATATACCACTGTAAGTTTCTTTAAAAACCTTCTTCTCTCTCCTCATGTGTGTGTTAAAAATATTTAGTATTCTCAAAAAATAAAATAAAAAATAGCCAATTAACATATTGCATGGATACATAGTCAAAACAAAGAATTCTGTACAATCAATAACACCCACAAGAACACCGAAAGTGGTCATGGGAGATAAACCCAATAATTGGGCAAAAAACTCTCCGAGGCCTATAGCACCAAACAATCTACTAAATAAAGAGTAGTTGCAATACAAATCACTTACAAGACCCTCCGAGCTAAGTAATGACCACGTGATTGAGCCTCCAGTTCTATCTATCATCCAGTTTCTCAAATATTCTTTTCTTCTTGATAGTTATCAGATCTGTAAATTGAGTTGTCCATCACAAGACCAAGTCTCCTTGGCCACTCCAAGGCCTCTTAAAGATTTTGTGATTTCCCTGACAACTCCCTAACACCAAACGACACCAAGAACTTTGAATATATTTTTTTTCCTTCTTTCTGTTTATCAATTTTAATCTCCCCTCATAGAAATTGATAATTGGAAGGGGAGGAGGTAGAGTAAGGAAACAATAGTCACCCCAAAATTTTGTAAATATAACAGTCCACCCCTAACATTTGTGATAAGTGTAATAGATTCAATGAAATCTTTAGTTTGGTCTTTCGAGTTATCCAAATAAACATTCTTAATTTTTTATGAATTTGGTAAATTGGATAACTCAATGGCAAGATAGATTCTTCATTTTGAAGCCAAGGACAAGTCAAGAATACTATCGCTCAACCATTAATGAAAGGCTAGTCCACATAGATAGGGTAGCTAAATGGCAAAATAGGAATTACATTAATTGTTTCTAATTTTCTATCATGTTTATCACAAAACTCAGGGAAAGGATTGTCATTTTCTACAAACACTACTTGAGAGGTTATTGTTATTACCTCAGAGCATGATTACCTTATAAACTTACTTTATCATCATTCATATCTGAAACAAAACAAAACAAGCCAAATGAAAATATATTTTCCTTTCACAAAAAAAATGAAAATACATTTGTATTATCCATAATTCAGTAAAATAAAATAATTATAACATTTTCACGTAGGAAAAAAAATCCAAGTAACAAAATGTAGATAACTCACTTCACACCCAAAAGTGATAACACAACACATTATATATCATGCAAATAATCTTAATTGTAATCATCGTCGTCATCTTGTAGAAATAGATTTGACTATCTAAGGGCAACTATACACAAAATAAATTATTTATTTAAATAGACTTTGGCAATCCCAATCTAAAGAGAAATTATTCAATCAAAAGTCTCTACAAAAATCCAAATAAAGAACAAAAAAATAAGTAATGCAATAATAACAACAAGAGAAAAAGAGAAGAAACCTTACTTCCTCTCAATTACATAATAGAACCAAAAATATAATGGGAAAAAAATGGGAGAGAGAGAGAGTCTTTGATACCTTCAGTGAACATTGGATAAACCGAAAAAGAAAAATATTTCTTTAGGCCCCGTTTGGTTGGGGTGAAAACAAGGAGGATGGAAAAGAATGAGAGGAAAATAGGGTGGAAAATAAAATTTTCCCTTATTTGGTTCAGGAGAGAAAACAAGAGGGAAAGAAAAGGGTGTGGAAAATAATCCCTCCAGGCACACAAAATTTTGTCCTCCCAATTTGGGAGGAAAACTGAGGAGAAAAGATGATGTGAGTAGTAAATTACACAAATACCCTCATCTTTGGTATAGACCCTTTGGTATTTTGTTATAACAAGGATATAATAGTCAATTCATATAAATTACATTTTCCATCCTCCACTTTTCTCTCCAACCAAACAAAAAAGTTTTCTACCCTCCCACTTTTCCGCTCCTCCAACCAAACACACATAAGGAAAAACCAATACTTTCTATCCTCTCAATTTTTCATCCTCCCATAATTTTCCATCTTTCCACTTTTCCTCTCCTCCAACCAAACAAAGCCTTAGGGCACTTGTTAATAAATTATTTTAAAAAAGTTTTGCAGTCACTTTCATGGGAAATATAAAAAGCCGTCAAAAAAATTAATTGTTTTATCATTTTCCCATAAAATGTTTTTAAAAATATTTTTTAAACTAGTGTTTTTATAGCTTCCGTTAATTTTTCCCATTTTACAAAATAGACAACTATTCATAGATTCGAAACTATTCGTTCAATACACCCCAATAAAATCATACAACCCACGGATCTTTTCGATACACTCAAATAATTCAAAACCTTTTACAAACAATTCGATACTTAAAAGATACATGATACAGTTCATCCAACTCTATCATTTAGGAGATTGTACATTAACAATGAATGAACACGCAACTAGGCTTTGTTTTGTGTATGGAGAGTATGATAAAAATCTCATAAAGCAAAGGGTGGTCCCAAAACCAGCAATAAAGTTGAACTTTAAAGTTAAAGATAAAGATGGTTTGAACCAAGTCAGGGGTTGTAGAGGGTGAAAATTGAATAGGAGGGGCTCAACCCAGCTTAGTAGCCAAGAAAAGCAGCAAAGGGGCCAATTGGGGGAATCATAACCTCCCATGCCATTAACACATAGCTCATTGATTTGGTTCCTATGTGGGCCTCTATTTGTTTACTTAACAAGAAGTATTTTATTTTTTAGTGAAGCAACATTTGCACACCAATTGATCTGTATAATGATTCCACTTCAAATTCAGCACATGGGTCCCACAGTACATTATCTTTTTCTTTGTTAAATTCTCCTACAACACGGAATTCATTCTGCCTGATGTGATTATGAGATGGGATTGGAATTTTGGATAGTGTTGTGATTTATTTCATCCTGTCATGAACAAGGATTATTATGCTCATTCCATGAATTTCTTAACATTTTGGAACTAGATATTAGTGCACGGTTGATGTGTTCTAAGGTTGTCCGTGGGGCTATAATAAAGCATCAATCCATTTTATCCTAATTTGAAATAATGTCAAATACATAATTTGTAAGATTTAATATATTTTGAGAGTTATGGGTGTAATATGAATTATAGGAAAAACACATTGGTTGTGGATTCAAATCAAGTGCCCAATTGACAAGGGACAGTTGGGGATAGCAGGTCAAAATGTGAAATTGACAAATTACCAAATGTATTATGATCCAAGCACTGTTGATTGAATGGGATGAAATGAAATCTGAAGGAAACTGCAATGTCAGGGTTTTAATTCTTATTCTGCATATGAAAAAACCATCAAAATGAACATAAATATAATTGAATAAAGAGAAGTGGATTCTGCAGCCAAAACCAAGTAGTTGAGAGTTGAGACCCGAAGATTTGACTCTACATGGAACATCTCAAATGGAAGAACCAGAATCAAAAACAACTTTCCATTTTAATGCAAAAGAAACTATAAATCAATGAATTGACATGAACCACCTGGTCACACCAGGGTGCACAAAATGCATGAACAAACTCCGAAATGAGAGACAATATAAAAAGGTGCAGATTGGTATCTGTGTTTGTTAATATATAAAGCCGCTATTGCTCATAATATCATCACAATATCTAGTAGGGAAACATTCTCACGCTTACTATCAGACAGTGGCCCTTGGATCAAGCACAGTCCAAATTTTTAGCTCTAAAGCACCGATCTGAGAAATAGACCTTGTCTGTGGGGGCCAACCCTTTTGACTAAAAGTCAAATCAATCCTCTCATGAAATTCTCTCTCCCCCTACAAATTCTAGTACTCAAGAACCGTATAAGTACATACCCACCACCAACTTCAATCCAATTCCCTTCTTTTCTTATTCATTCCCACGTTCCCTCCTTTTCCATTTTATAAAACATACACAAACACACACAAAAAAATTAATAATAAAGCAGCTTCTTTTCCTAAAGTTTTTTTTCCCTCTGCTTTCCACAGCAATTTCTCATCATAGCCACCACTCTCTCTCTCTACAGACTACACACTACACATAACACACTCAAACAGCCCCTCTCTACTCTATACACACTGTCTCATTTCTCTCTCTCTCTCTCTCTCTCTCTCTCTCTATTGTGTTCCTGCAAATTGTGTCTTCAATGGAGGGCAACCCAGTTCAGCTTTTCTATCATCTTGCTCTGCCACTTCTCTTCATGCTGTTTGTTTTAGTTCCTGGGACAAAACAAGACGGGGATTCAATGATCAAGACTGATGTACAAGCTCTTATTATGTTCAAGAAGATGATACAGAAGGATCCAAATGGAGCTTTATCAGATTGGCAGCTCGACAGGAATCCATGCAGCTGGCATGGAATTTCATGCTCTTTAGGACGAGTGACTCAACTCGATCTTACAGGGTCTTATCTTGTTGGGACTATGTTCTTTGATCCTTTGGCTTCCCTTGAAATGTTATCTGCCCTAAAGTTGTCTACCAATTCGTTTTACATAAATGCAACTACTCTGCTTCACCTCCCATCTGGTTTGAAACAGCTTGATCTATCTTTTAATATTCTTGTTGGTTCTGTCCCTGAGAATTTGTTCCTCAGGTGTCCTGATCTTGAAGAAGTGAATCTTTCTTTTAGCAATATGACGGGTTCTTTACCCGAAACTCTCTTATTGAATTCAGATAAACTGCAGGCTCTTGACCTCTCTTATAACAATCTAACAGGCTCAATTTCTGAATTGAAAATTGATAACTCTTGCAGTTCCTTGCTGCAGCTTGATCTCTCTGGAAATCGTATATCGGGGTCCCTTCCAAACTCCTTTTCAAACTGCACGAGTCTCCAAACTTTGAATTTAGCTAACAATTGGCTCTCTGGGGAAATCCCAAGATCATTTGGGCAGCTCAACAGTTTACAGAGATTGGATCTCTCTCACAATTATCTCACTGGCTGGATCCCTCCTGAATTGGGAGATGCATGCGGCTCACTTTCAGAGCTTGTGCTTTCTAATAATAACCTTTCAGGCTCAATTCCTGCCTCCTTATCCTCTTGTTCTTGGTTGCAGCTTCTTGACCTGTCTAATAACAATATATCGGGTCCCTTACCTGATTCCTTTTTTAAGAACCTTGTCGCACTAGAGAATTTGTTGTTGAGTAATAACATAATCTCTGGATCATTTCCTGCTTCTATATCATCTTGCAAGAGCTTAAAGATTATAGATTTTAGCTCTAACAGGATTTCAGGTATCATCCCACCAGATATTTGTCCAGGAGCTGCCATGCTTGAGGAGTTGAAAATGCCAGATAATCTCATCACGGGAGGAATCCCTGCTGAGTTATCACAATGTTCACAGCTGAAGAAAATTGATTTTAGCCTAAACTATCTCAATGGCTCAATTCCGGCAGAGCTTGGGAAGCTTGAGAATCTTGAGCAGCTAATAGCATGGTTCAATGGATTGGAAGGTAGAATCCCACCAGAGTTGGGAAAATGCAAGAATCTCAAGAATCTTATCCTCAACAACAATCATCTGAAAGGTGAAATTCCAGTTGAATTGTTCAATTGCAGGAATCTTGAATGGATATCGCTTACAAGCAATGGACTCACCGGTGAGATCCCAAAGGAATTTGGTCTATTGACAAGACTGGCTGTTTTGCAACTAGGGAATAACAGCTTCAGTGGGCAGATACCAAGAGAGCTAGCAAAGTGCAGCAGTTTGGTTTGGCTGGACTTGAACAGCAACAAGCTTAATGGGGAGATTCCGCCTCAACTTGGCCGACAGCTAGGGGCAAAAGCATTTTCCGGATATCTTTCTGACAACACCTTGGTGTTTGTACGTAATGTGGGAAATTCATGTAAAGGAGTTGGAGGTTTGTTGGAATTTTCAGGAATTCGACCTGAAAGACTACAGCAGATCCCTACACTGAAGACTTGTGATTTCACAAGATTTTATTCTGGTCCAGTCCTAAGCCGTTTTACAAAGTACCAGACGCTGGAGTATTTGGATCTTTCTTACAATGAGCTTCGTGGTAAAATCCCCGACGAACTTGGGAACATGGTGGCCTTACAAGTTCTTGTGTTAGCCCACAACCAGTTATCTGGTGAGATTCCGTCATCACTTGGCCAGCTCAAAGATTTAGGTGTATTTGATGCATCACATAACAGATTGCAGGGCCATATTCCAGACTCCTTCTCAAACCTATCATTTTTAGTGCAAATTGATCTATCCAACAACGAATTAACTGGAGAAATTCCATCAAGAGGACAACTCACTACACTTCCTGCAAGCCAGTATGCGAACAACCCAGGACTCTGTGGGGTTCCATTGCCTGAATGCACAATTGACAATGAAGCACCAACAATTCCAAGCGGCGATGGTAACAGAGGAAGTCGGAAGACAACAGCTGCATCTTGGGCAAATAGCATTGTCCTAGGGATTCTCATCTCAATTGCTTCTGTCTGCATTCTGATTGTGTGGGCAATCGCAATGCGTGCAAGGCGGAAGGAGGCAGAGGAAGTCAAGATGCTTAATACCTTGCAAGCATCCCATGCAGCCACCACATGGAAAATTGACAAAGAAAAAGAGCCATTGAGCATAAATGTAGCAACTTTTCAGAGGCAGCTGAGGAAGCTAAAGTTCTCCCAACTCATTGAGGCTACCAACGGCTTCTCAGCAGAAAGTCTTATTGGGTGTGGAGGGTTTGGAGAAGTGTTCAAGGCGACATTGAAAGATGGGTCAAGTGTTGCAATCAAGAAGCTCATACGACTGAGCTGCCAGGGGGACCGAGAATTCATGGCTGAGATGGAAACTTTAGGGAAGATCAAGCATAAGAATCTTGTGCCTCTATTGGGTTATTGCAAAGTTGGCGAGGAGAGACTTCTTGTGTATGAATTTATGGAATACGGAAGCCTAGAAGAAATGCTCCATGGGAGGACAAAGACGCGAGATAGGCGAATTCTGACATGGGAGGAAAGAAAAAAGATTGCAAGAGGTGCAGCTAAAGGACTCTGTTTCCTACATCACAATTGCATCCCACACATTATACACAGGGACATGAAGTCAAGCAATGTACTACTTGACCATGAAATGGAAGCCAGGGTCTCTGATTTTGGAATGGCAAGGCTTATTAGTGCACTTGACACACACCTAAGTGTAAGCACACTGGCAGGCACACCTGGATATGTCCCACCTGAGTATTACCAAAGCTTCCGCTGCACTGCAAAAGGCGATGTCTATTCTTTTGGTGTTGTCCTCTTGGAACTCTTGGCAGGGAAACGTCCAACAGACAAGGAGGACTTTGGAGATACCAACTTGGTGGGGTGGGTGAAAATAAAGGTAAGAGAAGGTAAACAAATGGAAGTAATAGACCCAGAGTTGCTCTTAGTGACGAAAGGAACTGATGAAGCAGAAGCTGTAGAAGTAAAAGAGATGATAAGGTATTTGGAAATAACATTGCAATGTGTGGACGATTTCCCTTCCAAAAGGCCTAACATGTTGCAGGTTGTGGCTAATCTGAGAGAGCTGATGCCTGGATCAGCCAATGGAAGCGGCAACAGTGGTTGAACTATGACTTTTTTTTTTCATTGATTATGATTAGTGTATGAAGATAAGGTTGTAAGATTTCTTGTTCAGATGTTGAAGATTTTGCTGTACCTATTTTACTAGTCTTTATCTTCTTTTGCTTTGTTGATCAACAATCACTGCCTATCAGTTAGAGAGCATTTATTGTGGCTTAAAACTAATGCAAATGCTTAGATTCATAGATGCAAACACTGGGGTGAGGACATTGATAACAAAGACCAAAAGCCATTAAACCCCAAAGGATTGGTCTAGTGGTTTTGAATACCTCATAAAATCCATGAGGTCTCGAGTTCAAAACTCATTGCCAGCACTTGAGTTCACTATTCCTCCTGTATTTACCCGATGCATGTAAGACAAGAGATTAAAGACACCGTCAGGGGAATAATCAGGTGCTCGAAGAGCTCTATGAAAGAGAGAAACTAAAAGCCATATGAAAATTCAACTGGGTTACGCTCTTGCTAGACATTTTATCAAAAACATAACGTGTAAATCAACGAAGTAAGTTTATGTCAATAACCAATACAGCCCAGAAATTCAGCTCAATTGTAATATCTATTTTCTTACTAAAGAAAAATAATAATTACAACCATCTTTAACAGCTATATACGTTCTGAAATACCATGGAACAGAATGCAGAGAAAACAAAAAGTTCCTTACTTCTTACCGAAGTTCTAAAAACCGGTAACCTCAGTCCTCAGCTGTTTGAAGAGTAGGTTTCCTGCCATTTTAGCTTTCAATCTGTCTATAACAATTATACCCCTATTTTATTTTAAACATGTACATGTTAGTGTATGCAAATAATGCTAAATATACAAACTCTTTTACAAAAAAATTTTACAAAATGTTAACGTAATGAACAGTTATTGATAAGTGAAAAAAAAAGATACTAAAAAAAAAAGATATTAATGGTAAGTCTATATGAAAATCAATAAGAAGACGATCACATCAATAATTTGTAAAAATGTTATAAAATAATTTGTAATAATAAATCATAGATTGTTGGTATAATTTCAAATAACCTATAACTTTTTGAAACAGATGCTTCTTAACCCCAAAAAAAAAAAAGCATAAATTTATACAATTGTGTTTTTGCACATTCTGATCTGAGACAGAAGTTCAACGTTTTTAAGGCACCTCGGTGTTAAAAATCACACAAATTAAAATTAGCCCAGTAAATTAATATGATATGCCACGGATATAACATAAACCAAATCAACAAAAGCAACAAAGAGGATGACAGTTGAAAATCAAATATGAACTTCTCCAATGGAAAAACCTCTACAAGCTAAATCAAGAACGATCACAAATAGCCAACTACTTACAAAACCTTTGTAACATAAACTCTCTTTGTAAACTCAATAAACTTTTCGCTTGCCTTCCTAACACAGTAGTAGAGATTTCGTCCACGAACTCCTCGCTCCCATAAACCAGAACTTTTGGCAAGGACCCTTCATGAAGATTTGACTGCACTGAACCTCACTGGATATAAGCTATATGGTTTCAAACAGCAATTTTTTTTTTTTTTTTTTTCCTGAGCTAAATCTAAAACAGGGTTTTTGGGACCAAGAATCTTGTCATGGCTAGGATGTGTTTCATGATATCTGTGCAATCAAAGGCCAACACTTGGACGACTCCCACCTGTTCCATTCCTTTTGTTTGATAAGAAAAGAGATTGGGCCTCGTTAGTCTTTTGCTTCTCTCCAATAAAGGTTTTTTTTTTTTTTCTTTTTTTTTTAGAGATAAAAAGGGGTGTATTATTTAAATATATATAAGTTTATACAACAACATGCATTAAAATTTAAAACCTTCAAATGACACATTCTACTAGCCCAGAGGTTTTCCATATCCCATATAAAAGATGCATATACAAAAGATAGACAAGTATTTAAGGGCGGCCCTAACGTTTCAGAGGTTTAAGGTGAAATCTTTAAATGGGACCTTTATGTTATCATTTAAATAATATTTAACTAGTATTTTATACAATAATTTTTAAAAAATCCATTCTTTTTTACTTTTTAATATAATTTTTTTTAGAAAATGCTAAAGTTATAACAAATTTTACTACATACTGTTGTTGTAATGAATGTAATCAATGACATAAGGCTTACAAAAATACTAGAAATATTATAAATTTTATAACATGAGAATTACAAAGATATATCACAAATCACAAATATTCATTCAAAAATGCATTCAATAATTTGTTGAAATTCACCTATCATATTTATTGTCACGTCAAATTATAAAGTTATGGAGACCACCATGCACTCTTGGTGTAGTGATCACTCCACAGGTATAAGTTTTTGTGGGGTATAGGGGGCAATGGCCAAGATTTAAGTCTCTAAAAGAAAGTTTCGCACACATACACTTACATTGCCCCCCACATTTTCCTATTTGGTGCAGTGATCACTCCACAAGTATAAATTCTTGTGGGGTGTGGGAGGCATGGCTGAGATTTAAGTCTCTAGAAAAGAGTTTCGCACACATATACACTTAGATTAAACTAGAGTGGAATTTTTATCTTGTATAAAAATAATTAAATAAATAAAAGTTATGTAGTAAAATTTATAGTATTTTTAACATTTTTATATTTGAATTATTTGTGATTAGTAATACGTCTATTTGTAAGACCTATTTATTTAAATTTGTCTTTATCTCTATCTCTAGCATTACTTAATTCTTTAAGCCTTCTTAATAGTGAAAAAAAAAATGTAAACTAAAATGTTTTAATATCTCCCAAAAATATTTATATATAAAAAATAAAAATAAAAATAACCTCCAAATTTGGGGCCTTCTCTAGTAAGGGGGCCCTAGGCAATGGCCTAATTGGCCTAAGCCTAGGGTTGGCTCTGCAGGTAAGGGTGTTCACCAAACCACATAAACCGCACAAACCGCAAAAACCGCACCAAAACCGCCCACAAAATGGCAGAACCGCACCGCACCACAAGTAATATTACACCGCATCGCATGGTGCAATGCGGTTTACGATTTTATAATAAGAAAACCGCACCGCACTGCACCCTCTCTATATATTAATATATTTAATTATTTTTAATATTAAATATATTATTAATAGTTTAATAACCCTAGTTTTCAAAAGAAAAAAATAGTTTGATAATCCTAGCAAGTGTTGATTAGGAAAGCCAACCCAAAATAAAGAAAAATGATCTCAATAATTTAAAACTTGGACCAAAACAAAGGGAAAAATTAGTTTTGGGCTAGGTAGAAAAAGCCCAAAATTTGAAAAATATACAAACTTCAAATCATTTAAACCGCATTTTATACACCGCACCGCATATGTGACCGCAAAAATGAGATGCGGTGCGGTTATGGTTTTGGCTAAACTTTAAACCGCACTGCACCACATCGCATCGCACATGTGACCGCAAAAATAAGGTGCGGTGCAATTATGGTTTTAACTAAACCGCACCGCAAAATGCGGTGCTAAAAATGGCCCAAAACCTCACTACACCGCACCGCGAACACCCCTATCTGCAGGTATCATAGACTTCCAAAAGGCATTATTGTTGATGTCCCCTTTTTGCTAGAGCGTTCGCGCAGCCATTAACTTCGCAGAATATGTGACACACCTGGACGGTCTAGTCGTGCTCCATAAGAGTCCTGCAATTAAAGATTAGTGGAATAGCATCTGGTGAGATATCATTATTAGTAGTTAACCAGGAAAGAACTGTCATAGAATCAATTTCAAGGTGAATAAATTTAAAACCCAAATCACATGCCAATATGAGACCCCAGCGAATTGTTTCCAGCTCAGCAATATTATTAAAAGCAATACCCATGTTTAAGGAAAATCCCAAAACCCGTGAACGTAAACCATTTCGTAACAAACCACCTACACCAGCCAATCTAGGATTATCTAAAGAGTTGCCACCTGTATTTAATTTTATAAAAGGCTCCAGTGGAGTGATCCATTTAATAATCATGGGAATACCAGTTTTAATTGTCTTAGTAGGGCAAGCTAAATAAAATAAAATAAAAATAAAAAATAAAAAAATTTGTAGCAAACTGGACATCTTTGTGGACTAGGTGAGGTTGGGAGCTAGATTGATTGTTAAAAATAAGATCATTCCTAGCTAACCATAATTGCCAATAGAGGAAGGAGAAGAGAATCTTCCTAGGATGCTGATGACTTTGGATAAAATTATCTAATATAGCATTTGTTTTAAGCCAAAATTGAAGTGGTAGTTGGAAGAATGATAGAGGCAAGACACCCAAAGATTGAAATCAAATCATCTTAGCCCAAGGGCAATCTCTTAAGATATGAATAGTGGTTTCAAGAGTATTACACCTCGAACAACGATCATCAACTTCTGAGTGAGAAAATGCTAGGTGTTGGCGAGTAGGTAGTCGATTGCATATAGACTTCCAAATAAAAATTTGGAGTTTCCTGGGGCAGTGAAATTTCCAGATCCAACTCCAAATAGAATTATTAAAATAAACATTAGCTTGTTGGTATAAAAACTTCGAGGCAAAACTTACCGAACAAACACCATTATTTTGAGCCGAAATAAAGGAATCAGACAACCTAGTTAGCTGGGCCATAGGAATACCCTTAATAAGTTGTTCAAGTTGCGTCAGTAGGGAAAATTGTAGATCCTCTAACCTCCAAAGATGTTTGTCCCGTAAGGAACTCAACAATCTCTACTCCTCATTTGGCATAAGAGGACCTTCAATACGACTTCTTAAAGGACCACCAGGGATCCAATTAATGATCCTCCTAAACTTGAATGGTTTGACCATCACCTATTATCCATTTCATTCCTCCTTTAAGCCATTGCATTCCTACATTTATAGCTTTCCAAATGTGAGACGGTCAAGGGTTCACGGCACTCTCAAAAAGGTTTGTATGGGGAAAGTATTTGACTTTCAATACTTGAGCCAATAGCATGGATGGCCACGACTGAAGCCTCTAGGCTTGATTCATGAGCAATGCCATATTCATGTGACGTGAAGATTTAATACCCAGACCACCAGCATCCTTACAAGTAGTTATGCTTTTCCTAACTAACCATGTGACAATGTCTATGGTGGGCGGTGTCTCCCCATTAAAACTTATAATTTAGTTTATCCAATTGCCAACTAATTTTTTGAGGGAGAAGGATTGTTTGCATGGCATGGATAGGGATGAAGGTTGAGGTGGATTTGATTAATGTGATGTGACTTGCAACAGAAGGGTATTTAACTTGCCAACCCTCAATTTTCTTCTGGACTATATCAACTAAGTATTGATAGGCATTAGCCTTTCGACGGGTAGTAAAAATAGGAGTCCATAAATAAGTTCCAATTTGAGTAGTAGTAGGGATATCAAAAATACCAACAATCAGATCTTTAGTACGCCTAGATGTATTTGGTGAAAACCAGAGACGTGATTTTTGTGTACTTATGATTTGGCTAGAGCAATTACAAAAATTTTGTAAAATATTTTTAAGATTTTGGCACTTTGTTTTCTTTGCCTTAGAGAAGAGAAATATATCATCAACAAAGAAATTTTAATTTGACCCCTAAAAGTTACTGGATGGATATTTTTGTCCCGAAATGCCTCTTCCAAAAGAATGGATAATCATTCCAAACACAAACTAAACAAATAAGGAGATAAAAGATCTCCTTGATGCAGCTTCCTACTTAGGACAATAGCTAGTAGAGGAAAGCCATTCCACATAATCTGAAAACGTGTTGAGAAGATCATGTTCATAATAAGCTTAATCAAAATTGGAGGGATTTGGAAAAACTCAAGAGTTTCCTTAATGAACGACCATTCTAGTCGATCATAAGCTTTATCAAGATCTAGTTTAAGTGCCATGTGACCCTTAGGCCTAGTCTTTCTAACCATCGTGCGTATAATTTCCTGAACCAGAATAATATTGTCGCTCATCCTGCGACCCAAAACAAACCCTACCTAGCAAGGATTAATAATTTTAGCTATATACGATTCTAACCTCTGCAGGATAATTTTAGATACTAGTTTATAAAGAGTGTTGTATAAGCTAATTAGACGAAATTGTGTGATCTTATCTAGATGATCCACTTTCAGAATAAGGACGAGATTTGTGATACCCTAATCTTCAGGAATACTTGTAGTCTCAAAAATTTCTTGGATGACATGAATAATGCTAGGACCAAGTATGTTCCAATTTCAATGAAAGCATATTGCATGATAACCATCCAAACCAAGGGCTTTCAAAGGGGGGAGCGAAAAAGCATTCCTAGAGATTCCTTCGGGCAAGGGGATGCTAGAAAGCCATTGGTATTATTTTAGAAAAGGACAGCTTCAATGATAATTCCTGACCAAAGTAAACTTAGAAGCGGGGTGTAGAAAAGAAGACGTAAACAACATCGTAAATGCAGCTTTAATATGGGTCTTTAAAGTTTCCCCTGATACCCATAACCCTGTGAAATATTTAAGGGTCATAATACGAGCCTGATTTCTATGTTGTAGCGTTTTAAAGTGAAAGAATTTGGTATTAGTGTCCCCATAGGCAGCTCATCAGTTGGTTGAAATTTTCCAGAGGTAGTGATTGGTTGTGGGGAGGAGAGAGCTACATGGAAATGTTGTTCAGGAATGGATGATGAGGACTCCCCATTGGTGAGAGTGAAAACTAGAGATCCAAATTGGTTAGAGTGGGTGTCATGGAATCTTGGTCGAATGATGGGGCCATGTTAAGGAGGTTGTGTGTTCTGTTTTGGAGTGTTCAGAACAGAGGATGACATAAATAAGTGCTCTCGATTAAAAGGAGATGGGGGAAGCTTGCATGCAATTGAGTTTGGCTTATAGTTGGCAACTGTAGAAGTTTGCATGCACTCCGTGTGTGATCTAGGTGTTAATGGTAAATTCAGAATTTTACCACAGTTCTCCACCTCATTCGGTCTATTAGATATAGGTGGAGATAAACATGAATCAGCTAGTTCACTAGGGTCTGCTTGTAGACACTCAATTTTGCACCCATGATTTAATCAAGGAGAATGACTTGAATGACCATCCATGTACCCTAAAAATCATCATTGCATTACATGCATCATTTTGTCTTTGTATTACATGCATCATGTCATTCATTACATATTATAAAAATGATCTTGAGATTCTAACAGTCGCAACGATGTTTCTGGTTTTCAAATCGTACCATCAAATCGAAAGATATCGTATGATTAAGTTTGCACGGTCAATATGCATTGTGTCTAGGTAAGGACGACCACACATGATTGGTTTTAATTAATTCTAATTGGTTAAACCATTAAAATTAATTAAATAACTCTGTGATTGGTTGATAACTAGTGTTTAAAATAGGATTGCATGCATAGGAATAAAAGTGATGATTGGATAATAATAAAATTGTTGATAATCTGAACTTTATCAAGATATTTTAGGGTATTTATCTACAAGATAATTGTTCTTAAATAGTCTGAATTATCTAGAAAAGAGATGAAAAATCATAGACAGAGGATGAAAACACGTCTAGTTACAAGGATTGGTCAAAAAACCTTAGAAGAGGAGTCCAAACGGCACCCGAACACGAAAGAGTGTTCGGTGTCCAAAGGCCAAGAATTCCTAATGATAGTATTCAATGGGTAGTTGTTCCAAACATATCCAAACAGCCGTGTTTGTGACCTTAGCTGTACTAGGATGGAAATCAGCTTCCCATACCTGAACATGGAGATATTGTTCCCTTACAAACCAAGGACCATCCATAAAAGCATGGTGGTAATCCTTAAGAACATCAAACTTCATAATAAAATAACCATATCTGATATCAATTAAAACCATATTATCTAATGGGCATCAAATACCTGCTAACCTAGTTTGCTAAGCATGATAACCCAATTGTTTTCCCATAAGCTTGAGGATTATGCTAGTTTGCCATGGACTCGCCATTTTCCACTTCAAATCCACTGAGATATTGATTTCCCATGACTCCTCATTAATATGGTCCTCCTCCTTGAGGTGGTTTACATTGTTGCAATTCTTTTCAGTATTTACAACTCCGTTCTCCCCATCCTCATTATATCCTAGTTCTTCCTCACCATAGACTATTTCCTGCATAATAGCATCCGAGGCAGCTTCTGCATATGATTTTTTTTCTAGAGTTGTCCCTCAGGAGTGTGTTCTCTGGGTTGTCATTCTCCTTAGCAATGTTGTTGCTATTGCTCATGGTCAAAATTCCAAAAAAAAAAAACAAAAAGATTTTGATATTCAGCAAAACAATAAAATGAAATGCAAGGCATATACAAATTCCAACACCCTTAAACCTGTCCAAACACTTAATGGTTTTAGGTATTTTTCTAGTTCAATGGCGATTTTTTTTTTTTTTTTTTGGGTAAAAACGAGTCACTAATTGTAGGACATTCCCTAAAAAAATTTAAAAAAAAAAAAAAGAAAAAAAAAAAGAAAGAAAGAAAGAAGCAAAAGCAAAACAAAACAAAACAAAAAACGAAAGAGAGAGAGAGAGAGAGAGAGAGAAAATTCACCTTACCCTTAAACTATACCTTATCTACTTTAACTTCTCTAAACTATGAAGATGTATTCTTATCTTTTAAACTATTTCCTGTGTAACACTTGTCCCACTAATTTTTTATTTTTTTGGAAAAAAAAAAATTTGTTTAGTGGGGCAAGTGTTAAGGGGTGTTTAGTTTGCTTGATTCTACATTTTTAATGATACATTATTGTAATATTTGATCCATAGAATTATATTACAACAATATAAGATTATGGCATTTGGTTCATTAATTATATTTCCATAATAATCCAAGAATATAAGAGAATTCACATCAATGTTTGTAAAAAGGTTTATATTTTACAACTAAAAAAGCTAGTCCATCTACTTTATCAACTCATTTTACAATACACTATTTCCTAATTTCTATTTTACCATACAACTCATTAAAATATTATACACTACCTAATAAAATAAATAACCCATCTCTCTCTCTCTCTCTCTCTCTCTCTCTCTCTCTCTCTCTCTCTCTCTCCGAACAATAACAACAACTACTACAGCCACTGCCAGCCATAATTATCGCCCAGAAAAATAATCAAACACCACCCTTACCGCAAAACCCACAATCCAAAACCCACAATCCAAAACCCACAACCAATACCCATCTCTCTATTTTCCTTTCCAACAATCAATAACAATAGTCATAGCCACTACCACTACTGGCAACAACCACCACCTAGCAAAACAACCAACCGCCACTGCCACTCACAAAACCCACAACTCATTAACGCTTAATAAATCCACAACCAATTTCAAACAACCATCACTTGCAATTTACAAAACCCATAACCCATCCATAGCTTTGTCACTCACCTCTCAGCCCATCCACAGCTTTACAAAACCCACAACCCATCTCCTACAAATACCCATCAGCTTTAGGTACTAAATCAAAGAGAGAGGTAGAGAGTTTAGGGATTGGAGAGAATTTGAGGTTATGGGCTTGATCTAGAGAGATGAAGTGATAAAAGAGAGTAAGAAAAAAAGCAAGAAACCACCATGAGTGGTGGTGGTGTAGAGAGAGAGAGAGAGAGAGAGACCAGTAAAGTCAGAGAGAGAGAGAAGATCAAAAATAGAGAAGAGAGATACAATAAAAAATAATTTTAAAAAAAAATACCCACCTGCTACATTAATTCGTATATATAAGCATTTAATATTCAATTGGTAAATTTTTTTAGTAATAGATACCTAGGTAAAGGTGAGCTTGGGCTTGTGTGTTTCTAAAATAGCAATTTGAGTTTTTTTTACACCCCCAATGCTAATGCTTTATTATTCCTATACTTGACTCATAAACATTCTAAGAAACAATTAAAATTATTATAATAATAAATTGATTGAAAAATCCTCAACACCTAAAAATGCCAAAATTACCTTTGAACCACAAAATACCCTTGGAATACCAAAATGACCAATTTACCCTAAAAAACACACTCGAAACCTCCAAAATACCCATAAAACCTCTAATATTACCCAAAAAAAAAAAAACCATTAAATCCACCTAAAATGACCAAAATAGCCCCGAAATTTCTAAAACGACCAAATTACACCCAAAATTGATGGAAATGGCCAAAATACCCCTCAAAAATTCAAAACTACCAAAAATACCCTGAAACCTTTAGAATGACTAAAATATCCCTGAAAATCTCTAAAATGACCAAAATACCCCTAAAATCACTAAAATGGCTAAAATACCACTAAAGCTTCAATACAACCAAAAATATCCTGAAACCTATAAAATGACCAAAATAGCCCCAAAATCTCTAAAATGGCAAAAACAAACCTAAAAGATATCTAATATAACCAAAATACCCCTTAAACCTCAAAACGACCATAAATACTCACAAAACCTCTAAAATGATCTAAGTACTCCTAAAATATCTAAAATGAAAAAAATATTAATGAAACCTCTAAGATGACTAAAAATGCACCAAAACTTTTGGTTATTTTGGAGGTTTTGGGTATTTTAGGCCAGGTTAAAAGTTTCAGGGTATTTTGGTCATTTTGATGGTTTAGGGGGTATTTTTGGTCATCTTAGAGGTTTCAGTGGGTATTTTGGTCATTTTAGCAACTTTTGGGGTGTTTTGATCATTTTTAGGATTTGAGGGCATTTTGGTCATTTTAGCTTTTAGGGGTATCTATATATATATATAAGCAGAAGCTTTAAGGAGGTGTTGACACGTTAGGAAAAAAGACTATCTAAAATTCTGACACGTATACCACTTTTAAGAAAAAACAACCGCACGTTACAACGTTTGGCTACGTTAAAGGCGATAAATTATAATTTTTCACTACCTTACAATACTGTTTAGAACCCTCTTGGTATAAAAAGAAATTAACTGCTTAAGACAAGAAAAAAAAAATTTGCTACACGGAGAATAAAAAAGGAGAAGGACCGAGAGAAAAGAGAGACAGAGAGATAGAGAGGCAGAGAACGGAGAAGGAGAGAGGGATCGAGAGATCAAAAACTGCACGCTCTAAAAACTGAAACCCAAAACGTACAATCATCCATTCTTTCCATTTGTTAACACAAATGGCCAAAAGAAAAGATTTCCCCTGCCGATGAAAAGAAAAAACAGAAGCCCATTGAAATATTTCCACAGTTTGCAATCAAGAATGAAAAGATGTCTCTCACTTTCCTGTCAGATTTCTTCATCTAACTGTCTGTTAATTTCTTTCACCGGTGAGTTTTTTATCTTCGATTTAAGTTTGTTTATTAATTATGATTAGGTTTTGATATTTTATTTGGATTGTTTTCGATTTTGGTGTTTTAATTAAGTTTTCTCTTCGCTTTTCAGTTTGACATTCCCATCTGCACGCCCTCAAGTTCAACCAGGTACCAATTTCGAATCGATCAGATCCCAGATCGCTTAGATCTACTTTGATTTTTTTCGTTTTTGTCGGATCTAGGGTTTATCATTTGCTCTTTGGATGAATATATTGCTTTTTTTTATTGGTGTGTTAGTACTCTACTTTGAATGTTCCGATTTCAATGAATTTCTCCCTCAATTGTTTACATTCTAGATTTCGGAATCGGAATGATTGTGTTACTCGCTAATGGTGAAATAAGCCGCATCACTTCCTTTTTTTACTGTTTGCATGTTCTGTTCCAGACCAACAGACAGAGGAAAAAAGAAAATCCAAAAGGTTTGGCTACCTTTTTCCCTAATTTCCCATTTATTTTTACAATTTCTTGATTTCTGTTTTGTTTGATTGTTGTATTGATTAAATTTTGTTTTTTTTTGGTAGATTTTTGTTAGGTTTGTGTTTTTTTTGGTTAGACCCTCAAATTTGAATTGATTTATGCTTTGTGCAGATCTATGTTTTGTTGAATCGTTTTCAAAAGAAAAAAGAATGTTGATTACTGAGAGTACAGTTATTTATAATTTTTATAAGTAAAATTGTTGGATTTTTTATGTTAATTACTAAGTTTTTGCAGATTGAACCGCATTTTTTCTGATTTTCTCTATTGATATATATTTTCATCGTTTTGCATCTTCTAGCTTAATTTATGTGGTATCATTCTATTTTTATAGATTAGTCCGTAAAATTGTTGGAAATTTGGAATTGCTTTAATTTTTTTTTTTTTACCCTTTTTCCAGCAGCCTTATAGAAGGTTGGAATTCTCCTCAAATTTTTGTTCACTATGCTTTGTAATCAATTTGACTTACTTGTATATATAATAGCAGAAGCTGAGAGAAAGTGGATTCCTACCATTAAGGAGGTGTTGACAAATAGACTACCTATCTAAAATTCAGACGTGTAGATCGTCAGAATCGGATCCGGTACGTTTCCTCCGTTTTTTTAGATTTGGGTATAAAATATTACTTTTTATTGAGTTTTTTTGTTGGATTGGTTTTGATTCCTTTATGTTTCAGGCTATTGGGTTCTCCATGAAAATGTATGTTTTCTCAAATTTTCTATTTCTTTTCCTATTTTGGATTACAAAAATCACTAAGCATTCCCCTGTTTTCTAATATCTGCATACATCGTTTTTTTTTTTTTTTTTTTTTTTATTTGGAAAATGGGTTTTGCTGTTGATTCATCACCAACAGCAAAACTTTTATCCCTATGGAAAAATATATGGGTTTAGTAGAAGGTAGGCATGTTCCCCCCCCCCCCCCCCCTTTTTTTCCCTATTCAATTACCGTTTCAAATTGTATAAAACTATAGGATTGAATGTTACGCTGATATTTCTTTCTTCTTTTTCAATCTTATTTTAGGTTTTTTTTTTTTTTTTTTTTTTTGTCAGAACCACATGCATGCAGGGATATAGTCTGGAAGGCTTTCTTTTTTTATAGTTATTTATTTTTTTTTAAAATATGGGGATTGAATATGATTTAGGTTTGAATTTCTTGGTTGGATTGGTTTAGATTTAGATTTAGTTATCGGCCATGTAGGAAAAATACCCATTTAAAAAACAAACACCCGTGAAACAAACTTGAAACGCCACACAAAGAAAAACGATGCATCTATTCGGACCCAAAGAAAAACTATGTATCTGTTTCTGTTACCGTGATGTGGCTATATTTCTGCTGCTGCATATTCTGCTTCTGCAGAACAGGTTCAGGATTTTCTGCATAATCTATGCTTACAGGGGGGCTGAGTGTAATATTTGTTACTATTTCTGTAATGTATGTACATGGGTGTATTTCTGCTGCTGCATATTCTGTTTTCTGCAGAACAATTTCAGGATTTTCTGCATAATCAGTTCTTACAGGGTGGCTGAATGTAATATCTATTGCTTTTTCTGTGATGTATGTCCATGGCTATATTTCTGTTGCTGCATATTTTGTTTCCTGCAGAATAGGTTTAGGATTTTCTGCATAATCTGTGCTTACAAGGGTAATTTTAATATCTGTTGTATGTCCATGGGCTATATTTCTATTATCGTATATTTTGTTTTTTGCAAAACAGGTTCAGGATTTTCTACATAATCTGTCCTTACAGGGGGTAATTGTAATATCTATTGATGTTTCTATATTGAATATCCATGGGCTGTATTTATTTTCCTCTAAAATAAAATGAAAGGTATGATAGCATAAATTTTCCTCTTTATTTCATTGTTTAATGAAATCTCTTTTCCATTTGCAATTGCTTTGATTTAGAACAAAAATTTCCTTAACAGCAAAACAAATAAGACTATAGGTGCAAACATTTTATGGGAAAAGAAAATCTTAAAAAAAGAGATTTTAAGAACTTAACTGGAACTTAAAATAAATGGGTGCATTCAAGGTTTTACTTTTAAGGTAGAAAACGTTGGAGGAACTGTTGTCAGGAGAAAGGAAGGAATTGAACAAATGGGAAGTAAAACCTAACTTCAAAACATAGATTTATGACAAAGAACAAAAAATTCAAAAACAAAAACAAAATGAAGATTATCAAATTAACACAATCATAGACTATTATTTTCAAATTAATCATATGGGCCAACATCAAAATGAAGATTATCTATTATGTGACTAATTAGTGAAGGTGAGGGAACAGTGCCAAAAACTAAAATGAAAACTTACTAGGAAATGAAAGAGGAGCCAGTTGGCAGCATTTAAGGGCCTTGATAGCCCTTCTCTTTAACTTATAGCTTCTTTTTTTTTTTTTTTTGCTAAAATTTAGTTGACTATAGATTTAATATTTAATTCTTTTGCTAAATGTTTTCTAACTGCAGGTGTTTTTTGATAGGATATAACCGCAAATTGGACATGAATAAATGTGCTATTTTATTGGGTTTAGGCTGGTATATAATTTGTTAGGAATTGACATAGACAAAGAAAAATCTGCCACCATCAAAGAGACAGGCCGTGTACCCGTAACTGGTAAAGTTATTGTCTTCCTTTTTTACTTTTTCCCCCTAAACTACACACAGACATCTCCTTCCATTAGAGAGCGATAGGGAGATTGAAGAAGTTTGATTTTATTAATTTGGTTTTGATTGTCAATTTGTCATATACATACTGCTACAAGTATTGTTTCTTCATGTCTTATTGTTATTTTCTTTTATGCATGTTTTGTCTGATGTTGGGTCAAAATTATGGGAAAAATTAATTGTGTTAAGTTCTTAAAATTTTCTAATTGTATAATATTTTGTTTTGTTTCAAAATTTTAGTTGTGTTATATTGATCCTAGAGTTTCCAGTGGGGAGATGGAACCGCTGAAGAGAATAGATAGCGCACAATTATAAAGTAATGTGTTCCCCTTTAGTGCTTCTTTTAGGTACTATTTATCTATTTCATTATGTTATTTACCTCATTTGATGCCTTTTCTGTTGTACCATATGATAAAAAATATTCAAAGGTTATTACTTGAACACCAAAAGAAAATTACAGTTTTATGTTTTTTTGTAATTCTTTTTAGCAAGTCAATGTAGTTAAGTTCTGTGATAGCTAATATGCAAGAATAGAAAACACGCAATCCTATTATGTAATTCTCAACTTAAATTACAAAAGGTATCCATCCATGACTAGAGTAACCAACAAAAGCATAACTGCAATTTGATTTTGCACACCAACTTAGAGTCCCATTGAGAATCTCATTTAGAACCTGTAGTTTATCATTATAGCATTACAAAAAAAGTATGGACACGTACTCTCTTAGAGAGAGAACATCACTGTCAGAATCATCAGAACATTTCTCCTTGCATTTTCTCAATTTGGTTCATTTCACTTCAATTCTTGATTTGTTTTGGGTGATAGAGTTGCAACATTGAGCATGTGTTGGGTTAATATCTGTGTTTGTGTTTGTTTTTCAACCATGGCATCTCTGCTAGATGAAGTTAAAAGAGAATTCTAGAAATTCCAATATAGTTGCTTTGTAGATAAAATAGAAAATTTTATAATTGAAATCCATGACAGTTTGGCTATGTAATCCATAGAAAGTTTAGCGGTAAATCCCTATTTCTATCTCCTCATAATCATTTTTTCTCTTCTTGGAAGAATATGAAACTTAATCTTAAAATGAACTTTTAGACTCTAATTCTTGTAGGGCTCCCAAGTTGGAACCCTTCTATATTTTTCTCTATAAAATTCAATTACAATGGCCTTTAAGATTATGTATTTGAAAGTTAGGGGAATCTGATAAGTAGGTTTGGTTTGTTTATGATTTATTTCTTGGTGGCTTTGTGCATTGAGATTAGAGTTTGGATTTTCTCTACAAATTTTTTAATTTGTCATTGAGAATGAATTGTTAGTTCAGTGAATTTGGGTTTGATTTAGAGGTGGCTTGGTGTTTTTGAAAGTATATTCGAAAAAAAAAATTGTGGGTCTATGAATGTGATCTTACATTGGAGATTTTTACTGATTTGGTGGTGGCAGTGGTATTGAACTTGGACTTGGTTTTTTGCCTAAGTGAATTAAACTTATCTTCTAATAAGATTAGATTTTATACTCCAATATTTGTTTCTATGATTGATTACAAGCCACAATTTGATTTTGGTTTTCTGATCCTCCTTTTCTCATCAACACATATTCTTTTATCTTACTCTCATCTCTCTTACAAATTTCACTATATATAAAAAATAAGTACCCAAAATGCACAGAATATATTCCTTCCATTTATTTATGTGCCATATATAGGGGCTGTCTTATTGTTTGATTTATTTTTTCACTTGATATATCAAAATTTTGTAGATGCAACGACCATTTTTTTGATTACTAATATTACAATTTGACTAGATTGTAATAAAGCTTTGGCCTTTTTTTAAAAGCATTTGAGAAAACTGGTAGTAATAATGCATTTATTTGTTTAATGACAGGCATATATTAATTTTGAAATATCAAAGGGTGAGGTTGAATAGATCAAAGAGCTTGATGAGAGACTTATAGACATATTAAAGCATTTGAAGGTCTGGATAAGCTATAAAAAGTTGGAGGTTACTTTTAACTTTGTGCCTAGATAGAATAAACCACTTAAATTTCTTATATTGGTGTACTGTATTAAGAGATTTGAGCTTTTATAGGGCTTTGAACTTCTGTTAATATTCATGTATTATTTAAGGTTTTTTTTTTTTTTTTTTTTTTTTTTTTTGGGTATGGAAACTTCCATCTGGATCTAACATTTCTTTATTGTTATAATTTTTTTAATTATGTTTTAATTACTTGAATTTTTTCCTTGAATTAGAAGCATATAAGTTTGTGAATGTATAAGAAAACTTACTTTGTTCTGTATAACCAAATTTGTGGTCCAACTTGCAATAGATTTTGATTGCAAGGAGATATGGGTACACTTTTTGCAATTTCATATTCTGCCCTGCTGTTACAGCTCCCCATACACTTTCAATAACACAATAAATCTATGTAATAGATTATGATCAAACTTTGCGGTTTATATGCATTTATGATTTTTTTTTTTTATTTTAAAGTTTTTTATCAAGCTTCTAAGATACATTTACTTTGTGCAGTATATAAATGTTGGGGTTGAACGGAATCTACAAAGGTCTATATTTATTCCTCACAAAAGGGACACGATAGGCGGAAAATAAGAAGGGAAAACAATATTTGGCCGATTGAAAATGAGCAAGAAAAAAAAGAACAACTGAGATATGAAATGAGCATTGAGCACATAACCACACAACAAGTAATGTAAAGGCACATTGGAATTCAAAAGAAAATAAAGTTAGCTGATGCTGAATTAGCATCTTCAAATGCACTTGGTTGGATTGTTTTAGCTTTAGATATTTGAGTTAGATTTGGTCTTAATTATGGTATTGGGTTTAAAATAAATTTTGTTTTGAGTATTTTGTATTAGATTTGGGTTAAATTAGTTTTTGGTATCTATCTATGGTGTTTGTAATTAGATTTGTAAATGGAGATATGTGTTGGGTGTGCGCGGTAAAAGTGTGTTTAAATATATTACAAAAAAAAAAATTTCTTTCTAATAAATGTAAATAAAAAGGTTCCCGCACATAGTGCGGGTAAAAAAACTAGTTTGAATAATTTTAGAGGTTTTGTGATATTTTGTTCATTTAAGAGGTTTCATGGTATTTTTACTCATTCTAGCGATTTCAGAGGTATTTAGCTCATTTTAGAGGTTTTAAGGGTATTTTAATCATTTTAGAGGTCAATATTATTTTGGTCATTCTAGTGGATTTCTAGTGTATTTTGATCACTTTAGTGGTTTTAAGAGTATTTTTGTCATTTTAGGGGTTTCGGAGTATTTTCCATCATTTTAGAGGCTTTAAGGTGGTTTCAAAAGTATTTTGGTCATTCTAGTGGTTTTAAGAATATTTGGTCATTTTAGAGGTTTCAGGGTATTTTTCGTCATTTTAGAGATTTTGAAAGTATTTTAGTAGGTTTTGAAGGTATTTTGGTTATTTTAGAGATTTTAAAGGTATTTTGGTTATTTTAAAAATTTTGAGAATATTTTAGGTCATTTTAGTCATCCACACACAGTAGGACCCAATTTCAATGGTTTAATATTTTGTGAGTGATGAAGCCTCGCTAATATCAGGTTGTCTAACCCACATAGCTATGGGTCATATATCGTGAATAAATGTGGGTTCATAAGCCCAACTTTGTTGTTGGTTCATGAGCCCAACTTGTTTGCATTTCATCTAAAACCCAGCTTGATGGAGTTACGTTTATAAGATTTAAATATCAAATTGTTTTTACTATTATTATTATTATTATTATTATTATTATATTTATCAGATATCAAATTGTTTGAGCACACTATTTGAGCATACATTAATATGTGTAAATCGCTCGAGCTCGACCCAACCTTTATGTGAGGTAGCATTTTTTTCCTTTTCTTTTTCTTTTATTTTTTTTATTTTTTTATTTTTTTTAATGGGGTATGTGAATGTGAGGTGACATTTGATTTGTCATTAGTGAATGTATATGGTGATGCCATAGTGGCATAATGCCATGTGACCAGAAGTGTAGACCAAAGGAGAATTGAGGATATGGTCAAGCTAGTCCCTAAGCCTAGCTGAATCAATGACCTTACTGCTTAGAGAAGAAAAGATATAGGGGCAATGTCGGACTCAATATAATTTGAAACCTAAGAGCTAAGGCCTAAGGTTATTACTTTAGGGTAAAAAGTTTTAGAATTGTCGTGTTGTCGTATGTTTGTGTGTTATAAAAAAAAAAATCAGTTTCGTAAGGATGATTGCAGTAAGTATTGTCAGTCATTTGGAAAAGAATATAATGTTTTTATATAAACAAAAATTGTTATAATATTGTTTGAACATTTTTATCGTTATTTTTATGTTGTACTATTTAATTATTTTCGAACTCTTTTTTATGATTTCTTGTTCATTATTGTATAGATGGACACTTTATTTAATTTTTTCTTAAAAGAAAAGAGCACAAAATAAATAAATAAATAAATAAAGAACCCAAAACAGTTTTTTTTTTTTTAATTATTTTTTAAAAAAAACCAAAACTTATGATTAAAAAAACAGATGAGCACCAAAAAAATATTAATAAAAAGAGAAACAAATGAGACAGCATAAATAAATAAATAAAAGACATAAAAGGCAGGAAAAGATAACGTTCAAAAATTGAACATTGATGCTGGGGTAATTTTTTCTAAAACAGTAAGGAGCAGTCCTACTTTTCCTTCGTATTTTCTTCCCAATTTGGAGAAATTGAGTTTTGGTAGGCCTAGAGAAAAATTGCCAAACCCCACCATTTTCTCCTCCCGTCTCCCCTCTAAACCAAACACAATTTTCCTCTGCATCATTTTCCTTCGTATTTTCTCTCTAATTTGGGGAGATTGAGTTTTAGTGAGCCTGGGAGAAAAATAGCCAACCTCCACCATGTTCTCCTCCCATTTCCCCTCTAAACCAAACACACTTCTCTGCATCTTCGAATCTAAAGGTTTATAGTTGTCGCCACTTCACACTTACTATCGTGAGTTCCTGGAGCTTGGCATATTGCACATGCCTCATGAATCATGATTTGTTTTGGCCAAGAGAGGAACGTGCGTTGCTTGCAACTAAAATAAGTATGTATACATCTTACTCTGCTTACATATTTATACGATGTTGCATACAATATTTATTGGCATGGATGTAATGCCGAACATATTAACTTAGGCATAAGCAAACATATTATTTTAATATTGCAAAATATACTTGTCTAGCTTTGTTTATAATAGCTTAATAATATATTCCTTATTATATTTTTTTGCTTAGAAGAAAACGTAATAGTAGTGGTATGAGTTACTCATTAGTGTGAGTACCAAACTTGACTACCCAAAAAGAACTCGAGTGTTTTTTTCTTTTTTTGGTAGAAAGGAAGATTTCATTAAAAACTAAACAGAAACAAAACGATCATAGGTCACCTCGGCAGAATCAAGACTCAAAAGCAAGGAAACTTCCACCGGGGGGTCTAAGAAAATTACAAAGTCTTGGAAAAGCAAAACTCCTCTTCAAACAAACGCATTAGCACATTTATTCGCCTCGCGATAACAATGAAACACAATACGTGTCACAGCCATAGAAAGACCCCAAACATATAGCCATTATCATTATTCCTCGTTGTACCATTAAGCCACTCGTTACGGACTCAAGGTGTTTGTTATGTTCTTTTACTAATTGAGCAGTTGTCTAAGTATTTAGAGAAATCAATTGTGTGGCTTATAATGTAACAAAGTGACCTCTTTTGTGTAACCAAGCAATGACAGCTTTATGTGAACGCCTTACTTGAAAAAAACATGAAAAAAAAGTTATACTTGCAAAAAAAAAGAATTTCATATATTATTTTTAAACTAAAATGTATTATTTGCCCTAAAAAAATATATTGAACACCCTAATTGGAGAATGGTTCAACCCCTTAGAAAAATAGAGTATTTCAAATGGACATAACAAAATCTCATAATATTTTCACAATACACTTGTTTTTAATTGTGATGGGTTTTAGTCTAATATTTTATTATTTTATTTTGACCTATGAGGAACTAACAACTCTACTGTTGTGAAAATGTTATAACAAATTATTGTGTCCTTAGTAAATCTCTAAAAATGATCCCAAATAATATAAAAGAAAATCTCAAACAACAATAAGATTAGGCCAAACAATAACAAATGCACAAAATATTCAACAAAAATGCCATTATTTTTTTTAATAATTCAGATTCATAATTCATTCAACCCATTTCATGAAAATAATCTCTAATTTCAATTTTTTTTTATAAAAAAAACTAAGAAATATATTGTAGTTGCGAGTTCTCCTTAGCAGCACTAACAACTCTACTATCTTCGGCATTACAATTGCAATAACTTTGCTCTCTTCAGTGGCTTGGCTTGTAGTCACAGTAGGTATCATCTCTCTCTCTCTCTCTCTCTCTCTCTCTCTCTCTCTCTCTCTCTCTCTCTCTCTCTCTCTCTCTCTCTCTCTCTCTCTCTCTCTCTCTCTCTCTCTCTCTCTTAGCATTTCAGATTCTCTCTTACTTTATTACTCTCATCTCAACAATCTCAATTCTCTATTTATCTTTAATCAATCCCTTTTTGGATTTTTATTTTATTAATAAAAATTATATATATTTATTTATATAATATTGATATATTCAAAATTTATTTTTGTTAAATTTTATATAATTTAAATTTATTAATAACTATATTTTTAAAATAAATTCTTAAAGCAGCCACCACAACGCAAGAAAGATTCTTATCTCCTCTGATCCTTGGTCTCACTTTTGTATACAATAGGTAAATGGGATTGCGATTACCTGAAGAATTTGTCTTTTTTTTCGTTCGTTGAATAGACCATACCTGAGTAAATAAATAAGAAAAATTCCGTAAATAAATAAAAAAGGAAAAAGGTACCCTACTAGCCTTCAGCACCTTTAGTAACCGCCTCCACCGCTGAAACAACTTTTAAGGTTTGTTTAGAATCTATTTATTTGTAAAAATTAAAAAAAATTTGTCGTAAGTATTTTAAATAAACATAAAAATTAATTAAAATAATATAGTAAAACTCATAAATAATATCAAAAAATATAATAAAATTTATAAATAATTAATAAAAATAAATTAAATAGTAAAATAAACAAGCTAAAATAGTTGTTTATAATTTGGTGAACCTGATGTAAATTTGCAGCAAAAATTCGATAGGTACTTTTGGCTGAAAAACAAAATTGAATTGTTCTCTTTCGGTTACATTATTGTGTGTTGTGTCTTTCACGTACTGTGTATTGTAAGGAAAAACAATGTATTATAGGGGAATTGGTGGAAAAAACAATGGTTGGGAAATTTTTAAGAATTAAAAAAGTGAAAAAAAGATAGAACAGTAAAAACACTGCTCGTGTTTCTTGTAGACTGTGGAGGCATCATTGGGTTTGACTCATTTGAGAAGGAAAGGCAGTGAGGATAGGGATACTTTTGTCCACTCATTTCATTTGTGTGAGATTTATCTTTACCTTCCTGAAGGGTAGTACAGTCCTTTCTCATTCACGCATTCCATGTGGAAGAGATTTCTGTGCTTTCAATGAAAGATTGGGACGTGTAGACAAAGCCACTTTTTCCCTAACTTTCGTAAGGCTAGGCTACCTTTGTTTTTTTCAAGATATACTCATTTTTAATTAAATGTACAGCAGAGAGTACTTTTTAACTTTACCTGGCTGTGAAAAAAGTAAACTAAAATGTTAATCCTCATCTGGTATGTGTCATGTTTGTGGTTTTCTCTTTACATTTACTTTTCCATGTAAAATATCTCAGCTCATCACTTTTAATTTTTTGGCAGAATATCTCAGTCTCATTTTGCTTTTTCGTTTTTTGAAGGGATCTCAGTCTAGAAGGAACATGTTTTCTCTATAGTTTTATCGATCCATTGTACCAAAACATTTATGTTAGCTATATTGTCAGTGTTAATTGTTAATTACCACACTGAATTCTTTGCATACTTACAACTGTACAAACCTTTGAAGTGAAGGAAAAAGGATTTGCAACATACATGGCAGGAAATTTGTACCCAGTACGGCCACAAATTAAAGTGGGAGATTCAAACAATTAATGATTCATTCATACTTCATCAGGCATGGTCTCTGATTCATTATGCCATCTTTAATGGTGAAATTCAGTGTTAATTGATTTTTTTTTTCCTGAAATTTTATAGTTGCCCTTTGCATGCTCTTGATTCTGAAGAAAAGACATTGAAATGATCCAAGCAAATTTATTGTACAAGAATATAACAATAATTACAAATTTATTCATAATTAATATAGTCATTGAATAAGTGATTTGTAATCACACGTACATATTCAATAATCTCACCCTTATGTGTGAGCCCTGCTTATGAACTTATTTTCCACAACCATCTTATCATTTATGAGCCCCTTATACATCATCTAAGGGATCCACGTGTAAACCCTACTTACTTTAACTACGAAAGAGACCAGTTTTTTGCCCTATTTGTGAAAGGAACCTTGAATTCCTTGTCACACTCACACATGAGGTATGATAATACTTTGTTGAAGAGTTAACATATTAGGAAACTCTAATTAAGTAGTTAATATAATATATAGAAATATCATTTAACCCAAAAAAAAACTTAAGCTTATAAGTTTAAACCTAAATATTTTATACTAACTACTCATTTTTATCATTATTATTTTATGTGAAATTTTATATCTATACCCAACAAATCTCGAGGGACATTTATTATTATTATTATTATTATTTTATGTGAATTTTTACATCCATACCCAACAAATCTTGAGGGACAAGTGTTATTTTTGAAAATAAAAGAAGGTTTCTACTTTCTAGCATTTTTCTTAATCTGAATGGAGATGGATATAATTTAGTCTAAAAGAAATTAGCATAAAAGAAATTCATAATGAGACAAAATAAAGTTGAGTTTAAATTTTCAAAAAAAATTTTGTTGGCTTATATGATGCATCCACATCCACGATACAATTCTACAACCATTGGATAATGAAATAGAAACCGAACAAAATTTAAAAAGAACCTTGTGCAATGGAATGATGGATAGCTATCCACAAGACAAAAAAAGGAAGGCAGCATTAAAAGTTGGGGAAAGAGATGCAAGTGGTCCCAAAAAGAGAGAAAACAAAAAAAAGAAAACAGAAAATAGTAAGACTTTGATGAAACTTCGCTTTGTGTTCACTTTTGCTTTGGTTAGTTTTGTGAAAGAGAAAAAAACATAAGCAAAACCCACACGGTGTGTGTGTCTTCGTCCTAATATTTTTCAACACTAACATGGTTTTTTTTTTTTCCTTCAACTGGAGTCCATGTAATTTTCCTCTCTAAATTAATGTAAAAAAAAATGGTACGGTGTCCTCTATTGCTGACACTGTACCCTCCTCTGATTCTGAAAAAGTGAGAGACTGCTCTTTCTGAAATGAATTTGTGTGTAATTTTGTGTTGTTTATGTTGAGAGCGACGAGTGCCTGCGCATAACCATTTCAACTGTGGCACTGAAAAACATGGTGTTTTTATATGCATTTATAAGGAACACAAATGCAATGAAAACGACCCCCCATCTTTCTTTTTACACACTCTCTCTCTCTCCCTTCTCTCATTGAATTTGTGTTGAAATATAGGTCAGCAGCTTTGAGTGGCTAGTTCCTATTCTGTAGTGAAATGGTCCCAACCCAACAAATTAAACTTTCGGAGATAGACAAAATATAATATAAATGTCATCCATTTCAAAAACTTATGACTTAAGAAAGCCCCCCATGTTTAGCCAACTGACATCTTGGACTGCATGCTTTGTTTATAGCTGTAAAACCTTCCTTTTCCTTTTGTCCATTTGAATTGTTCAAACAATTAGAAAGCAAAATGAACCCGTCTAGAAAAACTACAACCACACTAAGGAAATTCAACTAATTATTACTATATAGTTCAGAAGTAATGATGAATTTTATGTATTAAATGGACTCCCTTCATGGAAACAACCATTTCTTTTCTTAAGTTTCTGATTTGGACATTGTACATTAATAATATGTTAATTGAAGTTTAAGTAAACAATATTTAAGTAGTCAAAGGTAACTTGTATAAGCATAGGGGCCATTTTCATTAAGAAAATACACTAATCAAACTTTAACTAACAATATGTTTAAGAGGTTTAATGATAGTTTTTTAGGTAGCCCTCGTAATGGACGCTTCCAACATATTATGAGAGAATCCCATCTTCCACATTAAAGAATCACACATAGGTATTAATTAACAAAAATGGTGCTTTTTTTTGCAGTATCATACCATTTAATTAACTAAAAATTAAAAAAGTGCTTTTTAAACCACTTGGAGCCTTCATATGTAGTCATTGCATACTTTATGTAAAGATATATTATATAAAACCCAAAACAATATCATCTGTCTTTCTTTCAAACAAATGAATATATGTATCAAATTAATACAAAAACCGGTTACAACACTCATGTTAATAATCAACACCCGAGAAATGGTCAGAGACTCAAAAACACCTACTTGATACAGAAAGAAAAAAGAACATCTAGAAATGAAGAATAAAAGATTAAGAGACACCTTTAAGTACAAAATATTGAGTTAATTAAAAAAAGAGACATAATAGCTTATTGTTAACATGGCTGCATGGTCATTTTGTATATTCATTCTCCTTCCCCTTCTGTTGTAGCTGAGGACATGTAACTCACAGCAAGAGAGATCTCATCTGATGGTGATACAACTGTGGATGCATGGAATTGTTGCTTGCAAGCTTGGCAAGTGATCTGCAACATGGTTGAGCTTATCTTCTTGATGGCTTGCTCCTTCAGAACCTGAGCCTTTTCAAGCTCAGACTGCGCTTGTTGCCTTATCCTTTTGGCATTTGCAAAGTCAAGCTCAGCTATCTCAATTTGACGTTTCGCTTCTCGCCTAGCTTCCTCGGCGAAGGCCTTTTCTGCCATGGCCAACTTTAGCTCCTCGCTTGCAAAATCTTTCAACCTTGTCACTTCCAATATTTGTTCATGAACCACACCGTTTTCACTAATTGGCCTTTTACTTGTATCCAAATTAGGCTTATTTGAATCATTCCTCTCACCACCATCACATGATGAGCCTATAGAGAGTTTCAACGAGAGGGCGTTTGATGAAGGTAGGAGTTGAAGTTCCAAGTTGTGTTGCTGTGCCTTAGAATTGGAAGGAGCATTGTTTTGCTCAGAGGTTAAGAAAACAGGTTCAGTTGGCTTTGGCGTAGACAAACCAGGCAATGGGGCTATGCTAAAATTGTTGGTATTATCACTTGATGGGCTTGTGCTTGAAGCAGTTCTAGATGAGCAGGCTGGTTGTAGTGAAAGTATTTCAGGCCTAGACTGCCGGACATTGCAAGTGTCTTGGTGCTCAATGAAACTCTCAACTCTACAAAAGAGACAAACTTTGAGTTGGAATAATTCAAAGTGGTTATATATTTATATTCATATGCAATATATATAATTTGGCTTGATCTTAGTGTCTTTTAATGTCAAGGAAGTAATGAAAACTTCATGTAGGGTTAACAAGAAACAGATAATATAAAATTAAGGATCCCCCAACATGGATTATAAGACCAGGTTTAGAATATTTTAATAAATAAGCAAAAGAAATCAAATGGGGCATGTTTGACTGTTTATGTGTTTAAATTGGCTGTTTTATGTTATGGCTAATTGGGTTTTGTTTAGCCTATGAAACGATCATCGGGAACAGTGATACACTGTCCTTAAACTTCTATTGGCTGGCCTAGATCCCTTACAAGGGCAGGCAGGCATGAGGTCATGTCCACAGATAATTATTCTTTCATATGGGATGCTTCAACTTTTTTCATTTAAATAAATAAACAAATAAGAATACATGAGAACCATGAAAAACCCAACAAGAACAAGAACATATCAGCTAGAAAAAGCTTGAAAAATTAGGATTTTGCTTCATTGAAATAATTTTCTCATGGGGATTTTAGGGCTTGAATGAATAAAAACATGACAGCCTAAGCAATAAACCCTTTCTAAATTTGAAAAAAAAATGTTTGGCAATCAAAAAAGAATATAACTATTCAACCAAAGAAAGGAAAAACCAAACACGGGCTTAAAAGGAAAAATACCTGGAAAAGACACGGCCACAGTCACA
Source organism: Quercus agrifolia (assembly GCA_029955455.1). Taxonomy (NCBI): domain Eukaryota; kingdom Viridiplantae; phylum Streptophyta; class Magnoliopsida; order Fagales; family Fagaceae; genus Quercus; species Quercus agrifolia. Next base: position 34,017,587 of record JARQAD010000005.1, read on the forward strand.
AGAATGGCCTCTGGTGCCACAGGTTTTGAGATGGGCTTTGTAATCAGATTGAACAGCATAGCCTTTGGAGCATTTCTCACACACCCACTGCTTGTGATTGCTATGTTTCCTTCTGAAATGTTTTTTTATTCCCACAAGATCACCAAGGGCATGACAGGGGTCATGGTGCAAGCAGCTAGGCTCTGGGCACACAAAGACTCTCTTCTTCACCTCTTGTGTCTCTCTCTTGAGCAATTTCCATGGCACTTTGTGCCTTCTCCTATGCATCTGTAAATTCTGGTCTCTTTGGAAACCTTGGTTACAGATCTCACACACATACCTGTCTGATTCCAATAAGGTTTTGGGAGAGAGAGACACCACCTCAGCATCTGGATCTGCATGCAAACAACAAAATTTGTAATTAATAACAGTTGCAACACACACAAAATAACAGAGATTGAGAAAGAAAGATATATGTTATTTTTTTTTTTATAATTAATATTACCTGGTGTGCCTGCAGGTCTTCTTTTTCTTTTGTTAGTGACACCATTTTCTAGGGAAGCAAATGCATCAGAGGAAGATGATGGAGCACCAGAAGAAGCACTGTTGTCAAACATGGATTTGGGTTTTTGTTTTAGGTGCTTTTTGTGACTATATGGTGGGGATAGTTTTACACACACAATCAATCAATCCCTACCTCTCTACCTGTACAGCTGGTGAGGTTGTAATAGTGGGTTTTTCAGCTTTACTCCTAGAAGAAAGAATATGGGTAGAGAGAGAAAGAAAGAGAAAGAGAAAGAGGTGAAGAAAAGCTCTTGCTTTCTGCAATCAGCTTTCTTTAAGCTTTAAGGCTTTTTAGCTTTTATTTTTTGTTGCTTTTTTTCTCCCTTGAGCTTTCTTGCTTTGTTGTTTCATTGACCCCTCACCTTGAGCAGCTAACTAGGTAAGGCTTGTATATAAAGCTCTCTACAGGAAAGTAGAGAGAGAGAGAGAGAAAGAGAAATAAAAAAGATAAAGAGTTTTGGGCTGACCTAATCACATTTGCTTGAAACGTTGAGCCCCACACACAGAATTTAGACAGAAACCAAAAAACATCCTCCTCATAAGAAAACAAACAGTCATTATTCATCACACTGTAAATTTGCATGAATTAATGCAGGCCATACCTCAATCACACGTGAGTTAACCTCTCTCTCACGTGACCCTCTCTCTCTCTCTCTCTCTCTCTCTCTCTCTCTCTCTCTCTCTCTCTCTCTCTGTAGGTAAGACTTGAGAGGTAAATTGATTGGGGTAAAAAAATAATAATTGAGTTTGATTGAGAAAAGTAACCGCCTCTAATGATCGCGGGTTAAAACTAAAACCTCATTTATGGATCTTTAGTTCAAACAGCTTTTGAGAATTTGAAAGGAAACAAGATTGGTCAATTTTGAGGACTCTGTAATCATTTTTACAACTCCTTTTTACCCTCTAATTCAAGCAAAAAATTGCCGCCCTTCTGTATACATATGTAACATTAATTCTCATATGTTCTTCATTTTTCACTTTTGTGCAGTAAAGTTGCAAGAGAATTTAACAACAAATTTCACTCTTACTGATATGACCGTTTATAATTGGTGTGTCATAAAATGATGATAGTAATGATCTCAGATAATAAAAATGTTGCAACTAATTATATTTTGCCAACTCGATAAAGTGCGAAAACGTTATGAAATTTATTGTGTTAGTATATTGCTCAAGTTGCAACTTGCAAACTAACTTAGATTTTTTTTTTTTTTTAATAAATATTTTGATAGTCACTGCCGTTACTCATTAGGTGAATATTTATTTATTTTTTAGCTGAAGCATGCCATTTGGTGAATTTGAATTGCTTGAAATGTGAAAAACGGAATAAGATTAATTTAAATCAGAAATTCGAGGTCCATTTTAACTATTTTGAATTGTGAATAATCCATATACGTAATTTGTAATGCCTTGTAATCTCGAATTGATTGAATAGTACTTGAGTTCGTGTATGTGAGTATGTATTGGTCCTGCATCAAGTATATACTACATTGATCTGGGTTGTACAAACAACTATAAAAAATCTAAATTGAAACTAAGCTAGTCTTTATAAATTTAAAAAAAAAAAAAAAATTATTGGTATATTTATACCGTTTGTCCTTAAAATAACTGTATCAATGTGTTCCCTCTATTATAATTCTTCATCAAATTCTCCCTTTAGACTTTTGAATCAAACCTAGATGATTCAATTCTCTAATTAGGCCTTATGTTTATAAATCCAGGGAAACCACGTACTTGGTCATTTACTTTTTAACAAGTCTTCTCACCCAACCTAATTCTGAATGTAGAGATGGCCTAATTGCGCGCATTTTATCTTTGATTATGCGCTTGGCCAATATTTACTGGCGAGTTTTCAGCTTGATTCAAAATCTTTTGTCCACGTATTATAATTCCTGTATCATGGTATGCCAACCTCTCCAAATTTTCAAAAGCAACTCACCATGAATTTACATGAACAGAAAAAAAAAAAAAAAAATTACCCATCGACTAATAATTGATAATTGATATCAATCAATAATTCTATTAAAAATTAAAAATGACTTCTTTCAGAACCAACAATACTACTCGTACTGCCCTACCCACTAACCGTAAATATCACAACCGCAACTTATATATATATATATATATATATATATATATATATATATATATATATATATATATATATATATTTCAAATATCTAATGACGGCAATATGATCTCCAACTGATTTGGAACTATTGCAAAACTTGTTATTATGAAAACTAAGGTTATGTTTGGTAATAGTTTTTGTTTTCTATTTTCAAAAACTTGTTTTTGAGAATATAAAGAAAAAACAATTTTCTTGTATTTTTGAAATCAAAAACATATTTGGTTAGTTGAAATTAAAAAAGATAATTTTTAAAGAAAAAATAGAAAATACTAAAATATGTTGTTATTAGGATTTGAACTTTAATGTTAACTCATTAAATGAGATAGATTCATTAAATTAAATGTGTGTTTTCATTGACTTTTGAAAATTAGAAACTGAAAATAGCCTTTTGCATGTTTTCAGTTTCCTTCACAAATTGAGTTTTGAAAATAGTTTTTATTTTCTGCTCGTTTTGAGTTGCCAAACAAGTTTTTTAGTCTCAAAAATAGAAAATTGTTTTTGAAAACAGAAAACAAGGGGAAAAAACTGTTACCAAACATACCAATATTTTTTGAAGATAAAATTACATCAATCTTAAGCAAATAATTTGATGTTGAAATATGACACTTGGGCATAATACATATAAATACATGAATGATACTACATTTAGATGATGTTATTATATGCTTTAAGTAATCCTCTTTGGCACAATTTTTTCTATAAAGCTAGATATTCAGGTTTCTTTTTTCTTTTTTCTTTTTTTCTTTTTTTCCATTTAAGGCTTTTGCATTTTCTTTTAAGAGCAAAATATTGAGAGAGAGAGAGAGAGAGAGAGAGAGAGAGAGATTTTGAAAGTAATAATTAGAAAAGGTGAGAGATGCTTTTATACTTGTTGTTGAGTTGGAAAGAATGGGACGATTATGGGAGTGGATTCTCAACACATGCTGCAATGGGAAAAGGAGGTAGGAGGCAATCATCTCACCCAAGTGTCATGGATTCCAAATCCAAATCTAATATTGTATGTATTAATTTCTCTCTTCTTAAACTAATCCATTAATCCCAACGTACGTGGCAATCCTTGTCTTAAGTATTTTTGTTGACTTCTGCCAAAAGTCTAAATTATTTCTTTCCGGAAAGTAATAAAAATACCTTCTACTTTACTCTTTAAGAAAATTCATCCATCTTCTTAACAAAGCAAAAGTTTTAGAAGATTAAATTGGTTATAACCTTAGACTACCACCTTACTTAACAGAATAAAAATTATTATATATTTTGAAAATCTAATCGTTGAATTGCATGTTCTTTACTCTCTTAATACACATGTCAAATTTTGTTTCAGTTGGATATTATTTACTATATAATTTATAAGCTTATATTTTATGCATAATTTTAAACTACAAAAACTTGCAATTTAAACAATTTATTGATGATATAACTATTGATCTTTAATTTTCTAGAAATTTTTCAAGTATGGAGGTTATAAGAAAAAGATATAATCTAATGCTAAATTTATCAAAATTTACCTCCAATAAAAAGATATTGAGTAAAATTATAGCCTTAAACTACAACCAATTTTGTAGCTAAACTTTATCCTATCTTATTACTCTCTATTTTCAAGAACATTTCCAAGTGATGTAGATATAATTTCTTAACTCGGCTTGGCAAGCAATAATCTATCAAAAACAAATATAACCCATGACAAGTTAACCACACCACGTGACTGTTACAAGTTGTTATTGAGTTTTTTTAAGGGTAGTGTAAAGCTTAGATAATTAGCACTGGGGCGTAAAATCTCTCAAATTTCTATTTTACAATCACACATGCTTAAATTGACTTTTTTCTAGGGAGGCTATAGCTAAATTTTTTAGCAATTGTGAACAATAACTTCTTAAATTTAAGAATTACAATAGCTATGTGGTTAAAAGCCAAATATATTATTTTAATTAAAAAAATCTCCCTTCTCTTCAGTCTCTCTCTCTCTCTCTTCCAATTGCTGATCTCTTTTTCTCTCCCTATGCTGCTCAACCTATCACTCTAGCACTCTATTCCTCTACCCATTTTTTCTTCACCTTATTGCTCTCCCCCCGGACCGAAGATTCAAGGGTTTGTTGGTTTGGATTAGGGTTTCATTTGGATCATCTCATACCAAAATTCAATCAATATTGGGGTTTTGTTTTGGTCATCTCAGCTTTGATAGTTTCATCAATCGTTTGGGTCATCTCGGTGGGTTATGTCTCTCACTGTTGTTGTTGATAATACACAAAGTATTCAATAAAGAACAAAATGAACACAAAATAAATAATAAATAATAGATAACTTGGAGACACAAAATTGTTATCCTTAGACAATATTTGCCCCACACTATTATTGCTAAAGGGTTATCACAAACTTGTCCCTAAGATACAACCAAGTTGTTGGGTTCTACAAATATAAATTTTGAAGAAAACCCACAGGATTTCTTATATTTCTTAGAAACTGATTTTTGGAGAGAAAAGAATTAGTTATCAAGTGAACATTAACCACTATTTATACTCATAGGGTTATAACCCATCAAAAGGCACCAATGGAGAGTTACAACGTTTTAAAAAACGTCCACTAGATACAAACATTTTCAAAACTCAGAACAATTACTAGAAAAATTTGCAGAAAAAAAATTGTTCAAGCAATCTCAACAAATCAAATTGGTGTAGAGATGCAATCAAGAAAATCTCAATTGGTCGAGACAGCAATCAAGTAAACAGAAGCTTCCTTCAAAATATCGATTAATTAAAACAGTATTTCGATTGGTCGAGAATCCTAAACTTTGAATTTTACCTTATTATTTAACACAAATGATATACTCTCCAGACCTACATATTATTATTACAACATAATCTTGTATATACCTATACAAACAACAATCCCCAACTAGGTTGTAATAATATATGTCTCACTTGATTGACGTTCTATCATGCATAAAAAAATGTATCTTTCAACTTAAACCTTCTTATAGTGTAATTGCCTCAAGACTTCAACATAATTTATGGTGGCTTGGTGTGTAAACAAAAACTCTTATGTGTTGAAATCAGAAACAATACACACATAAGAATATCTACAACACAGTAAGAAATCCACTTTTGTTAGCAATATTATAGCCTTGTGCTCTTCCCAATTTAGTGAACATTTACAAGAGAAAATCATTTTACTCTTGCTAGAAGCGACACCACTTATATGTTTACAAAGGTGAAGTTCCTTCTTATGTCCATATTACACAGACATTCATACTAAATGAACTTCATTAAGAGTTTAAAAAACTCATCATCTATTTCATCGTAACAATCTGCACTAATTCATCCTAAATGAGACACAAATTTAGTGCTCTTACTTACCATATATCAATAGCTTATTGTTACCCTTTAAACCTCTTAGATTAAATCAATTTGAGATTAGGTTCCCACTATTGGTGGTTCTTTTAGAAGAAGAGTTTTAGTCCAATTCCAATGGATGCTACCTTAACTAAATCTCGAGGCAATGCTTTGGTAAAAGGGTCTACCAAATTATTATTTTACCTTACATAGACAATTAATTGTCTTGTGTAATCAAGTCTTAGACCTATATGTCTAGACTTTCCATTATACATTTTACTATATACTTTACCCAAGGTGGTTTTATTATCACGGTACACCGAAATGACTAATATTAGTTGTGACCACAACTCCATGTCCAAATAACATATTTCTTAGTCATTCTGCTTCTTTGCTTTCTGCCGCCGAGGCTATAAATTCTGATTCCATGGTGGAATGAGAAATACACGTTTGTTTCTTCAATTTCTAAAAGATAACACCCTCACCAAGAGTGAATATCTAAGCAGACATGGACTTATTATCACTCACACTTGTAATCCAACTAACATCTAAATAACCTTCCAACACAGCTGGAAATTTAGAATAAAAGAGTCACAAATTTATGGTTTTCTTTAAATAACAAAAAACTCTAGCAATTTCTTTCCAATGATCCATACTTGGATTACTTGTGAATCTTGAAAGTTTGCTCACAACAAAAGATATGTTTGGTCTTGTACAATGCATAGCATCATGGTACCTATAGCATTATAGCATACTCAAGTTATGCTATTTCTCTTCTAGTGTTTTCACCCAATTCTATGCTCCTATCATAAGGTGTATTTGCTTCATTTATATTAAGATGTTCAAATCTTTGAAACACTTTCTCAACATAATGAGATTGACATAGTGCAAAACTCTTACTATGTCTTTTAATTTTGATCCCTAAAATAGTATCCACTTTGTTTAAATATTTCATTTTAAACATAGAAGTAGCCTATTCCTTCTCTTTGTTTAAAGCCTTTTGCCACCAACCTTGCTTTAAATGTTTGAATTGACCCATCAATATTGAATTTTCTTCTAAATACCCATTTACAACCAATTGGTTTTGAACCAGTAGGTAGATCTACTAGGACCCAAGTATTATTAGATAATACTGAGTCCATCTCTTTATTCACAGCTTCTTTCCAAAAGGCTAAATCTCTAGAAGCCATAACTTCCACACATTTTTTAGGATCATCCTCTGTATTAAACATTATGAGTATTTTATTTAGGACCACTTGTCTATTATTTTCAACAAGGTACACTTGAGCTTGATAAGAAATGAAATTTGGACTAAAGTCCTTTTCTTTTCTTACACTTTGACTCCTTCTTTTTTCACTTGGTGAACCACTTTCAATCCTTTTAGTATTACCCAAAGTAGTATTAGGATTAGAGTTACCTTCTTGTGTTTGAGTGGGTATCAAGACATCCATGGAATCCTTACTGAATTTATTCTCAATAAATTCAACATCTTTTGATTCCACCATTGTATTAGAGCTTAAGTCTGCCTTTGAATTTTCAACATAACTCACAAACATACTCTTCATAGCTCTTGATCCTAACTTTGTTCTTTTTAGGTCAATCACTCTATAAAAGGTTAAACACCCCTACACTTTGATATAATCGAGATTTGGTATATGGAGATACTTTAATCTTTTTGGAAAGTACTCTATTATGTACATGACATGCAGTGAGCAATGCCTCTCCCTACAAATTTAATGGGAGCTTTGCACTTAAGATCATGGCATTTATCATGTCTACAAGAGTTCTATTTTTTCTTTCAGCCAAACCATTTTGTTTGGTGCATAAGGGATTGAATTTTGGTGTATTATGTCATGTTCCTCACAAAATGTAGAAAAATCATTTGGGAAATATTTACCACCTCTATCACTTCGTAGGATCATTACTTTCACATCCTTTTGATTTTCTACTTCAATTTTATAACATTTGAACATGTCAAATGATTCATCTTTATTTATCATCAAACACATATATGTAAATCTAGAGAAATCATTAATGAATATAATGAAGTATCTTTTACCTCCTCTAGTTAATACATAACTCAATTCATATACATTTGAATGTACAAGTTCAAGCACATTAGAGTTTCTATTTGACTTAGAAAGATGTTTCTTTGTCATCTTTGCTTGAAAACAAATTTCATATTTCTTTTTATCATCATGCTTATATGAAATTATACCATTTTTTTACGGACTTCAAGTATTTGAAATTTAAATGCCTTAGTTTAGCATGCTACAAATAAGAAGAATTAACAATATAAGCACAACTATAAACATCTTCATCAATAATACTTAGTTTGTACATGTCATCAGTAGCATATCTCTTGCCTACAAATATCTCATTCTTGGATAAGATTAATTTGTTTGATTCAAATACATCTTTTACACCACTCTTACCTAAAAATTAGCAGATACAAGATTTTTCTTAACATCGAGTACAAGAAAAACATTAATCAAGTTCAACTTTTTTGTTGGAACTCATTTTCATTTCAATGGTGCATTTTCCATGAACCTTTGCTTTGTTGTGGTTACCCATCAACACCTCTTGTTCTATGAAAGACTTTTCATAAATCTTGAATTGTTTCTTGTTGTTGCACATAAGCATCGTTGCACTCGAATCAAACCACCAATCAAGAGGATTTGCAATTACAGCAATATGAACTTTAGTAATCATATCAAGATGTATATCACTTACCATAGCAATAATGTCCTAAATGACATTTGTTTCTTTGGCATTGCCTTCTTCATCCATTTTCTTGTTTTTCAAGAGTTTACATTTGCTAACGTATGGCATTTCTTTCCACAATGGAAACAAGTCTGGTTCTTCTTGTCTTTGTTGGGATTCTTGGAGTTGTTCTTCTTGAAACCACTCCCACTTTTGTTTACTTTCAAGTGCTTATTGATCTTACATAAACTCCCACTTTGAACATTGTTCACATTTACTTTAGAATTGGTGTTAGCTTCAATTCGGAGATGTTGTTTGAATTGCTCTAAAGTAAGATCTTTTGAAATACGTAGAAGCTTCTTCCTATAATTATTCTAATTTGTTGGGAGTTTTGCAATGATTTCACCCATTTAGAATGAATCAGGAATGTTGATTGATAAATCACAGAGTTTATTAATCAAAATCTGTAATTCATGCACTTGATCCAAAACTGAGATATTATCAATCGTTTTATAATCAAAGCAATTTTGAATGATAAATTTATTCGTACCTATCTTCTCAGTTTTGTACTTTGCCTCCAAAGCATTCCAAATCTCTTTTGGTGACTTCATGGACGTGTAGAGATCATAGAGACAATCCGAAAGAGTGTTAAGTATGTGTCCTTTACAAATTAGTTCGTCTTTCTCTCGTTTCTTTCTTTGTGCCTTGATCTCATCACTATCTTTATCAGTTGCAATAGGAAAATACATCAAATTCAGGTCCAAGACATAGAAAAGTTTCAGTACAGTGAGTAGGAATTTCATCTAGTCTTTCCACCAAGAGAAATTGGTTCCATCAAAGCAATTTAGTTTCACTAAGTCATGATTCAACATCTTCAATGTTATAACATCACTTGCTCCTTCCATTGTTCAAATATTGTCTTAGATTGTTGTTGATAATACACAAAATATTCAAGAAAGAACAAAGTGAACACAAAAGACAAACAAAAAATAGATAACTTGGAGGCACAAAATTGTTATCCTTAGACAATATTTGCCCCCATCCTATTGTTGCTAAATGGTTATCACAAACTTGTCCTCAGGATACAACCAAGTTGTTGGGTTCTACAAATAGTAATTTTGGAAAATACCCACATGATTTCTTGTGTTTCTTAGAAATTGATTTTTGGAGAGAAAAGAATTAGTTATCAAGTAACATTAACCACTATTTATACCCCTAAGGTTATCACCCATCAAAAGGCACCAATGGAGAGTTACAAAGTTTTAAAAAATGTCCACTAGGTACAAACCTTTTCAAAACTTAGAATGGTTACCAAAAAAATCTGTAGAAAAAACTACAGAAAAAAAAAAAAAAAAAAAAAAAAAAACCTGTTCACACAATCTTAGCCGATCGAACTGGTGTTGAGATGCAGTCGAGAAAATCTCGATCGGTTGAGATAGTAAGACAAAAGCTTTCTTCAAAATCTCAATCAATTGAAACAGTATTCTCGATCCTAAACTTTGAATTTTACTTTATTATTTAAACATAAATGCACTTTTAGTCCATACATTTTGCACTTTTTCCATTTTGGTCCTTACATTTTATTTTTGTCACTTATAGACCCTAAACCAATTAACGCGGGACATTTAAGTCCTTGAAGCACCATTCCGTCAGCCAACTAACGGGGAAACTGACGTGGGCATTAAAATATTATTAAAAAAATTATTTGCATTTTTTAAATGCCAAAATTTAAATAAAAAAAAATTACTCAATTTTTTACAAGTTCTTCCCAAATCTAAGAAATAAACCCAGCACCCAAACCAATATATGACAAACCCCGAATCTAAATCTAGCAACCAAATCGTTTTCAAAAAAAAAAATCCAGCAACCAAATCTAATCTCTATCAAATCCAAAAAAACAAGAAACAAATCAAAGAAACCAACAGTGCTTGTCGAAGAGAACAAGAGCAAACCTAGAATCAAACTTCACATTCTCATAATCAAACCCAGAACAAGAGCAACAATACCCAGCAAACTTCATGTTCTCACAATCAAACCTACCACCACCATCGATTAAGAGCAAGTCAAACCCAACCAAACAAACCCATCTCTTAGCAACCAAACATTGCAACAAGTAACAAAAAACTCAATAAAAAATTCTATAGTTTTTGGGTTTGGAGCAGATCCAATAGCATCATTTCTGCCTCCTCAAATCCAACGAAATCATTTCACACCACCAACCCTAACTCCACCAAAATGATGCCGTCAAACCCCACAGTTTCTGCCTCTTCGGCCACTCTGTCCGCGCGTCGCCCGAACTCGCCGCCGATACCATATTCAAGACTCCCGAGAAGTAAAGTGAATCGAACTCCGAGGCGGGGACTGGATTGGGTGGGGCCGAGGCGGAGGAGGAGGAGGAGGAGTCAAGTTCGAAGATTAGGTGGCAGGAGCCAAGGTCAAGCTCGTCCTCGGACTTGTGAGGTGAGTGGGACTCGGAGCCGAACTTATCCCACTCGGACGAGTCAAGGGGAGTGGTGGGATCGGGGGGCGAGTCGTCGAAGGAGGATGAAGTGACGTCTTTGAGATTGTCTTATGAGAAAATGAAGGCGAAAGGGCGAGCGGTGAGTGAGAGAAGGTAGAGAGAGAGAATTAGGAGAGAGAGTATGAGGTTTTTGGTTGCTGGGTTTCTATTCTTTGCTGGGTTTCATGTTCTTTGATTCGGTGGGGTTTGATCTTCATGTTCTTAAAATTGAGTAATTAAATTTTTTTTTTTTAATTTTGGCATTTAAAAAATGCAAATAATTTTTTTAATAATATTTTAATGCCTATGTCAGTTTCTCTGTTAGTTGGCTTACGGAATGGTGCTTCAAAGACTTAAATGTCCCGTGTTAATTGATTTAGGGACAAAAAGTGGTAAAAATAAAATATAGGGACCAAAATGGAAAAAATGCAAAATGTAGGGACTAAAAGTGTATTTACGCCTATTATTTAACACAAATGATATACTCTCCAAACCTACATATTATTATTACAGCATATCCTTGCATATATCTATATATACAACAATTGTTTGGGTCATCAGGGTTAGGTATCTCAACTCCATCATGATGGGTTGTGTCTCTCTTTATCACGAGCTTGGACACTTTGAGTGGTCACCAATCATTCGATTTAAAAAGCTTGCTCACAAAATCAGAAAGCTTGGACACTCTAGTATTCATATTTTAGTCAAAACAAACTTTGTATCTTAAGATTCCCTTGACTGTTTCTACTAATTATTTTTTTTTTGTTTATTCTAATTTCAACCATATTTAATATCCAATTCCATTTGACTTTCCTTTATTTCATTTCTGGTTTATCCCGGTACTTTCTTTGTAGGATTGTCTTTAATTAGGTCGTGTCATTATTTACATTACCTATTTAAAAGGGATGGATTCACAAGAAGACACATCATATTACAAGGGATTCCAATTTGAAGACACAATATTTGGATGTATCTCAAAATATTCCAATGCCTATCCAAGATTCGTTACCAAAACTTGAAATTGTCACCCCTAAGACAACAAGATGGGGTGGCAACTTCAGTGTAGAGGAAAATAACCTTCTTGTCTTGGTATGGCTTAATACTTGCGTGAATATCGTGAATGGTAATGACTAATGAACGAAAGCAAGAGATATTTTGTGAAAAAAATTGATAATACTTTTGCAAGCACAATACCTTCGAAACCACACGTACTTCTTCCTCTTTAAGTTGATGATTTATGATTAAAAAGGAGACAAATAGATTTTGTGGGTTCATAGTTAAAATTGATGCAAAGAATGAAAGCGGTGCGATTGACCAAATGAATGTATTAATTATATTGCAACGCTATCAAAATATTAATTTTCCAATAGTTTAAAGATAATAATTTGTTCTATTTAAAAAAAAAAATGACGAAGTAAACACTTTGTATAAAGCATCATCCAACAAGTAAAATTTCCAATTTGAACATTGTTGGCTTGTGTTGAAGAACCAACCAAAGTAGAGTATGTCGAAGGAAAGATCAAAAGGGTTACCTCAAACTCTTGAGGGGGGGGGGGGGGAGGTGATGATGACACAATGGAGTTCGAGAGACCGATTGTAGAAAAGCTGAAAATGCTAATTGAAAGAGAAAATATGGTGAGAAATGAATATTTGGAGAAGAAATTGTAATATATTCAAGAATCAAATGAACAAGAAAAAGAGGAACTTCATATCAAAGCGGAAAGGGTTCGAGTAGATAAGGAAAGAATTGGTGTTGGAAAGGAAATGCTTCATATTGAAAATATTAAAGAGGATGAAAGAATAATGATGAAGGATACAATCAACATGTTTGAAAAACAAAATTTTTTTAATGAAAAACTCTAAGAGAAAATCCTTGCAAGACAAACTTAGAGTAAACGTACAATTGGGTTTGGCATATGTAGATGATGTCTTGTTTTTACCTTATTTGGGAAGTAGCTTATTTTAGGCCCATGTTCAGCACATGTAGATGATGTCTTGTTCTAACCTTATTTTGATAGTAGCTTATTCTAGGCCTAGGTTTGGCACATGTCGATGATTTCCTGTTCTAACCTTATTTTGATAGTAAATCATGGTAGTGATTTTTATTTTGGTATTTTAGAAAAAGGTCTTGACTCTTATATGATTCCTTCGTATTTTCTATTATGCCACTTATATAATCACAACATTTTAGCTTATATAAAATGCTTATGTATTTTCTATGTTTGATGTCATATCTTTTGAATTATGTCTTGTTTTGACCTTATTTTAGTAAATGCTTCTAGGAGTTTTTCTCTTATATTATATTTCATCCACTTAGTAGTTTTTTACCCTCCAAACAAATATTAAAGAATATGTCTTGCTTATGTTCCTTTCATCTATAGTGATAATTTCTTACCAATGTTGTCAAGAAGGTTGTCTCCATAGGTCAATCTCTTTTTTGTAAATTGCTTTTTGATGACTTAAATGAGGATGAGGTAATGAATTAAATTCTCAAGGGTTCGACATCAAAACATAAACTTCATTAGAATATCAGATGTAATCATTTGGTAGGCAATGAAAGACTCTATCTCGACTACTTTGCGTAATCACTAGTATATCTTCCCAATTTATTTTGGAAGAGATTTCGAATGAGGTGTTCTCTTTTTCTCTGTATTCAATCTAAGGTAGAGATTTATGAACCTTACTTTATATATATAAAGATAATGTCCAAATGCTTGGTTTATCTTCCCTTCAAAAGATGACCATTGCACTTAGGCTGCTTGTGCAGATTTTATGGATGAATATGTGCAAATTGGAAAAACCATTGCTATACAAAGTTTGAAAAAAAAATTGGTCTAGGTGTGTAATTGGATATGAAATTAATGCACTAGTCTTCCTTAATCTCTGAAATTGGGTCAAGGTTCATGATTTTCTCTAATCCTTTGTCAACCTTCATTGAATGCCCTTCCATTCATATTTTCTCCATCAATACTATATAAACCCTCCTCCACCTCCTCTATTCCAATGTAGACGGAAACATCATCTATTCTCCATCTCTTGAGATCTAGTGAAATAGAATTAGTCTTGTTATATATTGGTCTTCTTAAGACTCAAAATATTGAGTGAGCCTCACTCTCCCTCTTCTAGTCTTCTTCTCTACTCCACTCTTCGGACCTACATAAAAAGCCTCCTCTTCTGCCGTGTGGATCTTTCATTCAGGTATAATCTCTTTCCTTAGCTTGTTTTTTCATTTTCCTATGATGTTATTTTAAGATTAAAGCATACTAGTTGATTATTTAAATTCCTTGAATATGCTTGAATGTTCATGATATTCTTGACTGTTGTTCATATGTGTTCTTCACATGTTCTTGTTTTTTTATCATATGTTCATGCATGACACTAGCTTTGATCTCAAATTCCTATCCAAAATTTGAAAAACATGTTAATTTCATAATTCTCTCAAATTCTTGAATTTAGGTATCACCATTCACACACATTCACTAGAAGTTATTTTTTCAATCCAAATGTGATGATGAATAAATGAAATTAGGGGTTTTCACATGCATACACATTTAACTTCAAGCAAGTAGCATGCCAATTTAAATTAAAGTAATAAACATGCAATTGATTGATGGCATGTTGATTGATTGGATGATGTGACATGAATGTTGGCCATTATAGCCTAAAAGATTGGTTTCATCAGGCAAGGTGTGTGCCTAACACCTTCCCATATTGCAACATAGCCTTTGAGCTTAGATCAATGGTTAGTAAATCAAATACTTATCCATGTAATTTTCAATTTCTAGATTGTAGCTAGGAAACAAAACTATGTATTTTATCTTAGATTGTATCTACGACCAAAACCGTGTAATTTTCTTTAATTAATGTACATTCATTCTCAAAATCAATAAAATTATGAATTTCTCAATTGTGGTTTCTTATTTTTTCTAATAATTAAAAAAGTGGCGACTCAATTGTAAAACCCTTAATCTAAAAAGAAAATATAATCAGTCAAACTATCATTTTGAAAAATACCAATGTGAACCCACCCATTTACATGGATTTTTCCCAAACCAATCAATTCAAATGAGCTAAGGGCATGGTCTTCCACAATAAGTTTTGGTTTTAAAAATATGATTTTGGTATTTCTTGTAATTTATTCTTGTGTGAAATTCATGTGCTCCAAGCATGCCAAATAATTAAAGTTTGTCATTAGATGCTCCAACAACACTTTACTTGTACCAATCTAACGTCTTTTGATTATGATATAATATCAATTAAACCATAATCAAGCCTTATTACACTTTGCTAAAATTGGCTAACTAGCTTTTCAATATTTTTACAATATTTTAATTGTTTCAACTTTGATCTGGGCCTGTAAGTAATAATTTTATGGAAATATTATGATCTTTCAAATGAGCACAAATATATTGTGATTGAACGGTCAGATTTGGTTAAGCCTTGATCAAGGTTTGTCAAACTTGGTCAAAAGGTATTAAAAGATGGATTTGGTTAAAATGAGATAAATTTGGTGGTCTGGTGAATATTAGGGTTGGTTAGATTGTTGATTAGTTTGGTCAAACTTGGTCAAAGTGAAATAATTTTAGAATTTTGAGCTCCTAAACCATCGGATTAGAGTATCCAACATACAATTGGTAAAAACTAATTTATTTTATGTAATTCCCTATGTTTTGGGTAAAAATGCAATTTTCATAAATTTTTAAGCTCAAATTGCAATTTTTGCATGTAAATCGAGGCTAGACAAAATACATTTTCACTGAAACATCGTTTGGTGTGCACAACTAAAATCGTCTATGGCTATATGGTTGTGGACTAGAGTCCCAACTACGGGGAGAAATCCCAGGAAATCGATGTCATTCACATGGAATAAATAATGAATTGGAAGATATCTAAAGTATACTACATATGATAAATAGTATATGACGAATGGTGTGGTTAGTGTAGCGTGATGAAAATGTGTAAACAATTGGCCAAGGTCAGGACTAACAATACAACTATACTGATAAACAATTGATAAAAGTATAGTTGTATTTGATAAAAGTATTGGATCCCCCATATTGTTACTTACCTTCTCCCCCTTCCCATCCTTTCCAACTGTTCCTCTCTTAGCTGGATTTGTGGAGATACTTGTCCAATTAGACTCCCATTTTGCCATTTCTTATCATGAATGTAGACTTTTAGGGTGTTTTTACTGTTCAGACCAGTCATTCAGCATTTAATGAGGTTAATATTAGGTAGGAACAACTCATTAATGCGGAGTTGACTGTTATATTGGACTCTACGTCGTTTTCTTCAAGTTCCTCGAGGGACGAGATTTGAAGCTGGGTCCTTAGTGAGCCGACTTACCGCCTCTCGGTTAGGCCACCTTATCTTGAGATAAACACGTTCCTCAGATTAACTCGGTAATCAGCTTAAATGGTCTCTTTTCTTTTGGACTTAGGCTTTTTTTATGTTTGCATATGGGCCGGGCCCATACCGCAGAAGTGGTTCTTCGGAATATTCTCCTCAGTTCATAATTCAGAGGACAGCTTTAATCCAGTCCCTCACAAAATATATATTAAAATCATAACCAAATAAAAATGTGAGAGTAACATCATAAGGAATCAATAAAAAGACAAATGCTTTCATTTCGTAGATATCATAGTTATAGATATATAAAATGCCAACTTGATAATTTCAAACTTCAAAGCAATATGTTTAATTGAAAAAGATAAGAAGTTTTGGTGCACCAGTCCCTCAATAATTTCAAGAAGAGCTGAGAAGTGTCCCCCTGTTATTGCACTGATACCCGAGACCCTTGTCTGGTTTAGATTTGTTGGTATCCAAGGAAAATAATTAAAGTTAGCATCTATTCGATCTCCACAGTGACACTGAAAACCAAAAATATTACAAATTGTAAAGTTATAGAACTTGGAATCCAAAATCCTATATGGTGAATCCATCTTTATCTCAGACACTTTTCAGGCATTGCCAAGATTTGTTTGTTTGTTCCAGATCATTTGTTTTCACTACCTTCATGGAACTTTCATTTTTGTTCCTTGGGAAAAATTTTATGTATAAAAAAAGTGAGAGAGAGAGTGACGCTGACAAAATGTTGTTTAAAGTTTGAAAAGGCAGCACACCTCGTGTGATAATAAAAAATTTAACGGGAGTCCGTTATAAAGTTACCCAAAAGGAAAGGGCAAAAATAAAAGAGGAAAAAAGAAATGGATAAAGTAAGAGAAAATTGCCCTGGACCTAACTGAGTTCCAATAAAGTCAAAAAGGTTAAAACCTAAGTCTTAGGAGTTTGGCCCAACTCAGAGACAAATATACCTCTATATACAGGCCTTAATTTTCACCAATATAACAAACCTAGCAGCCACTTATTATTATGAGCTGGTCTACTTGGGGTAAAATATAATCCGGGGCCATCTTTAAGGATTGAATAATAGTACTTTACCTTCTTGTTCTTTTCCCCCCCTCCCTTTATTGTCTTTATGAAAGCAAATGGTAACATATGGTTAAGCATTTTATCCCCTCTTTTCATGTTAGGTGAAGCATCCACTCTCGTTCCTATTAAGGTATTTGCGTTTGGATGATTAGTGGTTGGTTTCTCATCACCCATCTGCCTCTTGCATTTAGAATTGTAAATGAATTAAACTGTTTATTAACAGCTCAAATTCGACTTGAATAAAAAGCTTATTTATGTTCTGTTTTTTAGCAAACGAGCTAAGTTTAGGCTCAACTATTAAACAACCCAAGCACAAGTATAATAATGTATTTGTATATAAGCTCGTAAACATGAGACTCAATTTAAGTTTATATATGTTATAGACTTGAGATGGTGTCATGTAAATCTGTAAATAAATTCATATGATATCAAATTATTATTTGTAGTTTATTGATAATTCAAATAATTCATTCATAGAATACAAGGTTGGTACATCTAACTGCTATAAATTAGTAAAAAAAAAAAATCATTACTTCTAATTTTTAAATAATATAATTTCAACTATAAGTTAGTTATTAATTATTAGCATAGATTTGTGAAAGGGTAAAAAAATTAGAGTACTTATTATGGTAGGGTATCAAGTAGCATATGTTTTAGAATATATTTTCTTGTCAGTCTTAGGGAGCTTTTAAATAGGCCTCCAAGTTTGTAAATGTTTTTTTACAATTTAAGTTTAATAAAAATTAGAGTTTTTCTTTATTATTTTATGGTGGATTCTAGACCTCTTTCTCCTTGTGAATTCAAGGACTCTCATGGATTTGAGATTCTTTTTTCATAAGCAAATGTGTTTTGTTTCTTATTTTCTAAAAATAAACGTATTCTACTTCTTGTAATTTTTATCCCGCATCAATACACAACCAAAATAAGATAAGGAAAATTTATCTTATTGTGCTCTCTCATAGAATGTCCTGCATGTTGTGAGAGAGTGACTACACTAGTTTATGTTTGACAAGACTATAGGAATATGTTTGACAAGACTAACAAAAAAAATGTATTGTTCGATTTTTAAGGCATGAGAAACTGAGAATGTATTTTCTTTTTTGCTTGTTTATCAACCATACTCTGTAGTAAATTTTGAGAATGCATTATGTCTAGCTTCTACAAATAAGTCAAGATGGGAATTTTGAAGGCCTTAAGTCCCTTTCTTAATTCAATTAAACAAGTTGGAATTGCTCATTCCCTTGTATTTTCTCCTCTCATTTCAATGCCTTCATTCTCTTTTCCTTTCCTTGCTCTCATTTCTTTATCATCATCACAGGTGGTTGACCTTTCTCTTATCCTTTGGAGTCAATAATGATAAAAGGCATTGTGGTTTGGGTTTAACACATATTATTGATTATTTTGGGGTGTCTACAATGAGAACCAAACGTATTAATTACTTAGAGCACCCACAGTAGATGTGGGATATGTGCCAAATGCTAAATATTTGGCACATATCCCACACCAAACACAAAAAATAGGATTTTAGCATATGTTGCATATGTTGTATAATTTTGGCACATATACCATTTTGTGTCCGTACCGTTGCAAATTTGCAATGGTACGAACAGATGTGGTAAACTAAAAAATGTATTTTAATGTGTAGTAAATATTATTTTAATGTCTTTTAATGTGTATTAAATATTATTTTAATGTATATAGTTGAATTATAAAACACCTGATAAATGAGATGTTGTAAAATGATGTGGTAAAATAATAAAGTAGGCATTTGGTGTGGCAAAATGACATAATTTTTGCACCAGCTACTACGGATGCTCTTATAATGTCAAGTATTTAACCTTAATTTCAAGAAATTTTCTTATCTATTAAAACTTGATTTGATTTCATCTTTGCATTCAAAGTATCATTATGATCATTTGGAGTTTTGAAGATGTTTAGAAATAAGTTTTTACTCATTTGGAATTACCCTTTCACCCTTAGTTTAAGTTAAATATCGGTTAAAAATAGGATGTCCACACTATGCTATTTGTTAGCTTTCAACCCAAAAAGAAAAACCTAGTCTACTTTGCACAACCGACCTATCCTTTTTCAAGTACAATTATTACTATTCAGCAAAAAGAAAAGTACAATTATTACTAAACTACCAGGTCCCAGATATGAAAATAGATTTTTAATAGCTAAAATAAAAACTCCAACCAAGAAAAAAAAAGGGGAAGGGATGAGAAGCTAAAATCCAACCCATTTGGTAACTCAAGATAAACAAGCTTGGACAAAAGAAAAATAGAAACAAGAAGAAAGGCTAACTAAGAAAAAGAACTTGATGAAATGTATCTCAAGAAAAAGAACTTTATGAAATGTATAACATCCATTTACTACTTCAGCGTTTGACCTGTACTCGCATTTGACATAATAACATATGTAAAACTTAAATGGTAGGAATTGGCATATTACTATGGAAGAGAAGGTAACAGTACGATATCATGCTCGCATCGGTTGCATAAAAATATGTGTGGAATTTCTTCATTATTTGGAATCCGAACACACAGAGTGTGCTGCCAAACTTCGCAAATATCACATGAAACCATTCGTTCACCATCATCATCTTTGGCTCCACAAGGACAATCCACAACATGGTTTGTAAGACCACATTCATGTATTTGCTCACTGATAATAACTCCTTGCTCTTTGGTGCTCCCTTTGAAAACGAGTTTATGACCCACTTCAACGTGCCCAAAAACCAAATCTGTCCCCTTTGCATTCAAATTCAATACTGATTCCACAACAAAGCTTCTCAATCCCCAATACATTTCCTTGAAATTCCTCTCCACTTCTAGCTTTAGCTCATCAATTGTGGCATTGTTTTTCAATGTGACACACTCATATGGTGGCATTGCTTTCCTTGAACCTTCTTCACCAGCATCTTCATTGCTTCTCAACGAAATTGTACAATAAAGATTTAACATTCCTTCCAAGCCTAATTCCACTTTTAAAGGAAACTCACCACAATACTCTTTGATGAGGTATTTAGAGTCATGAATTATCCTTGTAGCCACTGGTATAGCCGAAAAGATTCCCGTACTTAGAGCCAACTTTTGGTCTTTGAGAATGTACTTATACAAATAAAACATGTCCTTCATTAATTGCACCCTATTAATCTTGTACCTTGCCTTAACTTTGGGATTGTTCATAACCAAGACTTCTTGATTAGGTAATACATTGGAGATGTCTTCCAAGCAATATTCAAGAACTTTTGTCACTGGATTCAAGCTGCGATGAACCAAGTAATTTCCAACTATGTGGTTTCCCAATGATTTTAACACAAAGTCTAGTAAACCCGTGTCGCCGATATAAACACGAGCAGCATCCCTAACTTCTTGCCTTGAAACCCAACGAAATTCAGCCCTTTTCAAAGCTTCAACAATGACCCGAGTAGCCATTTCAACTCTCTTAGGAGACCATCTACAAGTAGTTTCCATCAAGATTCCCTGATTGTACGTGTTGATACAATTGTCTTTAGGAAGACGAGACTTGAGCTCAAACATGAAACGGAACAAGTCACCGAGTGTGACCAAGGAATGATCTGATAATGTTTGATACCTTGAGAAAATAATAGGAATGTCATGGTTGGAAGTGCCAAAGTGATAGCCTAACAAACCTAAGGGCAAGCCTTGAATTGCTTTTACGGCTTTTTGGTACATTGGTTGAGTAACACAAAATGTTCCACGCCCAAACTTGTAACCCCAGCGCCTGAACCACGGCTCTCCGTATGCAATTCCATGTAGTAGCCTTAATTCCATGCCTCTCTTCTGGGAAATGTCATTCAAACTCACTTTCCTACCAAATAAGGCACAAATTTTAAAATCAATATTGAAATTTTATCTTCAAATCCGAACAAATTGAGGTTAAACAAGGATCTTGATCTAACTTTTTTGCAATTGTGTTCTAGTTGAGCTAACCTTAATTGGGTCTAACCTGACCCAATTGACAAGATTATTTTTTTTTTATAAAAAAAAATTTTGTTATCAAAATTTTCCCTTCTCTGGAATTTTTTTATTTTTTATTTTTTTGGATTGAAGCGATAAATAGTACTTATCTGAAATATTCAATGAATCAACAAAATTGAGTGAGAAAAGACATCTAGTGTCACGATCTGGCAAAAATAATTGAAAAAATCCTGACACTGAACTGAAGTGCGACTTTTGCATTATCGTGTTTGGATTGTGGTCTGCCAACATTTGTAAAATTACCTTTTTCTAAGCCCAAAATCAGGCCCGTCATTGAACGCACTGGACTAGGCCGTCATAGAATTGGGTAAACGTTAGACTCAGTTGGTCCCACCACTATCTGAACCATTTTTCTTTTTGATAAGTACTATCTGAACTTCTCTTGACTAAATGAAGAGAATAAATTAAAATCGACCCCCAAATTTTTTTTTAAAAAAAAAAAAAATAAATAAATAAGCTTCGTTAACACTTAACAGTGCTTTTGGTGCATTTATTAAGGTAATGTTTTTAAAAAATTTAGACATGGAAAATATATAAAATTGTCAAAAAAATTATTTATTTATTTATTTATAAAAAGTTTTTAAAAATAGTTTTTAAATTTATGCCTTTAAAACATCTATTAATTTTTCTCATAAAATAGAAAAATTCTAATAAGGAAAGACCAACAGAATTTTAGCCTATGTTTTGGAGAGCAACTAGGGAAGAGGAGAGGAGATTACCTTCCAATCATCTTTCTCTCTCTTCACTCTACTCTTCGTCATGTTTCTCAATTCCAAACATATATGTCATTTTTAGATGGGTAGATAGTAAGGGAGGTAGGATTTAAATTATAGACAGAGGTGATAAAATACCATAAAAGGTATCATAACTAAGTTATCACTTGAACCCCTCAAACATATCCTTGATAAAGCCATATTTGTTCCATATACAAGAATACTAGTTGATTGTGGCTAATAAAGCCACTCATAACTTTGAACGGTGTTCAATTAAATACACAACAACGAAGTTTTTTTTTTTCACATCAATAGATGGGGTAGGAGGATTTGAATCTTAGATGTTTTCAATGGAAACACTAAAAAATGTCAGTTGAGTTATAAAACTTTTGGTTATGTGTAGATTTATTTAGTTCAATGTACTTGATGTGTTGGTCGAAATTAATCATAGAAAGAAATCTAGCTCACAATTGAAACACGAAAGATGGAAATGGTTATGTTAATTACTTTGTTTTTATAGTAATGATGTAGAGGAAAAAAAATAGTCTAGAGAAATATATTTAGCTGGCTAACCTTGCTCTCAACCCAGTGCATAAACGATCCCAGAATTCCATGATCTGGTGTCCAGCCAAGTCCGAACCCATTTCAACCCCATTAACACATAGCAAATGCCCGAAACCATTAGAGTGAAAGACACCGTGCATGATATGGCCCTGTAATTCCATTAAATTTGTCTTACCATTTGCTGTACCAGCCCCATTATCAGAGTTGCCTTCGCAGTTCAAAAATGCAGTTACTGTGTCCTTGGAAGGCAATAAAAAGTGATACTTCTTATTGCAAATCATATGATGTCCCCAGCCTGAGCTATTACCAAATTGAAGAAGCTCCATAAGATTTTAAGTAAACAAATAACAACGAAAAGAGCCAGATTTTCTAACCTATAAAGTATACCTTCTTGGACTGTCTTATGTATGCGTTATTTCAATGCTCAAGCATAGGCCAATCTTAATTAGGATTCATGAACATAATCCTTTTGCATTTCACTTGAAATTGAAATAGTTCGCTTCATAGTTAAAAATTTTTATTTCTTAAAACTAATAGTGTATAGAGTGTCACGTCATTTAAAATTTTAAATGATATGATAACAGTTACATCTTTAAATTTATTATATTTAATTTGAACCATAAAACGAATTCATTTAAAATGAGAAAGATCCTAATTCTACGAAAAAATGAATGTTATAGAATCAAGACTTTTACCTATGTATTGGCAATGCTTGCAGTAACGATTGAGGGATGCTTCAACCGGTTCTTCAATGATAAGCAGTAGGATATGGAAGGGAGGGTGGCGATGGAGTTCAAGCTGAAATGACCAGCTGGGCATTTCACAATATGAGTTACTCTCCAAATGACCAAATTCCAGGAGGGCTTTAACATTTTCCCGGAAGCGCCCAACAAATTCAATCGGGTATCCAGGCTCACCAAAGCTCTTGAACCTAAAAACCCTCAATCCTCTCTTCCTCTTCTTGTGGCCAATTAGGTCCAGATGTGACATCTTTGACACCAACAAAAGCAAGCTATAGCTAGCAGGTGAAAGGAGAAGATAATCAAAGGGGTTATAAGGGAAGCATGAATGAATTAAGATAAAGGTGAACTTCAAGCATGTTAATTAAGTAACCAAAACAGCCTTAACATATACTGCATGGTCACACACATAGTGCCTGTGAAATAAAATTGGAGAGTACTCAAAAGAGCCCCATCCGCTTATATAGCTCACTGTGTGCATGAAATGTTTCAAAAATACATCTACCTTGCAAATCTATCGTGGCAAGGAATGCCTTGACTGACCTCTCGGAGTAAATTATAGGTACCATGCATTTCATGATGCAACTATCTCACCATTAGATTCTCTTTATGCTCCGGAAATTTCTATGGTCAGCTGGGATATGTTGATCTTATCATAAAAGAGCTAAACATGCACATACAAACGCAACATTTCTTGGCCAACTACCGTTGTAATGGTGCAAACAATTGAATTTTTTTTATTGTTTTATTTACTCATGAGAACATTTCTTTCATATTGAAAGAGTCGGTCTTTATAAAGAAAGTGGAAATTGCTTCAAAGTTTTAAATCACCAATGTGTTTACTGTTGGGGATTTAGGTCCTGGTTGTGCCAAGTTACCATTTAAACCCAGTTAATTATTAATCTACTTATGCTCAAGTCCTACCATATCACGCAAGATATAGAGCACAAAGACACCTATGAAAAACTAATGGAACAACTTGTCCCTAAGTAAAAATTGTTGGGAGGGTGGGTTTAACCTATTAACCCCAATTGGAAAGAAAATCTACTATGAATAGAATTGAAATTTATACAATAGACTTAACTTTAAATCTATTACTTTATTATATTGTACAAACTAACGTGATTACATGTAGCTCCAAATTCATGAATTCTTTTGTTTTGGACTTTGTTCAATGTGAACTTCCTACTCATAAGTTCAAGTATCAACTTGAAGATTTACTCCAGTAACTTTGATGTAACCAAATTGCAACAATTTTCCATGATGACTGGATCTTCAAAACCCTGTACTTGGATCTCCAGTTGATGCTTCAAGAGAGTTAGGAAGAACTCCTATGCTTGTCTACAAAATATGGCTCTACAAAAGTCTTGAAAATGTGCCCTAGGGCTGCTTTTATATCTTAGCTTGAAAACCACGAAACTCTATAACAAAATTAGAAAACTAATTCTGCATGAATCTCAATTAGTAAAGATCAAACTGGAGTCATGAATCCAAAAGCTTGGGTTTTCTTGGGCTTGAACATTGGTCGTGTCTTGAACTTAAAATAGACATCAAAACATACTTGACCCACTAAGATTCTTAAAACTTTGTTACATATGGTCACAGTTTGTCAACCTAGCCATATGCACTCATCATTAGCAATGGTAGTAAAACATTATGTTCAAACTAAATTTAGTGCAAAGCTTAAATTTTGAATATTAGCCCCATTTCTCCATCTAGATCACTGTGAATAAATAGGCTTCTAAATCAATTGAGATTCTTTTTTATTTATTTATAATTAGCTTCTTTTCCAGTTATCGAAAACTAAAGAATATATTACATTCTTACTTTTTTTTTCTCCTTGTTTTTCTGGTGGGAGAGGGGGATGGAAAATGATACTCATTTGAAATGGATTATGGATCCATTTTATGGTTCAAACTAAATATTATAAATCTAATGTTGAATAGATTGCCACATCAATTAAATTTTTAAATGAAATGACATTTTTACATTGTTTAATCCAAAAATTAAAATTTTAATTGTGAAATGGACTCTACTCATTTCCACTTAAAGGGAGAAGATACTAGGTAATGATGCATCCAAAAAATTCTTTCCAAAACAAATCCTATAAAGCTAGTGTTCAAGCATTTCTGAAGATCTAATGTCAAAGTTAACTATATGATATTTTTGGCAATTCACAAATCTAAAGCAGCATACATCCTTCATTTTGCACCTACCCGCCCGCAATTCATTAGTAAAAAGAGAATCTTAATTTTTTGCTTTTTTTTTTTTTTGTTCTTTGCTTGTTTTTTGTCCAAAGCTTTAACTGTCCTACCGAAAAGGTGATATTCCTCTGAATCTATAAATCTCCCGAATTTTAGATGAGTACTGGATTCAATTCTAAATCTCCAATAATGTCTAACATTTTTACCAATTATATTCAGTAAAACTTTCTAACTTCCTATTTAGTACATGGAATAAAATGAGTATGCGTGGAAAGCTTATATATCTACCTAATATAGTAGATAATTTCAATAGCATAAAAATTCTTTAAAACGCAGGACTTTCTGAACATGTCATATAAAATAAATATCCTGAAATGTCAAAACTCAAAATGCAAAAACGTAGTAAAATATCAACTCAAAAGGACATATCCAGACGCCACCATAAGCTTCCACGCGCCTCCTAGAGTCCTATCACATAGGCCACAAGTGTGCCACATTGTCCTCTATTGGTGTCTTTTGGCTCCCACGATCGACACATGTTTGTATCTAGCTACCAATGTCTTCTAACTAATGGTGTTGCTCTCCTATGATCATCGACATTGCTGTCCTTCAACCACCGTGTGTCACTAACTGGCGGTGTTTATCTCATTTAGGCAATCATTAAGCCATTGATCTTCTACCGATGTACCCCATCCCACCAGTATAACCATTATCCTTCAGCCATAATTATCTTTCTCTTGTCATTAATGAAGCTACTCTATTGAAACATATATAGATCCATCCATCAAAAACTTTTGGTTGTATTCTTGGATAATATTTAAATTTAGTCTTAACAATGATATTGATTGTAGTTTAATAAGCTTTTTTTTTTTTTTTTTTGATAAGTAAGATGATATATTACTAAAATGGAAGGGGAGACCCAAGCTCTAAAAAAGGCAGATACAACAATGAGGGAATCGATCCATCAACTTCTTTACAAAAGACTCACATAAGGGTGAAAGGGATGGGTTGGAGACTTGGAGTCCATAATTTAAAGAAATACACGTCCAATAGGCTAAATGATGAGCAAGCTCATTACATGATCAATAACAAAAAGAAAATTTTGTAACAAAAAAAAAAAAAAAAAAGTTGCTTGGGAAAGTCTATGAGAGAACACTTTTGTAAAATAAAAAATTAAATAAAATATAAAAAAAAAGTGAAGAAAAGGACATAAATTTTGAGAGTGGGAAAACGATGCGTGGGTTGGTATCAGAAATATTACAATGAGGGTCCAACAGTCCATAAAGTAAGAAAATTATTGTGTACTTCCGGAGTACTATAAATACGTGTTTCCTCCTCTTACATAAATGGTGGGTTCTACTAATTAAATTCATGGTAGGATCCACCATTTATGTAAGAGGAGGGAGTACCTAATAATTTTCCCATAAAATAGAGGAGATATGGAGTGAGAGAGAGAGAGAGAGCCCAATACCGAATGGGTAGACCGGTAACCAAACGTTAACTTCTTATTTATTATTTAAATGATAATTATATTCATTACTCCAATATCAAGGAACTTGTTGTCAACTTACTTAACCTTTTTTTTTTTTTTTTTTTTATAAATCCTATCCGTACATATTCTTGCACTCCAACTAGTTTAACAACTTTAACTAGAAGGGGAAATTTTCTTCTTAAAAAAAAAGCCTGCTGTCTAAAGTTTTTTTTTTTTTTTTTTTTTAATTCCCCCCTTTAAATGTGTTGTCCTACATAGTTAAGCGGTTTAATGCTTACATAAATTTTACGTACATTATCTCAAATGCATGTTTATATTTATATTTTCAATAATTTTTTAAAATTTAATTACTATTTTGGTTCCTAATGTTTATCTTATGTGTCAAAATAGTTCTTAACGTTTCAAAATATGTTAGTTTAGTTCCTATCATTTTGGTATTACGTCAAAATAATTATTGTTGTTAAGTGGTGAACCAAAAAAAAAAACAACAACAACAACAACATGGCTAACAGTAATATTAAATATTATTATATACCACTCAAGCTCCCATGTGGACTGCCATATGTTTTTAACTTAAAAATTAAAAAATAAAACAGACCAAAAGGCAAAAACTTAACTAAAATTACAAAGAAAGTTGGGATTGAAAACTTGGGATCCCTACGGAGACTTGATTGACTGAGATGATAATTAAAAAGATGCTATGAGTAAAGATATTTATGCTCTTGAAACAAATAAGACTTGGATAAGTGTTCAACTCCCTAGTGGTAAAGTTTCCATTGATTGCAATTGGGTCCATAAAATCAAATACAAAGTCGATGGTTCGTTCGGTTTGAGTGCTATAGGACGCGTCTTATGGCTAAAGGATTCAACTATAAGAATGTATCGATTATACTAAAACTTTTGCTCCCGTTTGAAAATTAACCAGAGTTTGTTATTAAGCTGTTGCCAAAAATTTGGCAAGCACATTGATTACATGTGCAAAACCAAAATGTGTTTCTTTTTGGTGATATACATGTAGAAGTCTACAACTTATGCAAGCTTCACAACAATGTTTTGGAAAATTTTCTACTGCAATCCTTGATGTTGGATTTTTCTTAATCTCAAACCAATTATTCACTATTTACAAAGTTTTCTAATGATTCCCACACTTATATTTTAGTATATATAGACGAGATTATCATTACATGTGAAAATTCCTTTGAAGTGCCATGTCTACATGCTCAATTTCATATCAATATTGGCCTCTCTAACATACTTCTTGGGATTGAATTCCTTCGCTCTTTACAAGGTATTTGCTCTCCTTAGGATGCAGGTATGCTAGTAGCCAGATCCACCTCTTTCTTATAGAGCAAAATCAAATTGACAAAATACTGATGACCAACTCCTTGAGGATTTAACACCCTATTGAAGACTCACTGACTGCCTAATATATTTAACAATTACCGTACAAGATATGTTGTCAATATTCGTATGGCATATTTGGAATACTATAATAAACACTGTAATGTAATATCCATTTTTATGGTTTAACTATTTTAAAGTTTGTTTATGTTTTTATTACAGAGAATAATCATTCTTTATGAATACCTATTTCTCTTTAAAATTATTATAATAGCTACTCCTTTTTTTTTTGGTAAACAGAGGAATATCATAAAACTAAGAACCAGAGAACACAGGGCAAAGCCCAGAATGATACATCCCACAAGCATCTTCCTCAAGGGAAGTTAAAATGTCCACAGGCGGACTTTGGAAAACAATAAAATCTAAAGACTGCCTTGCTCCTAATCCAGCAAGCTTGTCCGCACAACAATTCACCTCACGATAGCAGTGCTTGAAGCAGATACGGCGAAACCGAGTGGCCAACGTCCTACAATCATCCAATAAGGGAGACATAATATGATTTACATAATCATAATAGCTACTCCTTAGTGTCAATTTTGCATCAGCTTATAACTTTAACTTTTAGCTTTTATACATAGCTTTTTAAAACCTCACTATTTCCCCATCTTATCTCACTTTTTCAACTTTTTTCAAGGTACAAGTACAGGTTAGTACATTTGCAAAAAGTTTCAGTAAAAAATTAGATAAGTTGTTCCCAAATAGACACTTAGTTGGTATAATAATTTATAAAATTATTATATTTCTAAATATACAGAATTTCTATATGCACATAACAACTAAAAAAAATCATTAAAAATAACATCTCTCAAATTTAAAAAATATTATTTTTTAGGAAATATGATAGTATAGGTAAGAGCCCTATTGATTTGATTTGTTCTTCTAAAAAATAATAATAATTTGAACTGTGAACTAACTAATACAATTAAGTACTCCATTATAGAAATTTCTCCACACAAAAAAAAAAGTACTCCATTATAGAAAATCATTTGAATTGATGGTATTAGTCAAATACTTCCTTTTATAAAATCATTATTGTGATTATATAATTGTGGGATTTGTGTAATGAATCTTTATATATATATATATATATAGCCATATTTTCACCTATCAATTCCTTCACACCTTTTTTGAACAAAAATTTTCATTAATTTCTTAATACTCTTTAATTAAATATTGACATTTTAAATTTAGTGATGTAGTTAGGGTATGAGTTGGGTTTACTAACAAGTTGCACTAGACTCACTTGAATGATAACATGTGTCCAGTAGTATAGCAGGATACTAGACCAAATCCAAGTCCAATGAAACTGTTTCTTAAAATTAAAAAAAAAAAAGAAAAAAAGAAAGTCCAATCAAAATATATATGGTATATTTTTGCAATATATTTTGTAAAACTACCCAATAGTCACCTTTATTTTCAATTAAATAATAGTAGAATTAGAATGGTAAGTATCTGACAGAGTATCTACTTGTTTACCATATCTTATCCTTATGTCTTTAGATTAAAAATAAATAAAAAAGTTGTATGGGGAACAATTTGGGATTGATTGTTAGTTTGATTCCCATTTTTGTCCACATTACAATGACAACAGATTTACTATGTCATAATAAAAAAATTTTAAAAAAAGGGAAGGATTGTACTTGTACAACATTCATGATTCAACAACAAGACATAATAAAATAAACAAATTATAATTAGCAAATAAAACCAGAAAGTCGTTTTTAAGAAAGGAATAAAGAAAAGGGAAAGTGTGAAGTGTGAAGTGTGTCCATTCAAATATCAAAGTCTCAATTTGAATAGAGAGAGAGAGAGAGAGAGAGAGAGATAAGAAGAATTAGGATTTTGTTGTCACATGGCATTAGCATATGCCCACACACACACAGCCCACCCCACAACCACTACCAAAAGCCTTTTACCACTTCAGCAGCACAAGAAGATACATGAGGAGATAGATATATTTTTAGCATCTCCCTTGGATAGATTTTCCCTTATATTTTATTATTTTTATAGTGACCAAAATATATGCTTTTTTTTGCTGATAGATACAAATTTCTAGCTCTCTCTCTCTCTCTCTCTCTCTCATATTTCTAGGTTCTTCTCTCTCCTCTCTCCTCTCTCATCTCTCTCCCTATCTCTTTCTCTTTCTCTTTCTTTCTCTTTCCATTTCTCTCTCCTCTCTCTTCTCTCTTCTCTCTCTCCAGAAGGGGCAAAACCCTAAAGAGCCGTTTACACCCACCCAAGTAAGTTTTCTCTCTCCTCTCTCCTTCTCTCTCTCGCTCTCTCTCTCTCACTCACTATCTCTCTCTCCTTCTCTCTCTCTCTCTCTCTCTCTCTCTCTCTCTCTCACTTTCCAAATTTTGAATATATGGGTCCTTGTACTATTTAACCTGTCATTTGTATCCATTTTTTTTCTTTTGTTTTCTCCTATGTATATGCTTGAAGCTTTAATTTTGAATGTGAATATGTGATTCTTCTTCTTATGGCAGAGATCTAGAATTTTTTCAGTCTCAGATTTGATCTCTTAGAAATGGTTGTAAAGTTTAAATTATAGATCTACTTTATAGGTTTCTACATGGGTCCGTTTGGATGATGAGAAAATGTAGGAAATGGAAAGGATTTGAATGTCAAAGTTTCCATTTTTATCGATGGGATCAAAGAATTTCCATTTTTGGGATCTGGGAAAATGGATAGCTTATCTCAACCGAGATGGGTTTTAGGATTTGGCTCGGTTCGATTTGTGAGATCTTCATTTCCTGTGGATATGGATGGAGCTGAAGGAAAAAGATACATTTTTCAATATATATATATATATATTTTCCATTTTCTCAGCAGCCAAACAGGGGCTTGATCTATCTTTCGATGGGGAGATCCAGTTGATGCTTTCCATTTTTTGTATTTAGCTTTAATGTTTATTCTGCCTGATGATCCATCAGATTTGTCATATTAGATTTTATGTTTGTTTTATATTCAATTTGTCTGTAATGAGATTTTCAATGGTAATTGGCAATCTTTGGTTCAAATGCTGTTAGTGGGTAACTGGAAACATAGCAAAGTTTGAATCTTTTGTGATTGATTTTGCTCAATGTGTAGTTGTCATGGATGATGATGCGTTGAATATGCGTAATTGGGGTTACTATGAACCATCCTTCAAAGGACATCTTGGTCTGCAGCTCATGTCAAGCATGGCAGACCGTGATTCAAAAAATTTTCTGCCTGGACGTGATCCTAATAGCATGATGATTAACCCAGCAAATGGAACTTATCATCCTCGGGATTGTGTTGTTTCGGAAGCACCCGTCCCTATTAATTATGCGAGGGACAGTTGGGTAAACCAGAGAGATAAGTATCTCAATATGTTGCCTCCCAATCCTAATTATGCTGTTCTCCCAGATACGTCTGGAGCTCATTCATTACAGATGATACAACCACCTGATCTGTCGAGGGATGAGAGGGTGGGTAGAATTGATGAGCCCCCTGTTAAAAAGGAAGGCGGCCAAATGAAGAAAAGGCAAGGTGCAAGTGCCCCAAAAGCCCCGAAAGCGAAAAAGCCTAGGAAACCAAGGGATAATGGCAATGCTTCAGTTCAACGTGTAAAGCCAGCAAAGAAGAATATGGATCTTGTCATAAATGGGATTGATATGGACATTTCGGGCATTCCTATTCCAGTTTGCTCCTGTACTGGAGCTCCTCAACAATGTTATCGGTGGGGATGTGGTGGTTGGCAGTCAGCTTGTTGTACGACAAATGTGTCTATGTATCCTTTGCCAATGAGTACCAAAAGGCGCGGTGCGAGGATAGCTGGACGGAAAATGAGTCAGGGTGCATTCAAGAAGGTATTGGAAAAACTTGCAGCTGAAGGTTATAACTTTGCTAACGCAATTGATCTGAGGAGTCACTGGGCAAGACATGGTACGAACAAGTTTGTCACTATCAGGTAGAGATACATGGCTTGGTACCATTAATGGGATTGACATTGCATTTGGTCTGTTTCATCTGTATATATATCTATGGCCTTTGTGGAGTTCTACTGGTTGCTATGTAGTCCAAGAATTTTTAGAGTTATGACACTTGTTTTTAAAATTTGGACAACTGGGTTACTTCCTTCTATTTTATTTTTAATGTTTCGGCTTATGTGATAAAGGCAACCAGTAGCTTCTGGCCATCAGATTTATGTTGAGAATTGTCATTTATTGAACGTTCTTTTTGGACAATGTACTTTCAGCTTTTAATTTAGTTTTGTCAAAGATTAGCAATTAACTGCTTTTTTCTTCATTTGTCTCCATAATGACATGCTATGATTTTTATTTCCTTGCTCTTTTGTTTTTGGTGCACGCAGAGTGTAATTTTTATGAATGGAATGTGCTTGATGTTGCATTTCTCTAATTGACGCCTAAGTTTAGAAGCAGGTTCTTTGTACTACTAGATATTACAACTCGATGTATTATGTTAAAAAGGTTTTCCTTCTCTCTGTCTCACTCTCAGGTTAAATTTGCCCAATTTTTTGTAGGATTAGAACCATTAGATTGTATACTTTATTACTTTATTTCAAGTGTGAAATTCATACTTTTGCCTCCTTATACCGATCATGAATATTTTGATTCATTCCAATGGTATAGTTTGTCTAGATTGATGCAAGCATTACAGTTTAATGGTACTGCTATATTGTTGGACTGGGACATGAAAAATCCTGATGGGGGGGTTGTATTAAGTGGGAAACATATTCAACTCTAGGAATACCTTTATGTTTTTTGCACTTGTATTGCACTATATTTAACAATGCTCTTTGAAAAACGAAAAAAGCCACAGCTTAAATTGTTTTCCTGTTTTTTGTAATTTGTTGCATATGAGAAGTGTGCTTGTGAATACCTGGTGCTTGAACATGCACTTCAAGGTGTGTTCTTAATGCTGTGCTTCACATTGTGCACCTTGGAGCAGATTTTACTATGGCCTTGGAGAATTCTGTCATTTCTCACAATACAACACTAGGATTTGTTGAATCAATTGAAAATTGTCTCCAACTGTAGAGAAAATAAAATCAATTGGAATATCTCCTATTGCTTGTTTTGCTGTGTGAGTTTTTGTATTGGCAGAAATCTGGTAGTCTTCTCCTATGCATCTTTTGACTGAGGATTACTGAAGCCATGGTATAGGATCATAATAATTTTTCTGGTTGGATTATTGTTAATTTTTTCTTTTATTTTTGGAATTATATTGCTTGAGGATTTATCGGGTAAGCCTTTTATTAGTTGAATAACCATGTGCATTGAACAATTGCTTGTAATCTGAGTCTTTAAGAAGTGTTTGCCTTAGTAAAGCATATCACAGGTCCTTCTACAATTTTGATCCCTTGAGCCAAGGCCGTTGTAATCATTGGAATATTGGAACATTAAATCTACGTTCCATTGTTGGGTTAATTATGTCTCATTTCAATTTTGCGGAAGTACTTGTTAAATGGGATGAAGAATTGCTTGTGTTTGTTGCTTACATTTTTTTTGATAAGCTGTATGTTGATTACATTATAAGCAAAGGACAAAAGTTTCATATATAGTATTTAGGACTAGTACAATGAGTGTTGGGAGCGTGATAATTTAATGGTATCAGAGCTTAGGTTCTAATTTTGTATACCTTTGGTTAAGTTTGATCTATTGGGATTGATGGTGTTATAAGCAGTAGAGTTTTTATATTGGTGGACTGCTTTGGATCCTCATGTTAATGTCTGATTTGTCTTCTAGTTTGGATTGTTGTCTCTGTTAAGTTCTCGATCGGTAGGGATTTACATGGGTTTTGTTATTAGAGAGGCAGTCACTGTTTTGAGCTATGGTTTGCTTTTTAGAAGTTTGAGATCCTAATTTGTGGACTTGGAGATTGTTTAACATTCTAGGGGGTAAGGTTTTTTATTGCAGTTTACATGAAGTTGAAGGATTAGATCTTCCAATAGGATAGGATTGATGCAAGAATGCTATGATTAGTGTTATAAGTAAATTGATGCAATGACTCAGACTTTGATAGGATGTTGACCGAATTCAGCATTAGGCATGCTCCGCGCGCTTTGCATTTTTTAGTGAATCTCATGGGTACTGTTCACTTTTCCACCAAACTAACAAAACGCAGATTTTTATGTAAATTTGGGTCTCATAGCACTATTTATACTTTTAAAAATTATTTTGTTACAGTATTTTTAGCAATAAGTTATCAATTTTTAACAAATAAGTAATATCCAAACATACAATAGATTTCAATTTGGAAGAAAGTTGTCTTATTTTTTTTTTTTTTGGGAAATTATTGTTATGGATAGGTATAATAGTCTGTTGCATCTTAAATTCAACGTTGACGTATTTTACTATTTTAGGACCCTTTTTTTGGGTACCTTTAGAGCATTCACATCAGTTCGTGCAAATTTTTTGTCTATTTTACACGAAAAAACCTACTCTTTCTATTTTACACTATCACTTTTACAAAACACCCACATCAGTTCTTCTATTTTACAAGATATTTCAATAAAATATTCACTCTTCTCAATTTTTTTATTATTTCTCTCAACCACCTCCCTTTATACGCGCTCTCTCTCTCTCTCTTTCTACCCATTTTTCTGCGTTGTTGCTCTCTCTCTACACCCATCTCTCTGGCCACTGCTCCACCAGATCACCTCTGGCCTTCCTCTTCCAAATCACAAAACCGATCCACCTTCCTCTTCCACCACCATCACAAAATCTCAGCCACCACCAAATCTCAACCACACACTCACCTTGACCCACCAAATCTGATCCACCACCAAATCTCAGTCGCACAGCCACTACCCACCGCAACCATCACCCACTCCCACAACCCACCACTAGCAAAACGACCCACCACCACCACCACCACTACCACCATCAACAGCCATCGACCCCTGAAATCCAGTAACCCACATCCCCAAAACCCACCAAAAATCTTTGATCTCAATAGCTGAAACCCACCAAACGCCAAACACCGAAACCCAAACGCCGATCTCAACAGCCACCGATCTCAAACGCTGAAACCCAAAAGTTGACGCACACCGATCTCAATAGCCACCACACACCATTGCACACCGATCTCCAGCAAGAACCATACTACAAGCACCAATCTCTAACAAGCACCGATCTACAAGCAAGCATCGATCTCCGAGCGCCAATCTATTTCTCTGTTTGTTTCTCTGTTGGTTTGAATGAGCAAAAGAATATGAGAGGAAGAACTCAAGAGGGAGAGGGAAGCTGAGAGTGAGAGAGGCGTTGGTGTGCACAGTGAGAGGAGAGAGAAAAAAAAGAGCGAAAATGAGGTTACACATTACTGTACATATAATATTATTTTAAGCTCTAAACCAGCTACAGTGCCCGTGTAAATTTACACGGGTACTGTAGCTCGTTGATAATTTTAGATGATTATGCATGATTTTAGATGGACTGATGTAGTGTGTTTTTTGCTTCAAAATGTGTAAAAACGGTCAAAATATGTATTTTACACATTTATACACAATTATGCAAGAGCTGATGTGAATGCTCTAAAGGGTAGAAATGCTCTGAGTCCATTCCAATCGCATTCGATAATTATGTATGATTGGTCTATAAGAGTGACACTAATAGTTCCATATTAACTAAGGTAGTGTTTACTGTTTATTTGTTATTTGGGGTGTCCTTGAGAATTTCTGTATACGAACTTTGAGGAAAAACAAAATCCAAAAAAAAAAAAAAAAAAAAAACACACTGGTTCCTAAACTCAGGAATGGATGTATCAAATAAGCTAAAGGTGTAGAAACAAGTGGAATACCAATGCAAATAGAGTAATTGTATGTAATCCTTCTTTTTGGATATTAGGTGGAATTCTATCGAATTTTCATGATAAGCTTGGAATTCCCTTTGAGTTTGGATCCTTGCATTTTAGTCGGGATTGATCTTTAGGCATCGACGGATAAGTCACAACTTGAGAGGGGTGGAAATTGTGGGATTAAGTCTCAAGTTATTAGAAGTTGGGGCTCTTATTAGTTATAGGATTGGAATCTCTAGCCTCCAAATATCATTGTGTATCAATATTTTTGAATACCGTTTTAATTTGTTTATTAGAATGAAACATTTCTGTAATGGCCAATTTCAACCTACCATTTTGAGGTTAACGCTAAAGTTACATATATATTACAAAATTTATATCTAAATCTACATCACATGATATATCATATCAAATTATTAATTCAAAATCAAATAATGCACATTCTTAATATAATATTTACATAAAATAAATATATTACCTATCATATATATGAGTAAGAAAAAAATATTAATGAAAAAAAAAAAAAACCATGTCAGATGTGAGTAAAGGATACAAGAAAAACACATTATTAAAGGAAAATAATGATAAAATTTCATATGTGATTGAAGTGAAAAAAAAAAAATGCTTTTAGGAAAAAAAAAATAATGATTTGTTTAAATCACCATATCATGTGGAATTTAGTGGTGATAGGTAACATTTTGACCAAAACTAGATAAATCTAATACATGAGAGTTGTCGTGTCACCAAGAAGTCATTACATACCTATGGGTCGTTAGGTACCCTTTCTAACAATTAAAGTTCGGCTCGATAAAAAACTTATTTATGTTTGTTTGTTTATAAATAAGCCAAGCTTGAGCCTTAGTTTTAGGCTTGTTTAATAAACAAGCTGAGCCTAAGCAAAAAAATTTATTCACAAACAAGCTCGTGAGCTATTAGGCTTGATACAACACAATTCAAGCATAGACTCATTTATAAGCTTATATACGTTAGCTAAATATACTCATTACACGTATCTTAATAATAACATGGCCAACATGAGACCACTACCCATTACCTTAATATTTTATTTCCTTCTAAACTGACCAAAAACCACTTTAGACTATAGTTACATTTAAAAATTAATTAATTAATTAAGTTGACCAAATATGATCCTTCCCTATCAATCATTTAAAGTAAAGTTATGAAATATATTAGCATTTTCTTATTCATAATAGTTACAAACAAATATTTCTTTGGTTTTTCACCTTCTAACATGAATGTAAAAATTGTATTTTGAACAATTGCTGAAACTGTAGACAGGGAATGATGAATGAATGAATTTAATTATGTAAAATTTTAATTTGAATAATGGCTAATCATAAGTAGAACTAGATGCATGATAAAATGAGTATACTATTTGATTCAATGGTGATTAGGGGGACCCATCTATTTTATACAAACTTGGATCAAACATGTATAATTTTGTGAAAGAAGCCAAAGTTTTGATTATATAGGGGAAATTACACTTTACCACCATAAACTATGCTTTATATTTACCTTTGCATCCTAAACTATTCGAATACACAGTTTTGCACCATAAATTATGACATTCTTTACACTTTGCACCCTGCCATTAGTTTTATTGGTAAGTTGGATATGAAGCATATGACTTACACATGCATTGCTAAGTGGCACAAACTTAAAAAAACCACTCCTTCCCAATCAATTAAAAACAAACCTTCTATTTTTTTTCCAGTTCACTCTCGTGCGTATCAAGTATCAACCCCTCTCCAAAATCCTTGCAACCCTAAATCCCCAAATCAAAATCATCTTTGGCATCATCACTACTCCACCACTGTAACACCTCCTAAGAACATTTCTTGATAGACTCTGAATGGACAAAAGAATTGCTCTACAATCATAATGAAATAATTGCAAGTCAAAGCCAGTTGAACTCAACATAATCTTAAAATCTTGCTTAGGTTTCAACTACTTAAACTTTGACTTATCTCCCACTTTGAGTCCTTTTCTTTTCCCTTAAGTTTCTGGTGCCTTGATAAACCTTGTAACGATCTAACACCTTGACTATTCTAACTTAATTTTCTGACCCAAAAACCATAATAAAAAAACTATCCTGTAAAATCACTCAAGTGATCTATCCTGTAAAATCACACAAGTGGTGGAGCAATGATAGAGATGATTTTGATTTTGGGATTTTGATTTGGGAGAGGGGCTGATACTGATACTAGACATGACAAAATAGGTCAGAATTTTCTGACCTGACCCAACCTAACCCGAACCCTATTTTTTTGACCTGAAGCAAAAACGGGTTAACCCATGACCCAACCCGTGTTTTTTTGCGGGTCAACCCGATTTGACTCGCAACTTGACTTATGACCCGAACCATTTTTTAAAACTTTTTTCTTTGATAAAAAAATGATAAAATTAAGACAATATTGGTTTAATTGTTTATTGTGAGTTTTAATGAAACAATTAATACATTTACATAACTGCATGCAAATGAATTGAAAGATGAATGGTTGAGCATTCTGCAATGAGCAAAGATTTTTAGATATCAAATAACCAAGTACATGCCAAGATAATCTGATTACAATAGAGTTAAAAACGTAAATGTAAAGTTGTGATTTCCAATTATGTTGTGTTAGCTTTAATTCCATGCCAAATTTGATTGTAATTTCTTCAATCATTTTTCTTGTATGTATGTAGGATTAATTGTAAGGAATTAGCGTGAGAGATCAGTGAAGACTCATGCTTTAAAGAATGTACAAGTGGATTTCGCGATTGGCTCGCGACTATCTCGCAAGAAGCTTACCCGCGAAAAAAGCCACATATAGAGCACATGATTGGAAGATGAAGAGTCGCACCAGGCTATACTTTTCACGAGTATCTTGCGAGTAAGGCTAACCCACGAAGGACCCGCGAAACATTCTATTTGGCAAAAAGTTATGTTTTGCTTTACCATGTTTTTACACACACTATGTATATCCTCATTACCCACAAATTGTAGGGAGTGCTTTTTAGAGAGAAAACCCTAGAAAACACACTTGAGAGTTAGAGATTGTCGAACCCACAATCATCTACACATTCCTACCTCTCCATCTCTATATCTTTAAGAGATTTCTAGCCCAAACACTTACCACACCAATATTGAGTGTAAAGTGAGATTTTGGTACTACTGGGAAGTATTGGAAAAAGCCATTCATTGGCGGATGTAATCTAGCTACATTGTAGGATCTAGAAAGCTAAAGAAGACAAGACTCCGAGAAGTCAGTTGGTAGCAGGAGCTTGGAGGACTCAAGTACATGTGGTAGACTAGGCTTGGAAGGTCTTTTGTTATTCGTGTACTCTAACTTTATTCTCTAGTGGATCGATTTCGACTTGGAGAGTCGTGAAGAGGTTTTTCGTCGAGTTCTTTGGTTTCCTCTTCAATAATATGTCTCGGTGTTATCTTGTGTTTGCATCTCTCTTCCTTATTTTTGAAGTTTTCATTTTATTGTTGATGATGGTTGAATATGGCTTAGGGTAGTGTTATCGGTTCATTGCTCTTATATACTCTTGTTCCGCACATAGTCTAAGTTAGAGTAAAAGCAACCTAGCCATAATTTTTAATTGGGGGTCTAAATAAATTTTTGTGTTTTAGCACAAATTCAAGCTTTCAATAGATTTAAAATTGTAGACATGTGTGAGAAACATTCATAAGTGTGAACATAGTGAAACCAAAGTATCAAATTAACATAAATAATGAATGCTTAGACCTATTTTTTAACAATTTATTTCCAAAATAAATTATGATATTTCTTAAAGTGTGTGTTGCTTAACAATAATGTGATATTCATAAAAGAGACCATATAGAAATAAGTAAACAATCAAACTTTAATGTATATTCTCAAATTGAAATAGAGTGCCAACCATAATTGATAATAAATTATAAAATTAATTTTCAAAATTGTAAATTTCTTATATGTTTTTATTCTTTGTCAAATGAGTTATCCAATAAATCATTTGTAATTTTGTTTTATTTTTTGGGATGTTGATATTGTGTAGAAATAAAACTTGTGTATTTGTTTTACTTATCTTTATGCTATTTTGTTTTAGTTAGCAATGTTGGGATTTGTATAATTTTAAAACTATTGAATAAGTATTAATAAGTTTCACTGAGTTCATTCTTGATATAAGTAGAGAATTCAAAGTAATGTATTTTACATCAAGTAATTTGTTGCATGACTTTCCAAATAGCAAATACATGTTTTCTTCACACACACACACACACACACACACACACACACAAAAAAAGAAAAATCATGCGAAAAATACGGGTCAACCCGACTTGCAACCTGATTGACCCGAACTTGTTTTTAACCTACTAAAAATGACTCCTTTTTGACCCACAACTTATTTGACTTGACCCGAACCCAATCCGACCCGACCCGCCCGTTTTCCATGTCTAACTAATACACACAAGAGAGATATGGGAAAAAATAAATAAATAAATAAATAAATGTTTTTAATTGATTAGGAAGAGGGGTTTTTGGTCTTTTAATTTTGTGCCACTTAAGCAACGCATGTGCAAGTCATGTGCTTCATAGTTCCATCTAACTTAATAGTAAATTAACGGCAGGATGCAAAGTGTAACGAGGGTCATAGTTTAGGGTGCAAAGTATAATATGGAGCATAGTTTAGGGTGGTAAAGTGTAATCTTTCCTTATATATATATATATATATATATATATATATATTGAATTGTAATTTATAATATGTAATTTTGGACGATTTGACTATGATTTGGACCTAGGCAATTTGATGACATTTTCTTGAGGATAATTGTTAGTTTTTAAGAAGGCCTTGCACATTTGTAGGGTGAAAACTTTAGAAACATGCTGCCATTATCGTGTGCCTAGCTTTTGTTTGGGTTGGGAGCGTGGAAGTTTAATCACTCCTCTTACTACTAAACTTAGAAGGTGGTCCCATCGAAATAGTTTTCAATCTATACAAGGAAGAAGACCCACCTCTATATTTGTAAGTCTTTTATGGCATCCAACATCACACACCTCAAGCTTGTTTTTATAACAGTTGTAGGAAGCTAAATTGTGATCCCTCTCTCACAATGAAGCACTTGTATCGCAAACCCATTACCTTGACTTTAATATCACTTTTTAGACTATGAGATGTACCACTATACCTAAAAATCAATTGGTGACGAGGAAGATACGTTCAAGTTTTTTATAGCATTTAGCATCACATCTTGAGAGCCTGTTTTTAGAGCAGCATATGGAGCCAAATTGTGACCCCCTAACAATAAGCAAAATTGCCCAATAATGGATGCAGATATCCATTATTGGGACATCACTGTTGTTGATGTTTCCCCACAATACTGGATGATTTATCTAGTATATATACTTGTACCAATCAATTTATTATCTAATGAAATTCCTATCGTCTTTGCTCAAAAAAAAAAAAAAAAAAAAAATTGCCCAATAAATACTAGCAAACGTTGAGTAAACCCAAGCGGAAACCGTCAGTGACTCGTAATGGGTTGTGGCAAGTCAAGATAGGTTGCAGCGAGCCTTAAAGGGCAATTGCAACAAAGAGAGAAAAATTCAACTGGCGGCATACATTTTCTTAGGGCATTTGAGAGAGAGAGAGAGAGAGAGAGAGATTTCATTAAAAATTTATTTTTCAATTATTAAAAATGTCTGTAAATTTTATTGAATAAAATATTAGGAAAATTTTGAAATTATGTCATTTTAAAGAGGTTTCATGGCAGTTTTTTTTAACAGAATGGACGAAAGTCACGAAATGACCACATTTGACAATAAATATGAACTTAAAGGACCAAATAAAAAAAAAATTGAAACTTAAAGTACTAGAATGACAATTAACCAAACTTTAAGGGTATAACTACTGCAAATACTCTACCATCCTCCTGCAAAAGACTGGTTCATGGAGAAAGCATGAGCTTGTATCAAAGTTGAAGAAATCCGGACAAAGCTAGACACTTGTTTAGTATGCTAGCTAGCTAGTCTTTTGTGGAGATGAACTGGAGCTATAAGTCCTTTTAAACTGATGTAGAACAGACCACCATGGCCTTCCTAGACTCTCACGTGCGTGTAAAATCAACGTTCAAGGCAAAAAGGCACTAGTAGAAATCATGTGCCTTAGAGTTGGAATCGCATGAAATTTGGCAAGTTGAAGTGAAACGGTCTTCTGAGCAATAGTCGTAGGTTTGCCACGATGTACCCCTTGAAAATGGCGAATTCCTTCATTTAGGTCTCGAAAGCTGTGATTTTGCCGTTTATAGTAATATTTATTTCTTTAATAACTTTTTGCTCAAAAGTTAGAATAAGGTCCCTGCTTATTTTGGGACAACCCTTAAGATCAATAGTTTATGATTTTACATTTAACTCAATTTTGCCATTTTTGATAAAATTCGGTATTTAGTCACCTAATCGTGTAATTAATGCGAATTAGGGTTTTAGACCTTTTTCTTAATACTTATATGTTTTGTAGCCATCAGAAGCAAATTAGACTATTATCAATAAATACAGAAGTTTTGTCAAATTACGCTATAAGGAATCGAAAAAAGTCTAGTTTTTATCTCCTTGTGGATTCAGAGAAACCCCTCGTGAATTCGAGGTTTACTATTAGAAACTAATAGTTTAGTTTCTGTTTTATCAAAGAAAATATCGTGTGTGCTTATTTCAGACTTCCGCGACATCACAAACAACCCGTTCTCTATTAAAGTTGAAGTCCTCTTTTTTTTTTTTTTTTTTTTTTTTTTTTTTTTTTTTTTTTTTTTTTTATGAGAATCAAGTTGAAGTCCACTTCAATGTTCTTAGTATGGACATGAAAGACCGATTTTGAAGCAAGATAAAATGCACTACTATTATTAATTACACCAAATAGTAAGAATAAAGGGGAGACAAAAGCTCAAGTCACGGAGAACCATGCAAAGCCAAACCAATTCAACAACACACATTGTTAAAGAGCTGTATTTAGCTTTTGTAGAGAGAATCATGATACAATACCTCTGTTTCTTGGACATCTAGATAATAGGATTGGGTCCAAGGAAAATAACGAAATCAGTAGGGGAGCTACAATCAGAAGGATCCCCATCCCAATCAACATCGATGAAAGCATAATTACACTGATGGGAAAAGAACCTCAAGAATTTTATTGTCAATTTGAAGTCCTAAAAAGTTTCATAGAAGACCCACATCTTTAACTTCAAATGTAGACGCAATATAGGAGATTAAGAGATAAGAGAATCAATTGTAGAAGGAACATTCCTAGTTATTGTGTAAAAGATAATTATGGATGAGTCTGCAAGTGATGCAACAAAGTCAAGAAGAGCTTGAAGATGAAGATATGAGGATCAAGGAGAAGCTGTTGATGGTTATTTAAACTTTTAAAGGGGAAAGTGGTTTCATCAAATACAACATATTCCGTGAAGCATAAAAACGATTAGATTGAGGATCAAAACATTGGTAACCAAGTAACACACTTTCAGTTGAATGAAGATGAAGTTTGTGACTAGGATAAGGAATCGAAAAAATGTGCACTCAAAAGACTTAAAGGTAAGATAATCGGGGATAGTGCCATATAACTTGTGCCAAGGAGAAATATACTAATGACTTTGAGAAGATAGATGATTTACGAGGAAAACAAACTGTTAAAAAGGCATAGTGCCAAAAATGAAGAGGTAAGGACGATGATTGAGAGATAAGTGTATATGTGCACCGTCCACAATATGTCGATGTTTCTTTTAGCCATTCCATTTTGCTGGTTGGTGTGAGATGAGTGTATATATTGGTGAAAGAACACGAATTTTGAAAATTTGTATTGGTGTATTCACCTCCACAATTTTCACATAAGATTTTGACATCGTTAACAAGTAGATTTTCCATATATAGCATAACATTCTTACAATGTATAAAGGAGAAAAGAACTAGGGTTTTTCTTTTTAAAAGAAGGAACCAAGTAAAATGTTATATAATCATCTACAAAATGATATATATAGTACTTGTTAGAAAGATATTAGCCCATTGGCATAAGCTCAAGTCTAATTCTACTTTGTGTGCAAGCCAAATCTCCTACTTGTACTAAAAGTCTATTCATCTAGGGTTTAGTCTACTATATATACCCATGTTATAGTTCATTGTAATATAGGATTTGTACTACATTCTAATATATTATTGATATAGCTATTTAGGGTTTCCTTCATAGATATAAGCCGTTAGGCTAAACCACATAACTTACATGTGTTATAATGTTCTTACATTATACTTCCACTTTCGTATCCATACTAACATATTTAAAATGGTCTATCAATGCTAATGAGCTAATATATCTCTAACAGTATTAAATACCATTCAAAGACATAACAGAAGCAGGGCCCAAACATCACTCTGTACAATATCTAAGGGCATTATGGTTTTAGAATGAG
Source organism: Quercus agrifolia (assembly GCA_029955455.1). Taxonomy (NCBI): domain Eukaryota; kingdom Viridiplantae; phylum Streptophyta; class Magnoliopsida; order Fagales; family Fagaceae; genus Quercus; species Quercus agrifolia. Next base: position 34,062,559 of record JARQAD010000005.1, read on the forward strand.
ACACAAAAAACATTAGATATATCATTTTTTTTTCCTTGAATACAATGTTTACTACAAGATAGAGACTCTAAAGTTGAACATGTAGATATTCATGTAGCTTATGAACATTAAATAAAATCTTTTCCTACGTATAGCATTGCTATGATAATAATGATATGAAACAACTTGAAAGGGGAAAAACCGAAAAATTTGACGAAATTCTCTTTCCACGATAATGAAAAGATGATTAAATATTGACAAATCTCATGTATCCTGAAAGGGAAAGCAAATCTCATAATATCAAGTTCTAGACATTAATTAAATCAGGAATGCCTTGATTAGAAGAAGCAGGTACAAACGTTACTAATGCATTTGAAGAGGCTGTAGTAGTAGTGCTTCTAACATCAGAGGAACTCCCTCCCCAATCAGACATTAAATTGTCTTCAAAAACCTCCCATTTATCTGTAATTATTGTCCTCAAAATTCTCTTTGACTCCCTTTGTTCAACAATGTCGCCATTTCCTTTCAACACAATGGCCTTGTCCTCCTGTGGCATGACCATTCCATCTATGCTCTTCCTCTTGGGAACCCCATCAATTATTCTCTCAAGATCTTTAATATCTTCTTCCGGGACTTGCTCAACCTTTGGGAACTCGGTTGCATTAAGAACACCAATGTACTTGCAAAATTCAAAATGCCGAGTGAGTTCTCCACTTTGCTCTCTTGCCTTTCGAAGAATTTTAAGCGCCATTGACGCTTCAACCTTCCCGCCATCCTCGTATATCCTTAACAAAACATGCGCCATCCCACTGCAAAACCTGCTGTAAACATCGTAAATCTCCACGATTGCACATTCCATAGCTTCAAGAATGAGAGTCACAATCATAGTCTCAGCCGGTGGCTTGATTTGAAGCAGCATGTCAAGCAAAGATTGCCATTTCTGTAACCTTGTAAGCTCATCCACCAGCGGTTCCTCCATTTGTTTCAAACGTAGTCCTCTTTGTACCTTCATCTCTGCCGCTAAGAAAGCAGACTTTTGGTCCAGAAATAGAAAATAAGCACGAATGAAAACATTGTAACCCTCTACCTTGTCTTGTTTGGAATGAGCATCAGAGAAACTTGATAGATCAAATGGTAACCTGCCAATCATTTGTACGCCTGGGGTTTTGCAATGGAAAATGCCATGCATGAGCATTAAACCCTTTAAGGCCACAACCCAATTCCGAGTCTTTTCCATACGCGTAGATAACCCCCACATTAAAGGTTTCACATAAATGGGAGAGGTACGTACCCATTGAAAGACCCTTTGAGAGTTCTTGTAATCAAGGTAGGATTCATCATGGCTTGTGGCCTTGATGATCAATGCTTCAAGATCAGGGTTACGATATGCTGACCTCCTCGATATGCTTGCGATCAATATGCTATTCCTATCTTTCAAAGCTCCGGCTGCCTTTTTCCACAGCCTCATTTATTTTGTTTCTTCTCTATATTGTTTCCCCCAGAAGCTTGTGACTTTGGACTATATTTGCTCCTCACATCATGACAGCCTGAAATTGAACGTGCTTGCCTTACTATTATAAATAAATAACCCAATAGAAAAAAAATCACTCATATTGCCGGCCAAAATAAGCTATATATGTTTATTGAGGATGATCAATGATGTGCTGTACTATTGGTTTTCCAATTTTATTCTTGTTAGAAATTTATTTGGACTTCTATGTTCTAACATGTTAAGACTTTGTCAAGGTTGTTATGATGTCATGGTTGACGCGGTTTTGCATTGGGGACAAGCTTGCTGAGGAAATCAAGGCTAGTTTTGTGGGAGCAAATTAAGCATCATTTCTGTTTCGCTGCTTATTATAAATTCATTTCATTACCCCTATAGTCATATTAAATATTACAACTTTAAATTTGTATCATTTAAAATTAGAGATTAAATTCTGTAAGGACGTGATGTAAAACTCACGTTTTACTCCTCTAATCCTAATATGCCACATTATCTTATCACATATTTAGGAATAGACATAACCATACTCAATCAATTTTAATACCCATATATAAATCTAACCAAATTGAGAGTTTATTGAGATGTTATAAGTGGTAGGATGTATTGAATTTTAAGTAAAATGTTAATATGACAATTTCTTATTGAATGATGTAAAATATGAGTTTTACACCCTATCCTTACTGAATTCAGACTCTTAAAATTATTTTAATGATGGAAAAATCAAATCTAAAAAATAAAATCATAAATTAATAGATTCTCTTATCTATTTTAAGTTAGCATAGGTTGAAACTTTCTAAAAAAATATAAAAAATTTAATGAAGTGGAGCTAGTTGTTTCCTCAGTTTTTGCTGGAATTCTCTTCTCTCTTTTCTGTTTTTGGTTTATTTCCCTATGCCATTTCTCTAATATTTTCTCTAATATTGCAAATTTCTCTAATATTTGTATTTTGTTAAAAATATGACGAGTTCCGTTGACTAACTAAAATGAGAAATTATGGATTGAATTTGAAACTACCTCGCAGTAGAAGGAAAAGTTCAATGAACTACTAGTTTTTATTTTTGTTTTACATTATTAATTAGGATTTTCTAAAGGTAAATTTATTAGTAAAGTTCTTACATATCCAATTATTCTTTGTCAAGTCTGTGTTTAAAATTTTTTTCACAACAATAATTACTTTATCCGATTAAGTCGATCAAGGCAATCTCGTATTTCTTGACTTCATCTTGATCCATTGATCGAGAATCCTTATTCTCAACAAGCCCATTAAGTCGGCTATTTAAGTGGGATTTTATGCCCCGATGCAAACATATATATGGGCGCATAAGAGTCAATCAAAAGGAAGTTTTTGGAGAGCTTGTGCAGTACCACACCAAAAGAAGTCCTAAACCTCAATATTACCACTTCTGAGTGTTCTTTAAGTTAATCTAGAGTTTGGTTTTTTGACTTGGCGATCAAAGCTAAAGAAATGGTAACTTCCATGTATTATAGTAGAGAAGATCAAAAAAGCACATATTATAAGTCCAAGGTGTTTGGAACAGTGTGAGATCACATCTGTAAGTTCGACTATATATAGGTAGGAATTAGAGATAGGGTTTTATTTAAATTGTACTAAATTTGATTCTAAAAGTGGATTTTTCTTTGGGCTGGGGTTGGTAGTAATCCTCATAGATTTTTGTTTTTCCTTTTTCTTTTCAATTTGTCAATTGGTTTTTCACTTTGTCAACAAATTACTGTGTTAACCAAGATTCCATTGAATAGCATAATTGGTTAATTTAATCAAGTTGGGTTAGTTCCACTAAAATCAATCAATGAAGTCTATACTATCCTTTCAATTGGTATCAAAGCATGGTTAACTCTAAGGTAATATTTAGTTCCCGAGTTAATCCTTAACCCTTGTTATCAATAGATTATGGTTAGCTTCTCTGCATGCCATTGCACTTTTACGATGGTAATTACACATACGGGAAATTGCGGACGAGAGCCTTTGTAAAATTCATAGATGAAAAGGTGTAGTTAGTAGTAGAGAAAGTTGGATCAAGCCCATAACCTCCAAGACTGAAAGGTCCACAAAATAGTTAGTAGTAGCTAACTTAAATAGTAAAGCCTCAAATGAAATTTTCATGGTTGTATATCTAGAGTAATTTTTAAGTATTTCCGAATTATGGAGAATGATACTTCCTCCTCTCACATTCATAATAAGGTCCAATCATTAAATTTATGATAGAGTCTACCATGAATGTAGAGAAGTGAGCACCATTTTTCCGTGCTCCAGAAGTACTTAAGAATTTTTCGTATATCCAAACGAGTTTAGAAGGATTTCCAACGAGAAAGTTGGTAAAATAGCTTAAACAATCTTAAAGACCACCCATGAAAGTACCATAGCTATCAAGTTAGCACTGTTTTAAGGAATTTTATTAAGGGCCAAAAAAAAAAATTTTAATTTATTTATTTTTTCAATTCATTTAGCTTGCTGCTTGATAAAATGTGTGATTAATGCTAAGTGTAGCTAAAAATTTATATTTCTCAATTTTCCAGATTTGGTTGGATAAAAGGAGAAATACAAGGGCTAGATTTTTTTTTTTTTTAGTTCATGTTGTTAGAAAAATAAAATAAAATAAAATATTTTGGCCCATGCAGGTCTCAAACCTGCGACCTTCGCGTTATTAGCACGACGCTCTAACCAACTGAGCTAATAGGCCAATTGCTATAGGGTTTTGAAATATTTATACCTATCATAGTGTTTAATTACCAAATAAGATTTCATTTCCAAACTTGGTTTATGTTACTATTGAACAAGCTTGATCTTGTTTACTAGCAACTTGATTAACTCATTTCTTACCCATATATAATAAAACCATGATTAAATTTCTTATTCCTTCACAAATCTATGAATGTTAATAAGAATCAATGAACTATTTATACTATCAATATATTATAAATAAAAACTTGGTATTATATGCCTAGTTACAAACATACTTATTCCATTCCCAAGTCTATATAAGTATATTTTTGGACATGTATAAATATAAAAATAAAATACTTATATATAGTTAAAAATAAAATACTTGCCAAAGGCCTTGTAACTGAATTGGCATCTCCCCATGCACAAAGTGCTTGGGGGTCTAGTGGGTAAGGGGTTCAAGCTGCGGGGTTTACAGCATGTTATAATTATCTATAAAAAAATAAAATACTTATATATATATATATATATATATATATATATATGTTTCCCCTTTTGGACCTATGTGTAAATTCATACATTAACTTCATAGTTAATGTTATAAACACGTGGTTCTAAAGCAAATGGCTTGGAATTAAAATAAGTCTCCAAAAGATTTCTCCAAAAATGATAGTTTTCAAAAGCTTTTTCTAAAGAATGGGTTTCCACTAATAAATGATTTTAAGGCTTTTTAAATCGAAAACTCATGAGAATTTTGTTCTTTTCCCATCTAGGGAATTTTTCAAATCAAAACCCATGAGAATTTTTATCTCTTCCCTTCTAGGAAATTTTTTCCAATCAAAAACTCATGGGATTTTCATCCTTTTCCTTGTAGGGAATTTTCCAAAATACAAAACTTGTGAGATTTTCATCATTTCCCTTTTAGGAAATTTTCTAAAAATCAAAACTCATGAGAATTTTTACCCTTTTCCTTTAGGAAAATTTTCAAACTATCAGCTAGCTCATGAGATTTTTACTAAAACCCTTCTAGGGAATTTTCTAAATTCAAAAACACATGAGATTTTCACAAAAATCCTTTTAAGGAATTTTTCTATATTAAAAACTCATGTGAATATTATTTTGAGTGTTTTAAAATGTGATGCTTAGCCCATGGCTTAAACTCATTAAGTCCATGAGCTCCCTTAAAAAGCCAAACAAAAACACCCCCACCCCACCCCCCTTTTTAAACTAGCGTCTTGCCTTTTTTATCTTTCTTTTTTTTTAACATGAGAATAAATGTGATTATTTATTTAAAAAGCGTCAAGTATATTATCTGGCACTTTTACTTTGAATAATTCATTTTTTAACATGTCATTTTAGTATAGATTATACATGTCACCCTAGTATAGATTACACATATCATTCTATGATAGATTATGCATGTCATCCTCACATGCCCTTCATCCTAGGATAGATTACTTGTCTTTACCTTTGTTTCGTTTTATTTCAAATGTGTATGCATACCTTTTTAGCTTCCAAAATGCTAAATGTTTTAATAGTTATTTAAATGGTGAAATTTAAGATTAAATTTGAAATGATATACCATTTTTTTGAATAGGCGGTGGAGTGTCTAACACATTCCCCACGCGTAATTGAACTTCCGAATCTATAATTTATGGTTTGAGACATTCTTTTATTTTCTGTTTTAGCTTAGAAGTCCTACAGTTTTCTTAGTTAAATTTAGAAAATAAAATTGATTAAAATTTGGTGATCAATAACACTTTATAATTCCAATGATTGGTGGCAACTCCTTAAAATGAACATAGGTAAAACTATTTACTCACATACACCCCACTCTAGTGTTGTACATGTAGAGATACGGCTTGAATTTAGGGACTTTTTATGCACATACATGATCTACATGGGAGTAATTCCACTATAAGTGGATTCACTTGTCTTTTGCCTAGTTTAAATTGAACTAAGACTCCTTGTTTTGGATGACTTGTCATTTGGTGGAGGTATACTTGAATTGGATCTCTTTTCACGTGGTGAAGGAGACTTGTTCTCATATTAGTCTTGGAATTCTACTTGAATTTGGAGTCTAACATGAGATTGATTTGATTTAGCCGACCTTGAGAGACAGCCATGTGATTTAGAGTTATACTTAGAGTAGACTTTGTCTTTTGCTTAGATTAGTATGGTGCATGTGGACACAAGGAAATTGCATTACAAATTCTATTGCTTGAAGGACTTGTAGCTTTGCCGACTTGAATATCCTACATAAACAGAGTGTGTTGCGGCAAATTTAGAGTTTTGTTGTGTGAGAAAGAGAGGCTTTCTCTTGGTTTGCAAAGGGTGGTTTGCTAAGTGATCTGTGCTTGGATCGCTACCATGTGGGGGGGGGGGGGGGGGGGGGGGGGGGGTTCGATACAATACAAAACACCCATGTTATTTGCTGTAGGGTCCATCTTTTTGTTCACCATAGGAGGACTCACAAGAATAGTCCTGGCAAATTATGGGCTAGACATTGCTCTACATGATACTTATTATGCGGTTGCACATTTCCATTATGTACTCTCTATGGGAGCTGTTTTTGCTTTATTTGCAAGATTTCACTATTAGGTGGGTAAAATCTTTGGTCGGACATACCCTGAAACTTTAGGTCAAATCCATTTTTGGATCACTTTTTTCAGGGTTAATCCGACCCTCTTTCCCATGCATTTCTTAGGGCTTTCGGGTATGCCATGTCGCATTCCAAATTATCTAGATGCTTACGCTGGATGGAATGCCCTTAGCAGTTTTGGCTCTTATATATCTGTAATTGGGATTCGTCATTTCTTCGTGGTCGTAACAATCACTTCAAGCAGTGGAAATAACAAAAGATGTACTCCAAGTCCTTGGGCTGTTGAACAGAATTCAACCACACTAGAATGGATGGTACAAAGTCCTCCAGCTTTTCATACTTTTAGAGAACTTCCAGCTATCAAGGAGACGAAAAGCTATGTGAAGTAAAAGAAGAAAACCCATGATGAGACAGACAAAAAAAAAAAGATCGGAATCAAGGTGACAGGATTCGAACCTATGGCCCTTTGTACCCAAAACAGATGCGCTGACTAGACTGCGCTACACCTCGTCTCAGCCCCCGGAGCATATAGATCCACCTGATCGATGAACACTTGCACCGAACTGCTGCAGCAATGCCTAATATGAGTTTGCTTCTACCCTAGACAGCATCGAAGTTCCCATCGATCGATTACAGAGGTTTCAACCACTAAACTTGCTTATGCTCCCCTTTGATCGAGTGACGGGAAAGAATAAGTGCTAGTTGAGAGATTCAGAGGATAAGCTCAGAGAGAAGTGTTTTTCGCTAGTTAAGTTCTAGTTCTGGGGGGTTGAATGAAACCAACTGCAGATCACGAGTCTTGGTTCTTTGTCCTGTACTATTTCCGGGCATTGGACTCCTTTTTAGTTATTCAAGGCTATGCTCGTTTCCTTTAAAGCTGAACTCGAAAAATAGCGTAAATAACAGCAGCGGCATTCTCCCTTGAAATGTAGGAGGTCAGTATTGAAATGTTCAGCCTGTTCAGCAAGTTCACAGCGGGAGCTCCCAAAATCAGAAGGTTTCCACCATTTGGGAATAACAAGTCAGATGCCTACTGGATCCGAATAGGAAATCAAGGATTTCGGAATAGAAACCCCAACATAGGAGGGCACCCGGAGGTTTTTATTCCTCTACTTTATTCAATGTAATTCCTTCATGTAAATAGACTTCTCATGTCAACAAACAAGAAAACAGATACCGCAGAAGGGCTTTCGCGTTAGGTTTGGCCTAGTTCAATTATACATGCTATTAATGAGCCTAAACTAGGGGGTTACGCAAGGGGGTGGGTACTCGAGGGAAAAAACCCTAAATGAAAGCGTGTATTTCCAGTTTAGGAAGAGAGAAACTCTAATTCCACTAGAGAAACTGGAATTTCTCTCTTTAATATGAATTCAACCAATAGAGGAGTGGGAGACTCAAAAAGTAGTGGCAGGAAGCAGCACACCAGGAGGTGCGGGACGAACTTCTTCTTTTAAAAAGAGTTGTCCCCTGTCTGTATCAGTCACCTCTATGGCAATCTTTCTTTAAGCAGAAAGCGTGTTCAAGCTCTTTGATTAAGGTACTAGTGAGGGAGGTTTGTTGCTCCCTGGTTTTGGTTCTGCGGTTTGGTGATTTATTCTCTCTTGGTGTGTTGCAACTATTAGATTTGATTTGTGGCTCTCTCTTTTGGTTTGTGCGCAATTTGCATTTGGTATTTGGTATTCGTATTTGGTATTTGTGAACCTTTGGTTCTTTGGTTTTGTATTTGTGGGAGAGATCTATTTGGGTGTATTTGGGATTTGGGTTTGTGAGAGTGCCTCTATACCAATTTGTATTATCCCAAGTTTGTTGTAGTAAAATTTGTTCGTTGTTGCCTGTGGATGTAAGCTATTGTCGAACCATGTAAATCTTGGTGTTTTGTGTCTATTTTCTTTTGGATTAATTTTCTTCGTTCCTATTATTTATTTGGAGATCTTTCACAAGCCTAAAATATTTTCACAATCAATCTTGATAATTGAGCTTTTGCTATTTTACAATAAAACTAGTATCAGAGCCAAGGTTTGTTACCTAGGCGTTTAAATGTGTTCTCTTTGGAAATTTTGGTGATTTGTTCGTGGATCTGAGTTTTAGGGAGAAAGATGTCAGGTAATTCTTCTATAAAATCTTCAGCGGATTCCTCTAGAAAAACTTTGGCAGAGTCTTCTACAAAACCTTTGGCTATTAAGATGATGGTTTCTAATGCCAAATTTGAAGTAGAGAAATTTGATGGAACGAATAACTTTGGCACGTGGCAATGTGAAGTTATGGATGTCTTGGTCCAACAAGAGTTGGATATTACTTTGGAAGACAAACCTGAAGGAATGTCAGACAATGATTGGGAAAAGATAGAGAGACAAGCTTATGGCACCATTCTTGTGTTTGGCTAAGAATCAAAAATATTTTGTTACGAGGGAGACGAAGGCTAAAGAGTTTTGGAAGAAATTGGAGGACAAGTATATGACCAAGAGTGTGGAGAATCGTCTCTACTTGAAGAAAAAGCTCTTCTATTTCCAATATCGTGATGGTATTTCTATGTCTAAGCACTTTAATGATTACAATAAAATACTTGCTGATTTGCAAACTTTAGATGTTTATATTAGGAATGAGGATTCTATTGTTGTTGAATTCATTGCCTAATACTTATGATCATCTAATTACAACACTGTTGTATGGAAAAGATGAGATTAAATTTGATGATGTGTCCAATGCTTTGACTAATAATGACTATCGTAAGAAAGATAAGCAAGTTCAAAGGGACATGATGACTGAGGCTTTAATTGTTAATGACATGTCTGATGAAAAGAAACTTGAGAAAGATGAGTGTGCCTATTGGCACAAAAAGGGGCATTGGAAGAAAGATTGTCCCTTATTGCAAAACAAGGACAAGAAGGATTCTAATGCAAATGTAGCACATGATTGGGATGAGGATTTTGATTTTGTATTGACTAGTTCATCATTTGTTTGCCATTCAAGTGAGTGGGTTTTGGATTCAACTTGCACCCTCCATATGCGTCCGAAGAAGGAATAGCTTTACAACTTAGAAGAGTCGGAACTTGATTCAGTCATCAAGGGTAATGACCAAATCTGCGAGATTTTGGGAAAAGGTAAAATCAAGCTGAAACTGCATGATAGAATAGTTCATTTTCTAAATGAGGTTTGATATGTACCTGACTTGAAGATGAACCTCATCTCAGTTGTTTTATTAGAATCCAAGGGTTTCAAAATTGCAATAGAGAATGGAACTCTAAGGTACTACATGGTGCTTTGGTAGTGATGATGGCCACATGTCGAAGGAACATGTATTTCCTTAAAGGGGGTATTGTTGTAGGTAAAGCAACCACAATTTCTAATACAAATGGGGAGGTTACTTTAGACAATATTAGACTTTTGGAGCATGCCAATGATAATAATTTGTTTAAGAGTGACAAGAACTAAAAATTTGAAATTTGTGAGCCTTGTGCTTTGGATTGGCAAAATAGGGTCAAGTTTGTTATAGTAGTTCATCATACTAAGGGTATGCTTCACTATGTACACACTAATGTATGAGAGCCTACTAAGGTTGCTTCTTTTGGAGGTAGGAATCATGATGTTAATTTTGGTGGTGACATGGTTATTAAGCCTTTGCACAAGTTCAAGTGTTGCTTGGACTTGTTTGGTATTTGCAATTTGAATTAGCCCATTGGGACTTTGGTGGTGGCAATGGAGAAGTATCATTTGTGGTGATATGCACTTGTTTGGACTTTGTTTTTTGGATTTGGCACCATCTTTGGGTGCATTTGGCGTCCATTGGCGCATTTGGAAGTTGTTTTTGGATAATTTGCAATTTGTTCTTTTGGTTACGCTCTAATTTGATTTAGCACTTTGCATTTATGGTTTGATAGATGTTTTGTCAAGATAGAGACTTGTTAAGGATTTGTATTTGGAGGTCTACAAATTTCATTTGTTAGGTTTGATGGAATTCAAGCCAAGGTGGAGATTTGTAGAGATATGGCTTGAATTTAGGGGCTTTTTTATGCACATACATGATATATATGGGAGTAATTCCACTATAAGTGGATTCACTTGTTTTTTGCCTAGTTTAAATTGAACTAGGACTCCTTGTTTTGGATGACTTGTCATTTGGTGGAGGTCTACTTGAATTGGATCTCTTTTCACATGGTAAAGGAGACTTGTTCTCATATTAGTCTTGGAATTCTACTTGAATTTAGAGTCTAACATGAGATTGATTTGATTTAGCCGACCTTGAGAGACAGCCATGTGATTTGGAGTTATACTTAGAGTAGACTTTGTCTTTTGCTTAGATTAGTATGGTACACGTGGACACAAGGAAATTGCATTACAAATTCTATTGCTTGAAGGACTTGCAGCTTTGCCGACTTGAATATCCTACATAAACAGAGTGTGTTGCGGCAAATTTAGAGTTTTGTTGTGTGAGAAAGAGAGGCTTTCTCTTGGTTTGGTTATTTGATATTTGTGGGTTGCAATTTAGGAATAGTGAGAGAGGTTTGTTGCTACTTGGTTTTGGTTTTACAGTTTGGTGATTTACTCTCTCTTTGTGTGTTGCAACTATTAGATTTGATTTGTGGCTCTCTTTTTTGGTTTGTGCGCAATTCGCATTTGGTATTTGGTATTCGTATTTGGTATTTGTGAACCTTTGGTTCTTTGGTTTTGTATTTGTGAGAGAAAGCTATTTGAGTGTATTTGAGATTTAGGTTTATGAGAGTGTCTCTACACCAATTTGTATTATCCCAAATCTATTATAGTGAAATTTGTTTATCGTCATTCATGAATGTAGGCTACTGCCGAACCATGTAAATCTTGGTGTTTTGTGTTTATTTTCTTTTGCATTAATTTTCTTTGTTCCTATTATTTCTTTGGAGATCTTTCACAAGTCTAAAATATTTTCACAATAAATATTGATAATTTTGAGCCTTCTATATTTTACAACAATACACATGTCACACACTTGTTTATTTTTGTAAACACCACTAATATCTCCAAGTAAAAACATCCCATGACATGGAACATCGTTGAACTCTGAGAATCCAGGTATGACACATACTTTTTCAAACTTTTTCAAGTTAAATGCTAGCAAAAGACATGCTAGTGAGAAAGGGTCTTAGACCAAGGCATAAGAAACTATGCTTTTACTTAGTGAGTTGATTAAGGCTTTCAAGTTTTTAACTTAGTTCCAAATGAATGTGAATTCCTCTCATCCTTTGCGTCATCATTCGAGGAATAAAGCCACATCATCTACACAGCCTATGCCACGTGAATTGTGCGTGAAAAGAGCTTCTGAGGCCTTATTGTCTCCTTGCTATCCACTATTAAAATTCATTCAAGTTTTAGTTGAACTTTATTGCTTTAACTCCTTTTATGTGTCTTCATCCATCATCATCCATGTTAGTATACGTAGTTTAAAGCGTCTAAGAATAGTTTCTGTTTGTTTTGCAGTTTAGTTTATGTCCTTGTTTTATTGTAGCTTTTTTTCAAAGTTTTTTTTTCTACTTTTGTTTTTGTTGGGATTAAACGGAAAACAAAAAAAAATTAAAAAGAGAAAATTACAAAAATAGTGTGTATACTAAGTATAAGTACCCTTGGTTGGCCATAAAATACTTCATCTATGAGACTATGACCGTGTACCATCATTAGTCTAATCTTGCACTTATTACACTAACTAAAGGCGCCATGTGTGACCTTATCACTTGGCTAGACTATGTACTAGACACTTTAGAGAGAAAGGTTTAAATGACTATTCTACTGTTAAGTGTTTTTTTTCTTAAATACATTACCCTTATGCTTATAGATAAAGTCAGGCAATTAGTCAAGCGTCATAGGTTATCTTATTACTTGGTTAGACTATGTACTAGACACTCTAAGGATAAAGGTTTAAATGACTATCCTACTGCTATGTGTTTTTTTCTTAAATACATTACCCTTTTGCTTATAGATAAAGTCGATGCACAAAATTTTGGTAAAATGTGAGCATTGTATAATAAATAAATAAAGTTGTAATAATGGTACTTGAACATAAAACTATACATCTTATGTATGTGCCTTAGGTATGGCACATAGTAAGAGAAAGTCGTATGATATTACTCACAAAGAGGATATCATTGATTGAGTCCTTGTGGCATAAGGTGTGTGTTTCATTTGATTGGTTTCTTGTATATGCCTAAACCACCTCACAAATATTTTGTAACTAGCTCATTAGCATGCTTCTCACACTTCACACAGGCTTTGCTAGTTATGCCAAATCTCACATATGCCATGTAATTGATCAATGGATGTTACATATGCCTTCTGACTAGTTGAACTTAATGTGCTAAAGTTTGTGCTTTAGAGAGTATCAAGAAAATGCGATTTTCAATGCCATAATTTTGAGTCAAAATTGCATAAGCATAGCATAAATTTCATGCATTTTGGATCTTATTTAAAACCGTAAACCATTATGTCCATTCTACATAATTTTTTCATTTCTAAGATTCATCCTCGATTCCTCCTTAACCAATCAAAATAGTTGTCATTTTCCTAAAGTTTTTTGTTTTCTAATCGCTTTTGAACGTATCTTGATTGATTAAACATTTCCTCAATCAATTCTTGATTCCAACTATAACAAATGAGCTTAGTAGGGCCACAATCCTATAAGTTTTTTTTTTTTTTTAATTTTTTGATCAAGTCTTGATGTCTCTCGAACGATCAGGTCTCAAGATTTTAAAAGCCTTAAGCCCCCTTCTTGGTCATTTAAACAGTTTGCTTTTGCAATCTTTTTCACCTCTCTCTTGACACCAAGGTCATCGATCATCCCAAACTTATTTATCAAGCCAAAATTCTTCAGTTTACTTGAATTAAAATAGAAGGTATTTTCTTGAACTAAAATCCTTTTTAATTTTCATGCCTTTCATGCTTTAAATTTTAGGGCTTTATATACATAGAAATTCTAAATTTGCATTAGATGAAAATTTTGAGTTAGGATTTCAATTTTTTGAGATGTTGTGATTATCTAAAGGTAGTGTGTACTACCCATTGTACTCAAATGTAAAAAAAATTGGAAAAATTCATGTTCCCCAAGTTCTCCACATGTTTGTGGTTTATGTATGCATATGAGGTGTATGATAAATGCCTCAGTGAAGGATTTTTGGTTTTATACCAATTTTGTGTTGCTTCATTGCATCATATTCACATAGGTTAGGTCCTGCATAGTGTTTTCATGCATTATGGAACATTTAGTGGTTTTTGCTTTGAGTGAAAATTGAATTGTATTTAACCATATACTCATGCAATTCTATACCTTTGAATTTCATTTCATTTCAAGTTTTCTAATAGCACCTAGAAAATCCACTCATTCACACTAAGCCATAATTATCTCCTCCATATGACCGCCATCTATTTAGGGATAGAGAGGCAAGATGTGAGCATGCAGAAGTTCTTGTGCTTCGTTGTATATAGGTGAGTGTGAGATAAGACTAAATGAACTTGAACATACCATGGTCCCCCACATCTTTAGATTGAAATAGTGGTTGTCATTATGTACCATTCTTCCTTCTCTTCCAGGCTACATGATCTTTAAGTTTGCTTCAACATCTACAATTGTGATACCTTTAATAGCTGTTTTCATGTGTGTATATGTGGTTCAACATACTATATTACCCTTGATCTTATGTCTATTGCCCTTAAGATACCTAGCGTTAAAAACTCTCATTTCTCATTCTTCAATGAAGATAAACCCTCTCATAATCAAATACTAACTCTTTATAGAGGTCATACTTCCAAATGGACATCCAGTCCAAATGTGCACACTTCCTAATTTTTTATGAAATTCTTCTTATGAACAAAATTATGTGCCACACCATTTGTCCTATGTCCCATATCAATATGTCACAGTAGCTTATGCTACCATGCTTTATGCCTTATTCATTGATGTCCCCATTGATCTTCCTAAGTTCATTTGTAAATCCTTTATGGATTGTCACTACAATTCAAATAAGAGGTTTGTGTTCTCACACCCTATGGTCATCACTCAAATTCTACTCCACTTAACTGTATTTATTTTTCCTAAGTTTGACTCTTTTAAACTCATGTCTACAATCAATCGTTGCACCCTTGCTCTCATAGACACTCAGAGCAAGTCCTCTAAAAACAAAGTGTCCACTTCCCATGCTACTAATGAGGAGGATGAGATACTTAATAAGGAAGATGTTGCATATGTTGTTGTCAAGTCTGATTGTGATGAAATTCCTGCTACAACTTCTACGCCGATGATAGACCCGATGATCCATGTCCAGGATTTACTAGATGCTTTAAGTTCAATTTCTAAAAACTTAGAATGTCATCTTGGACGAATTGAAAAATATTATAGGCAAGCTATCTAGTCTTGAGCGCCAATTTCCACCCCATTTAAATGATCAGTGATTACCCTATATCAATCATGGCTAAAATGGGAGTGATAGAATAGGGTGAGAATGATATGTTTTTGAGATATTTTTGTTAGGGAAACCTTTTTTTTTAATGTAATTAACTTACGAGGTGAAGTTATTTATTTTTGCTTTATTAATACACTAGCTTGTAACCCCGTGCATATGCATGGATACACTTAAAAATATATAATAAGATGCATAATATAATTCCTATATATATAATTTAAATATTATTGATAGTCATTTTTATATTTTGTTAACTCTTTAAAAAAAATTTTAAGGATATTATTAGGTATAAAATGTAAATTGTTCATGTTATTTATTTATTTATTATTGTGAATCACTTTTTCTTTTCTTTTTTTTATGATTCATTTACTCTAAACTCTTTGGTTTTTGTATTTAATAACTCACTTAGATGAATATTTATGATCTGGTCCCACATTTGATTCTAAAAGTAAGAAATAAAACTCTTTAAGAATAAATAATTTAGGACACATGGCACAAAATTGGAACCCTAATTTAGAATTCTAATTTGAGTTTCTCTCGACTTCACCTATTATTATATATATATTTGCTATTTGGTAGCCATTTATTGTTCTATTTTTACATAAGGTTCTATATTTGTTTTTTGGATATCAAACTTTGTGCTTATTTTGCACAATCTTCAGTTCGTATCTAGTTTTGTTTGACATTGCTATGCTTATATTGAAAAATTATTGCATTGTGAATTCTGTTTATATTATAAGTTGCCTTGCGCTAACTAAATTTATGTTGTCATTGTTTTTCACATGATGCATGTAATGTGTTTGCTTAGTGTTTGTAGAAAGACAAGCATAAAATTTATCAATTCTTATTGTCCTAGTTCGTTTTGTGGCTTTTAAGATTGAATGATCCTTGCTAAGGTGGTGGTGTTGTTGTTGTTGTTTTTTTTTTTTTTTTTTTTTTTTTTGTAATTTAGTTTTTTTGTAATCTTGGGTGTTTTATATTTACAATTATTGGATTTTTTTTCTCGATCTGCCAATAAAGGAGATTGATAGGTGTCTTTTCTAGACTTTTGTTCTTCTATGTGTTTGAATCTCCTCATTTTCATATCTCAATCAAAGAAATTCTTCTCTGCACTCATAGTAAATATTTTTTGTGTTTCAACTTCACTCTTTCTTCCACTATTAATCTCAAATAGATTTTTCCTTTCTAGCTAGATGAAACTAGTGAGTGATTATCGTAGCTTCCTTTACATATTATATGATTAAAAAAAAAAGATTCGTAAAAAAAAGATCGAAAGCAAATACATGATTAAGCGTGCATTCGGATAGCTGAAAAACTCCTGCTTTTTCAACATTTTGATTTTTTTGAGCTGGAGATGGGTCCCTTTTCACTGTTCATGCGGTCCATTCATAAGGAAAAAACACAACTTATTTTTCCGAAAACACACCGTTCAGCAACGATAATATTTTGAAATATTAAGCTTTCTCTTCAGCTAGCAGTGTGTATCTTACAAGATCTCCATTCTTCAATTTTGGCAGCCCGGCCTCCTCATCAACGCCCCAACTTCTTCCTCTTCAATGCTCTTAAATTTTACATCTACCCACCATTTGCCCAAATATATGCTTCACATTTGATACACAAACTACGTTCTTCCTTTATTCTAACAAACCCACCAACAACTACTCTTTTCTTCCTTTATTCAAACAAACTCTTATCAGTGATTTTCTTGGCTGTGAGAGAAAATCAACCACAAAGCTAATGCCACCACTGTGAAGGAGAGATGCCAATGTTGTCGGTGAGCTGTATTTAAATATTTTATATTCTGATGTGTCGGTGTGTTTTTCCTTTTTGTTGGGTGTGGTTGAATTTTGCATTGACAAAATATCAATGGAATTGTGTGGGTTTGTTTGTGGGTTTCATATTTTTGTGCAACTTATCTGTGGGTTTCTCTCTATTTCATTTAATTATGTGGATTTGTCTTTATATCTTCATTTGTATTTGGATTGTGTGGGTTTCATTCGGATTTTTCTATGTGGGCTTGTATCTTCAAGTAAAGTGTGCATAGTAATGTTGTTGTGGGTTTCAATTTTTTGAATTATTTGTGAGATTAGGTGAACTGGGTTGATTTAGTTTTGTAAAAATATTTTTGAAGATTTTATGTTTTTACAGTTCAAGTGGCTCTAATTGAAATGCAATTAACTGTTTGATGAAATGCTTCTATGAGCTATCTATTATTGGCAATGTCCTCAGCCTTATCTTCCTTTAACCCCAATGTGATACATAGTAGCCCCCACACCAACTTGTTGTTCGT
Source organism: Quercus agrifolia (assembly GCA_029955455.1). Lineage (NCBI taxonomy): Eukaryota > Viridiplantae > Streptophyta > Magnoliopsida > Fagales > Fagaceae > Quercus > Quercus agrifolia. The sequence goes on from JARQAD010000005.1 coordinate 34,080,037, forward strand.
GTTGATTTTCTATCATGTTTGTCTGATAATATGTAACATGTAATTACTTATCAACAATTTCATGCAATTGATATGTGAAAGGGACAAGCTAAGCCATTTACACAAGTAACGAAAGAATTGTTTAGCTGAAACCTTATATGACCAAACTTTGCACAAATGCTTGATCCAGCATTGTTAAAATAGCTACACAATATGCATGATGCTGAGTAGTGGTTTGGGAAAAAAATTTATAATTTGAAGTATGTTTCATTTGTAGTTTGTTTGAGGCTTAATCATCAATCATCACAGGGGCATTAGATTGTCCACCAGATAATAGCTAGAAAGTAGCTTTTTGCAAATAGAGAATTGGGTAGTTGGATATAGAGAAACAACTACAGAAATAGCTCATCTATCTCTGCAATAACAGCTACACAGTCCCCACAACATCCAAAAATATTTTCACACATCAACAGGAACAATTCCATAGTAGGTAACTCTTTCATAATGATCTTAACAAGTACACAATTATAACTTTATTAAATTGTTACTCTTGTTTGTTGTATATCTTTATGTACACAATGTTTATTTTTTATTAAGAGACTTATGTACACAATGTTACTTGGGCTATTATTTAAATGAATGTGCAATAATGAAATTTACCCACAACAATGGTGGTCTAATTAGGAAGGGTTAAAAGAACATGGCTTGGAAGGTGTTTATGTTTTATAACAGTAATTGTTTTAGCATATGAACTGTACGAAAGGATGCTTATGAGTACAGAATTTCTTTGTAGCCAAAATGGCTAAGGGGAAATCAAAGGATGTTGAATGAAAAGATGAGCGAACAAAGTGGAAAGATCCAATAGAACTAAAAGGCTTTTTTGATTTGTGTTCTACTCAAGTCCTAGCAGGCAATAGGAGCAAAGAATCTTTGAAAAATGAAGGGTATGATGAAATGGTAAAGTAGTTGAATGAAATGAACAGAGTGGTGACTCACCTACAAGTTAAAAACAAATGGGATCATCTAAGAAGCCAATGGAAGGTATGGAAGCAACAGCGTGAGATTAGGTTGGATTATGATTCTGACACTGAGAATATTGATGCAAGTGATGAATGGTGGGAAAGAATGCTTAAGGTTAGTTTACTTTTGAGAATATTGACAACCTCAATTTTCTACAACTAAGAAATAGTACCGTAACTATCATTTGTAAACATGTAGGAATGTCCCAAAGTAAAACCGTTTCTTAAAAAAGGTTTACCAAATGCTGCTTCCATGGAAATCTTGTTTGAAGGCACGGTTGAAACGAGAAAACATGCGTGGACCCCAAGTGGTCAAATTCCAAAGGAAATCATCGAAGGTTCTGGAGACTCCTTTGATAGCAAAGAATTTGTTGACCTCCAATGTCAGTCCCTTATGGATGTTGATCCAATGGATGTTGAATGCCCATTATTGTCGAGAGCAGGACTGGAAATGAATAAGGGAAAAGGCTTGGCAAGAAATGTCTAACTCTTCAAAGGAATTCACAAGAAGCGTGGTAAAAAGCATTCAATTGTGAAAGAAATGTCTGACTCTTTGAAGAGCATGACAGATGTCATCATTGAAAGTAAAAGTATAAGTAGTCCTGCACCATTTACTTCCACAACAGCTATTGAGGTTCAAGCAGTTATGGACTTGGTGTTGAGTCTTCCTAGGGTGCAATCAGGTGATCACCTCCATATGTTTATCTCCATATTTTTCATGGAAAATCAAAATGAGATGCACATGTTTGTAGCAAATAGGCATGATAAAACATTCCAGTTAATGTGGCTAGAGAAACAGTACAAAAAAGGCCTAATCTTTGGTGAAGGAAAGGGGATTGTATTGAAGGGATTGATTGGAATGGTGTTGTAGTAAGAGTTTCTCTATGTCGGTGTTGTAGTAAGAGTTTTTCTATGCCACCCTATGATATACGCATTCAAGAACGCATAATTGTTGCTACAATGGTTCTTCATAATTTTATTAGAGCACATGAAGATAATGACCTTAAACAAGGGCTTTCTAAATGGGGCACATGTGAAAGTAGCAAGGAAGGTTATTACAATGAAATGACACATGTGATCTCTTCTTTAGATGAACCTGAGATGAAAGTGGTTTGGAGCAATATCACAACATCGATGTGTGGGATGCCTCCATCCTAGGACTTCCTTTGTTACTAATGTTATAATTACCATTCATATTATGGTTTTTTTTTTTTTGGGGGTCAAAATCTAAAAACTTGTGGTTAGAATTACCATTAACATTATGGGTTTTTTTTTTTGGTAACCATAATTGATGGCTTTGATGAAATATGTATCTTAATTATGATATACAAACTTGATAGTAAATTAATATCTAAGACAAAAAAAAAAAAAAAAAAAAAAAAATAGTTACTATTATTGTTGTTGTTGTTGTTGTTGGTAAATATTTGTCTTTCATATTTGGAAGTCACTTTGTATATTCAAGCATTAAAATAGGGTTCAAATTACACAAAAAATAAATTTAAAAAAATTCTACAGCATTTTCAGCCAAAAAAACAAAAAGCTAGTTTTTAGATTATTTTGCTACAATACTTTCAGCAATAAGTTTTCAGTTTCAACAAAATAAACGGATCCATTATAAGGTTGGTTTATTAAACTTTTTGATTATTTTATTATATTACATATATAAATATAGCACGACGAAAATAAAGAACAATAAATAACACAAGGCTACAATCGCTTTTGTTTCTATATATATATATATTTGTGTGAAGGATTTGAAATCTTTTTCAAATAATGAAGATTAGAAAAAGTTATGAAATTCAATTTTAGTCTTACATATCTTAATTTTTTTTATTAACTGACTCCTTTGAAAAAAATAAATAAAAAAGAACTGGCGAATCCGAAACAATTAATTAAGAAGAAGAAAAAGATTTTTATTTATTTTTATGGAATATACATATCAATATTTATGGTTCATACCTTTCATTCCAGTTCTAATTCATATGTTACTAGGAGTGGGACTCCTACTTTTCCTGACAGCAACAAGAAATCTTCACCCTAGAGGGTTTGCTTATGGATAATGAAACCTACCAAAGAACTACATGATATGTGCAAGATTTCTTCCCTCCCCAAATTTAAGCATCACAGATTGAAGTATTGGAAAATCCTTGTATGTACAATTGATTGAGTTGTAATGTTGATATTCAAGCGCAAGACCAAGTCCAAGATTCAACTTAATCTAAGGCAATCTCATATTTCTCGACCACATCTCGATCTATAGAATTGAGACTCTTGATTCTTAGCAGGCCTATAAATTTGAATGTTTAAGTGGGAGTTCTTGCCCTGAATGCAAACATATATAAGGGCACATAAGAGTTAGGTAAAAAGAGTCTTTGGGATAGGTTTTGTTGCATCACATTGAAAGAAACCCAAAACCTCAATATTCACCACTACCAAGTGTTCTTCATGAATATGGAGTTCAATTGTTCAAGTTGGTGATCACACTTGAAACAATGGTAACTTCTATGTATTACAATAAAGACAAATCTTTAATGAGATCCTTTAATTCATGGACATGATTCATGGAGAGGGGTCCATATCAAAAGAGTCCAAGGAGCTTGGAGCAATGTGGGGTCACAATTATAAGTTCTACGGTAGGTAGCAATTAGAGAGAGGACTCTATTCCAATTATAATAACTTTGATTCTAAGGGTCCGTTTGGATAGTGCTTATTTTGTTGAAAACAGAAAACACTCTAACAAAATAATTTTTAAATATGTGAATAGTATCATGAGACCCATTTTTAATGAAAAAGTTGTAAAAAAAAAGGTTTGTGGGTCCCGTGAACAGTGCACAGGACCCACTGGAAGTGTGTTTCAACACTGAAATGCACTTAAAAAAAAAAAACAAAAACGCAGACACACGAAGCACTATCCAGATGCACACTAATAGTGAATTTTTCTTGCGACTGGTAGTAACCCTCAGAGTGGGTTTTTTTTTCCCCTTCAGTTTCTATACATTGGTTTTTTTTTTTCCCCCTTTAGTCAACAAATCATTTTGTTATTTTACATGACTGCACATTAGTTTACTTTCTAATTTGTTCGTTGTGGCTTATTAATCAAAATCCCGTTGAATAGCATAACTAGGTTACATAATCCAGTTGGATTAATTCTATTAAAATCAATCAATAAGGTTTAAACTATCATTTCAATTAGTATCAGAGCGTTAAAAACCTTAAGTTAGGATTTAGATTAGTATCATTTCAATAAGTGCTTGTGGAGTGTGGGGAGCAAAGGCCAGGATTCAAGTCTCCATGAGGGAGTTTCACACGCATATACACTTAGATTAAACTAGAGTAGAATTTATATCTTGTATTAAAAAAAAAAAAGTTTCAAAGAGAGGGAGGATTTCCTGATTTTTAAATACTAGATCTAAAAATAAAATTCTTAAATTTTATTTTAAAATCACTTTATTAGTACAAGTTATTAAAAGTTTTAGTAAATTTTAATGATGTGTCATGCTTCTATTGCATTAGTTGTAAAGATTACAAGTTTATTTGGAACTTGAAGGCCACTTCACTAACAGGATTAATGGAGGGAGTAAATCCAAATGCTATGTAAGGTTAAGGGAGCATGTCCAATTTTGAAACTTTAGCAAGTAAAATCAAAATCACCCCAAACATTAAGTGTGTAATTACATGTTATATTATAGTAACATTGTTCTAGTAACGTTGTTTAAGTTTTTTGGAAATACATGTGGGTGAAAAAGTGTTGTGAAAATACATGTTATATTATTTAAATAACGAAAACTATTGTTTAAATACTCTTACCAAACACCTAGTCGTTTTAAAAAATATACATCTATACTTTTATCAAATACAACCATACTTTTGTGTGCCTTACTTTTCAACTCCAATTGACTAAGCTTTATTGACTACATATAAAAGCTAGTAAAAACCTATAAATTATAGGGATTTAGACTTAGCTAGTGCATCTTACAGTTGCATGCACAATTATTATGAGAGAACAAATTGTAATTCACCCTTTTACCTTTCTACATTTTTAACTTTGTTAAAATATGAAAGAACAAATTTAAAAAGGGATCTTCTACCTCCCCCCCCCCCCCCCTCCTCTATCTACTAGTTCATTCACAATTTTCCTTCTAAACTATAAAATTGACTAATGTCCCTCCTTAACTATTGGAAATAATTAAGTACACTTCTACCTCCCCCCCCCCCCCCCCTTTCTCCCCTCTATCTACTAGTTCATTCACAATTTTCCTTCTAAACTATAAAATTGACTAATGTCCCTCCTTAACTATTGGAAATAATTAAATACCCTATATCCTTCTTCTTTTTTTGGTTGCTATTAACACATAATGTAATCTTTTGATTCCTTTAATATTCCAAAGAAATGACTAAAATATCCTTGAGGGGAAATTGCAAATGACCCATAGTTAAGGAGGCAAAAGTACAAATAACACAACAATTAAAGGGAGTAATCAAAAATGACATAACATTTTTGTATCATACCATTCAAAGAACCCACAAGATGCATTTTGTTTGTATTTACCATGACTGAAAACCCTTCTTCAAATCATAATGCACTATTGCTACATTCATTGTGGAGCTCGAGACAGTCATTAACATTCATTTTGCTAGCTTATACTATTGTTACTTGAATATGACATTTTCATTTCTACCAAAAAACCATTATGAACTATCATACTACTTTTTAATTTTGGGATTTTGTTTCAAATTATGGGGTTTTTGTTTCAGATTTAGGATTGATGGCTTAAGCCATTTGTTTTGGTTGACTGATTTTGAGGTATCGGAATATTGGGGATTAGATTTTTCATAGTTAGTTTATAGTTTGAATGGTAGTTATTTGGGAAAATGTCCAAGCAAGTCAAAGTAGTATAATGGTGCATTCTCAAGGAATTGGTTTAGTCGCGGTAGTATAGTGATTCATAATGGTCTGGTTTGTAGGTGTGAAAATTTTATATTCAAGTAATAGGTATAAGTCAGCATAGGAATGTTACTGTTTGTCTCAGAATCCACTGAAAACAATGTTCTTGAATGAAAATTTTATAATTTTTTTTAGATGTAGTAAAAAAAAAAAAAACCGTCTTGTGGGTTCTTGAATGGCATGATCCAAAAATGTTGGGTCATTTACAATTCCACCCTTAAGTATTAGTCATTCGCAATTCCACAAAGGTATTTTAGTAACATTGGTATGGAATATTAAAGGAATCAGAAGATTTTGTTATTTGTTAATAGCTAAACAAACAATAGGGAGTATTTGCCTATTTTCAATGATTAAGTAGGGACATTGCATGATTTTATAGTTTCAGAAGAGAATTGTGAATGACCCAAAAGATAAAATAAGGAAAGTGTAATTTACCTCAAGTAAAAAGTTCAAAGACTAAAAATTTTCAAATCTATATAGGCTTTTTAACTTTCATTCGAATGAACGAACACTGAAACAATGGATGAGGTATTGCATTGTTACCATTGTATGTAGAGACTCCAACATACAATATAGGTCACTTTACAATCGATTACATTGAAATGAACAAACGGCTACTAAAAAGTGTGTAAAGACAGGCCTCTATCTCGTGCTTTCCGCTCCGACACTCTTTGCTTTGCCTCTCATCTTTTTACTACAACAAGGGTATCCTGGCAAAGCAAAACATGATAACAGCTCAGCTCATGTATGTACCGCTATCCTACATTTTCCATCTTCTGCAAAACCAAGAAAAGCAGAAAGTAGAAGATTGTTAAGATTTTTTTCAACCAAATTGCTACTGTTTTTAAAGCAACAAAGTGAAAGGTAAAAAAAAAGCTCTCTCGTTCTTATGGGTGAGAGATAGGGACCCAATAAAGAAAGGAAAAGGTTAAGAATAAAGTACTTCACAAAATCACAAAAAGAGGAAAATGGTGGGAATCTTTCTTCGTCGTCCACTGTGCAGTTGATCCCACAGCGCCACCTCTCTCATACCCTCATTTCTACTCCTTTTCATGCTCACTTTATCTTTTCAGTTTTCCTTTCTCACTCACTCTCTCTCTCTCTCTCTCTCACATACGGACAAAGTTGGATTTGTTCTGCTTCTCATTATGAACATTTCTATGGGATTTTCTTGTGAGGGTGATTATGTAAGTCTCTCTCTCTCCCTCTCTCTCTCTCTCTCTCTCTCTCTCTTGTTTTCACAGCTATGGTATTACATTAGCTATCTTTTTATTTAAATATGCTTGTTATATGTGAATTTTACTTTAGTTTCATATGCTAAGTTGCTTCTTTTTTAGGATGCAAATGAAAGCGAAGTTCCACTGATAGATGAAAGCAGAGACGCAAGATACAGGGTTGGTATGGATTGGCACCATCTTGAGGTTGAAGTGGACATGGATTTCTGGCCAGTTGAACACCCAATGGAGCCACCGGATGAAGATCGACCAGTGAAATGTCCAATGCCTGATTCTACTGTTATCAATGTAAGAATGTTTCAATTATTTTCGTTAAATTCAAATTCCATTCATGTTTCATCCTTCATTCTTGGTTGGTTGTATTGATGTTACCTTAGAGCATGTGCCTTTTTGGCTCATTAGTCATGATATTTTTCTTTTTGATTCTTTAAATATCTCACATTTTAATGAATATTAATCCAACTAGCTCAGCTTTTCAGTCTCTTGGTAGCCTCCTTAAACTTGAGTTAAATCTCTCTTCAGCAATTACGGCTTTGTACATAATAGGATTATTGTAATACGACAAAACTTAGGTAGGTACAATTCTATATCTTAGGTTTCCCAATTTAATGACGTTGTTGCATTAAGCAACAAACCACGTGATTAAATTTATTGTCATTAGAAGAAAGATGACATTATGGTTTTTTTTTTTTTTTTTTTTTTGGCTAGAAAAAAAAAATAGATAAAGGGAGATAATCTGAGTTGGTGTCTTTCACGTGATTGTATTAATAATATAACCACATGATTGAATTTAACGGCAAAGTTAAGGTATAGTTAGCATCTGTACTTAAGTTTTACTCGTCATTTAATAGGAAAAAAATAGTGTTGCATTATGGTTTTATGTTTTTTTAATATATAATTTTTGGCTTTATGTGTTGGTTATATTTTCTTTTTTCAAGTAATATGATACTCCCCCTGTCCAATTATGCTCCCCTTTGATATAGCACACATTTTAAGTTGGGATTGTCATATGTTTCTTTCCATTGCTACCCTTTGCTCCTATATACGAATTATGTTCTTTCGAAAGTAATAAATGTAATGATAAATGGCAGTGTGAGAAAAGAATTTCATATGAACAGGAAGGAGGTGTGAATGAGAAAAGGATTGGTGAAAGCTTGAGAAAAAGAGCAGAAGCGACTGTGCCAGCAGCTGTGAACAGACAAAGAGTGGTTGCTGTGGATGCAGAGCCTCCTGTTCGAGCAGTGCGAAAAAGGCACCACACTCTCACCCGTGGAGACTATATTATGACCCCTACAATGAGAACACCCCCTCTGCCTCCTCTCCCAAACCAGAACATTACCATCTTTCAAATGCTCCAGCAGCTTGACAAGTTTGAGTCTGAATAAACTATAATGAATGATTTGGTTCAAAACTTTGTTCGTATAAGCTTTTCTTAGCCCATTATTAGGAAGCCATGATACATTCATCTTGATTAGCAAATGGTGTAGCTGCTTCAGAACAAGAGAAATTCTAGATGTAACAAGGAGTACTTTGTAATTCTACAGCTGTTTTGTTATCATATTTTGTAAATTATCATCAGAACTTGTTGCAGCTTATATTACTTATAATATGGCAAAGATTTTATGCTTAAATTTACATATATGAACATCAATCAGAACATCTTCGATTATGTATCCTAAGTCTTAGATAAATTCACCTTTTGGAAGCTCAATCTTAATTAGATTAATTTTCTGTGCTGAAGGTGAGACACAAAAGGACCATGAGTTCAACTTATTTTGTAGGTATAGCACCATTTTGTTTCCTGAAGAATAGGATTATTCTATACCCAGCTGGAAGGTAAATTTAGATGTAGTAGGAATAACATTTATGATCACGAAAAATTATTGAATACTTCGGAAGTATCATAAATGTATACTCCTCTCTCTCACATGAATTGTAAGTCCGACCATAAATTTAATTAGTGGAACCCACAAATATGTGAAAGGGAGGAATACGTATTTATAGAACTCTGAGAGTACTCAATAATTACCCTATGACTAATGTCATTACCATTACCATTACCAATCATTCCCAAATATAGATAAGGTAATTAATTTTATGATCATTATAATTACCAATCTTCTTCATTTTTTTTGGTTGAACCAATCTTCTTCATTTGTATTTGAAATGGAAATGAATCGTTTTTGAGGTTAAGGTTCAATTTTTTTATGAATTTAAAAGTATACATAGTGTCATCTCATTTAAAAATTAATTATATTTTCTTATTTAATGAAATAAAATTTAAAATAATGTAATATTATACCCTCCTTTTAATTTATAAAAAAGTAAATCTTCATCATAAAACAAACTCTCTCCATTGGCTCTTAATAAAATGGAGATCGGGTATTTGTCGTTGGTTAAATATTGGTTAATTATGAAACTTTAAAAGCAATCAAAAAAGACTTCCCATGCATGACCAGCTTTCACCAAAATACATGCATTCTTGCCCCTATAATGTTTCCTATTAGGTAGCAGGGAGTTCAGGCACCTTGTAAAAGATATCCTCCCGCTAATGTGAAATTTCGTACATGCATGAATAGCATATTTAATTTCTGTGCAGTGAAGCCACCTGGAGAAGTAGCATCTGGTTATACCCTGTAGTAGATATTAGCTACGTTTTTTCGATTCAGGTGTCTCAATTTAGTCAGACATTATTCAATCAAATCGCAATTTATGGTACAGGACAGTTTGACCATGCGGTTGATGATTCAAATATGGTATTTGTGCATTAGTATCAATCCCTTCAAATTTTTTTAGCTAAAGTTGAATTAGATTCCCATTTTTTTCCTCCTAGTTCCTACTGGAAAATGCTAATGCTAGCCTTTCAAATATACTCTCCAATAAACTCTTTTTAACTCTTCAAATGAACAGCCCCACACCCTCAAAACCGCCCTTACGCACTCAAACCCACATAGCCAACAACCCCAAAACACCTAAAGCTACGAACGTTGAACCACATCGCCACCATGCCAACCACAACCGAAGGTTGCCATGTGAGTCATACCCCGAGCTCACGCTACCATTGAATCACTGCTTGAAAAGCCAACCCTAAGCTTGAACGCCACCATGAGCTACCTAGTGAACCAAACTCGACCCAAGGTTTGCAAATTTGTGCATGCATGATGAGGCACAGAGCTGTTGTATAAAATATTAGGGAAGATATATTGTAGCAATTATATAAAAAGTAGCTAACACCTAGTATGTTGGGTTGTTTTAACTTTTAAGGGGTAAAAAAAAGGTGTTTATAATCTGTCGGGGCTGCCTTGATAGTCAAAGAACAATATATGCCTTTTGGCCTCTGTGATCATGAAGCATAGCCACGATTATTGAATTTCAAATTCCAATCATCTAAGTTTGAAATTAGTGGGCCCAGTCCCGCAATTTATTAACGACGATACACTCACGCCGGGACTTCCCACATCATGAGCCAGAAAAGACGTGAAGTCCTTACATAAACTAGACATTATTTGACAATATCAGACAAAGCATAACCTAAAAATAAGTTTTTTTTATTTTATTTTATTGTGAGGGACCCATCACACAACGAATGCCAAAGGTATAAATGGACGATCAATCATACTAGTGTCAAATTTTTCTACTCTAATGATACCTCAATAGGAAAAGTACAATCTATAAAATAGCTAAACTAGTGAACTCCGGGTTCTGTTCAAGTAGCCCCCCTTCCAGAGCCTATAGAAACCCTATAATTTACCACAAAATCACTGTTTTTTTTCCCTTCTCTTGATAAGTATAATCAATTTCACCTCAGATAAGGATGTTGAATATGCTTTAATAAATATAAAAATCTTCCGCTAATGTACATGTGTACATCGTGTAGTGTCTTGGGGTACTATATGACTAGTACACATATTTTCAGCCAAAAAAAAATCATTCTACAAGGGAAATACAAAGTGCAACAGCCATGCCCAGTATCAGTGAAGTTATATGGATTGCTGTGCTTTTCAATGTTGTGTTGCTGTTGCTATTCATTTCTGCAAGCACTCCAGCTACTGCAATGTAAATAAATCCACCAGCTGTGAATCCCTGCAAAAATGGCATTACTTTTGATCAAAACTGCTAAAATAAACCTCCAATGAACACAATACTTCACCAATTATTCTCACCTCAATGTAAGATGATTGCCCTGGATCTTGACCCCAGAGCAGAGCCTACAGCAAAAGCAGTAATTAGATTTCTCTTTCAAATCAATTGAGAAACTATTAGAAGGATTTCCCCTGCCCTAAGAAGACAAACTCACCATTGCAGTTCCTACTAGTGCCACCAGTGCTGATAGGAAGTTGAAAAAGAGAGCTTTGGATACACTGAAACCAGACCTCACAAGAATACCAAAATCACCAACCTGCATAGTGTGGAGGAACAAAGCTATTTAACAACCAAGCACAAAAGAAAATTATTATTATTCTGAATAGAAATAATGAATGTGATTTGATGATGGATGAAAATAGCCTTACAGAATGCTACATGAATTAAAGATAGATAAATTCCATAGTACAATATCACAAATAGAGAGAGTGAGAAGAGGAGGGGGGGGGGGGGGGGGGGGGGGGGGGACAAGCTTGATCCAAAATGAGATGAATACAAATGAGCTCTTCCTGTATGGCCAACTCACTGGAAGTGGAATATGAAACCAGCTAATCCAAGACAAGATACAACTAACCAAAGGGACAGAAATTTACCTACCAGGGTTCAAAAGCATTTTGTAGACATTACAACTGGACATTTAAGAAACTACAAGCTTCAACTTGGTTAAGAAGCCAATACCTTACACACTGATCAAACAAAGTTTGTATTAATTATTTTCCAAATTTGACCCAAAAAAAGAGGACTGATAGAAGACTCAAGAACAATATTGAAGATAACATACAAACAGTGTTGAAAACAAATCCTCCAAGTTTTAACAATCATGAAGATGTTAGAAATTCAAGAGGGGCTTTACAATTGGTGTATGGTACTTCATACAAGTCCTTAAATAATATCAAATACCATATTGAGAGAGGTAAGCATTTATGAGTCTTAAGTTTGAAAAATATTGGTACATTCTATCAAGTGAACCCCAAACAATAAAACTGTGCAGAGTTACACTATAAATTTCAGCACCAACTCATTTAATGCTTTTAACTATGACCAAAACAAAGGAACACTCATTTAAAACTAGTTGAGCATACATTAAAGAGGAAGACCCAGAATCAAACAAATTACCCTTGATATATTGCCACAATCCAAGTAAAAACAAAAAGGCTAGTCACAATTGGAACTCGTAATCACTTGCATAGCCCAATGTGAGACTCCACACACGCCTGCAGAACACACTCATACAATCCACAATTTAAGGCATCATAATTTCCCCCATGTAAACCTCTAATGTCCTTTCAAGGCTCACAATACACTACAATGCCCACAAGCCACACAACATTATCAAGTTGATTCTGAAACCAATTTTCACAATCTGCAAAAGTACTAGCTACATCTTTGCTCTACCTTAAAAGGACTAATCATAAATGGAACTCATTTTAATCACTAATATAGCCTAGATTGACCAGTGCAAGCACAAGTGTGCAAATTTAGACACTTAACACATGTCCGCACAGCACACATTCATACAAAACTACAATTTGAGGCACAATATATGCATTTCAGCATCAAAAGTTTCAATCCTACCAATCAACAATCTCAATGTTCATTTTACGATAACTTTTATAAGTTCTCTACATTTAATATTTCTCTCCCTTATTTTATTATTCTTACAAAAATATTTCTAATTTCAACAAATATAGCCTTCGCCCTTGTCTCTCTATCTCTCCACCTTGCTTCTTAGGATTTGACATGAGCTTCACAATGTTTAAGTTCTTGCACAAATACTTTTCAAAGATTGAGAACCAAAAAAGCAACGATCCCTCAAAAATTAAAAAATAATTTTTTCAAGATGAATAAATAATAACTATAATAAGACAAAATCAATCTATAATAAATGATGATCCCTGTTACTTATGCCGTTAGATTGCAGATCTAAGGGTTGCCTGTCCAGCATTCTGTCCAGGGCAACCATTGGCTTCAAGTACCCCTAGTCAGCTAGCAACTCCTCACTGGTGGTAAAGGATTGTGATGAGATGACTAAAGATTATACTAAGAAAATAAAATAACAGGGATGGAGTGTTTGGCTACAAGAGAGGTCATTTGAGTTGTTTGGCTTTTGTTCTATTTGGAATATTCCCTCTTCTTTTTTTTTTTTTTTTTTGATAAGTAATAAAGATGTATATTCAAAAACACTACCTCATGCATAAAGTCATAAGGCAGAAAAAAGATTACAGAAAAATAAATTAATAAATAAATAATTACAAAGGAGAGAGCTAAGGAACATAGGGAGAGAATTACTAGAGGTGAGTCCGTCCCCAAGCCCTAGACTAGTCAAAAAGGGAGCCACTGAAAGAGGCCAATAGCTAGTCGTCAAAGCTTTCCATGTCCTCAAACGTCCTCCAATTTCACTACCTCCAAAGACACCACATTAAGCACAATGGGGCTAAATTCCAGATGCTAAACGAATGCTTTCCAAGCCAATTCCACCAACCAAAGAGAGTATCTGCAACCTATCTTGGCAAGACCCACGAAATTCCAAAAGATCTAAAAACCAAACTCCACAACCGGTAAGCCTTACGCAATGAAGTAGCAAATGATCCACCGTCTCCCCATTACAATGACACATAATGCACCAGTCAACAAAATCCATCCCTCTACCCCTCAAATTGTCACCTGTAAGGATCTTATCCCAAACAGCAGTCCACACAAAGAAAGAAACACGCCGAGGAGCCTTAACCTTCCAAACACCTTTCCAAGGAAAGATAATGGGCAAGTGATCTCTTAACTTATTATAAAATGATCGGATATCAAAATCTCCATTCTTCGTCAACTTCCATCTCATACGATCTCCATTCTCAATTGGAGTTAAATTAGAACCCAAAGTACGGAGAAATTCATCCACATCACCCATTTCCCAATCATTTGATCTCCAAATGAAACGAACATCCCCACTTCTCCGTTCCTCTATCCCCAACCGTTCAAGAGAAGAGGCCACTGATGCCTCTTTATTGGAAGCAATCTTATACACAACCGGAAAGCTCAAATGTGGAGAATCCCCATACCATTGATCTGTCCAAACCTTCACTCCATCCCCCACCCCTACCTCAAACAGAATATTTTTGCTAAAAACCTCCCAATCCATTTGGATACTTCTCCACAAACCACACCCATGTACCCCTCTATCTAGCTTGGAGGTCCATGCCCCCCACTCTTTCCCAAACTTCAAAGCTACAACCCTTCCCCAAAGCCTTGTCTCCTCAACCCCAAACCGCCATAATCATTTCCCTAGCAAGGTAGTTAATTTCCTTACTCTTAACCCAACATTTTCCATAGGTGCACACACCTTATCCCATCCCACCAAGTGTGCTTGGAATCCCCCCACAGGAAATCCCTTCGCAATCTCTCATTTTTATTGGCCACATGCGTAGGGATAGTAAAAAGAGATAAAAAGTAAGTAGGAAGACTAGATAATGTACTCTTAAGCAATGTCAGTCTTCCACTTTTTGACAAATATAGCTTCTTCCATCCAGCCAACTTACGCTCAATTTTTAGTCTCTAATGGGAACCTCACACGACCCTCCCCCCAATCTGCCCATGGTCAGTACAAATAACATGTTTTCACAAGTGATCATTCTCTACCCCCAAATCTCCATGACTACTTCCCATACCAAGAAGGCTTTATTAAAAGTGCTCAACATAAGAATCCCCAAACCAACCTCCTTCAATGGGAAACAACTTCCCCCAATCCACCTAATGAAACTTAGGAACATCCCCCGTCCCTTCCTAAAAAAAGTCTCTTTGTATCTTTTTTGCAATATAAATTGGCATTAAGTGATCATGGATAGCTCATAAGAAGGCATCCAACCTTATAGCCCAACAGTGAGTCTAGAATCGTTACATGTTTCCGCTTCATTTGACGCAAATCATGGGACCAAGGTTCTTTATACGCTATTCCCATATACTAAACAATCAGTATGGCCATCATCATTTTTCAAGCATCCTAATATCTTCAATTGATCTCTCACCTTGTTCAAAAACCAAAATACACATTGGATTAGTGGAACCCTCACCTTTAGTGCATCTCTGCTTTCCCACAAATAGCATCAATTAGATGTCAAAATTGAGGTATGACTAGTATCACCACCAAAAACACTACTTATTCCACAATCTTCAACTCAATAAAAGACACCATTCCTAACCACCATTTCCTCATCCTTGCCGCTCATGCGTATCTTATAGTCATGAGCTAACACAAAAAACATAACCAGATTTTAAGCGAAGGCCATCATCTTTTATATCTTTTCCATCTTATACATCCTCCCACTCTAGAATCACATCTCACAGTTAGATCTACCCTAAAAGCTATGGGGCCCTCATTCCCATCTCTTACTGCCACAAGCTCAGTCTCATTTGTCTTAAATGCTATCCTAGGTAGCACAGATACTTCAAACCAGTAGCCATATCCATATTGAACGTGTATCCCATACGAGTACTTTCATATAACATGTATATCCCATATCCATATCAGTACTTCCTAATACTTTACCATCCTCTCAAGGGGATCTTATTTTCTATTCTCACTTTACATGAGCCCCTTAATCCTAGAAATTTCCTTCTCTCTCTCTCCCCTCTACCCTTTGACTCTCTTGTCTCTCCTATGTTATGTCAAACTAATACTCATATTTGCTATTGTGCCTTGGGTCCTAAGAAGCCTCATAACCACCTCAAGGCCTAGCTCCCTGTAGATTTAAAAAAAAAAAAAAAGGGGTCAGCCAAAGCATGCCACCCTCTTTCTTGTACACAGAAAGTCTCACGAGTCAACCCTATCCAAATGGCTTCCAACAACCTTGCATAATATATTTACATGTCTAGATCATATTATTGTCTCAAAATACAAAGATATTGGCCCTTGAAAAAGGCATAACAATATAGGTGTCAAATAAATAAAAGGGAGAACTTCATCAGAAATAATAATAATAAAACAAAAATAGAATGGAGAGTTCAAACCTCTTGAGGAAGCTCATGTGCCAGCAAGAACAGAGTTCTAGACCAACCGCCAACAGATCCATAAAGAAGGAAAGCACTTCCTAGAGCCATCCCATCAGTGAAATTGTGCTGCAATACACAAATTCCTTTCAATAACACAGAGTAAAACTGTATCATTCAAATCCATAATTTCGTTTCTTTAAAAGAAATAAAAATTAAACATGCTGGAGAGCAAATAATAAAGGCACACATACAACACCATCAGAAAAGAGATTGAGATAACCGAACACAAGATTCGTTGGTGATTGAGCAGGTTCCTTCTCTTTTGAATGAGTATCATCCTTCTCCATTGAATGAGTATCATCCTTCTCCATTGAATGAGTATCATCAGCGGAGCCATTTGCAGTATCTACATCGGCTTCATCTTTTCTAGCACCAGCAGCAGTTCTCTGCAGGAAGAAAGCATGACAGACAAAGTTCAGTATGCAATCCTACAATTCAATCCAAAAAAAGAAAGATGCAGAAAGAAATTGGTTTAAAGTTCTCATTGATTATTAGAATACACTAAAGTCAACTGACAAACCAATGTGCCATCCATCTGTATTGTATGACAATATGGCTGGTCAGGCACCCAATGCATGAACAATCATGTCTACCCCTACAATCATGTCTACCCCTAGCCTTGCCTGACCTTAACTCTGGGCTCAAATTTACACCATTCCAAGCCAGTAGCCCAACCATGAATCAAAGTACATCTCAATAGTACCTGAAGTTACACATGATACGCCAAATCCTCACCTTCCGAAGAGATTCATGCCTCAGATCATCTCCATTCAAAGAGTCATTTGACACTTCATCTGACACCTTTCCTTCAGATGACATCTCCAACGTTTTTCCATCTTTTCCATCAGAAGATTGTGACTGCTTAATGTCAGTAGAATCACTGTCATCCTTCAATTTCTTACTGCCCTTATGATGATGGTGGTGATGACCATGACCCCATGCATGAGCTCCTCCAGAGTTACCTTCAACATACCTCACTAGCTTCTCTACAAGAAGAAAAACTACAATGCCAGCTGCAACAACCAATACATCACAATAAGAATTCAAGGTATTTATTCCCAATCTGCAACACCCCTGAGCAACAGGAAAGTAAAAGAAGAGATCACCGTATGGTAAGTTATATACCTTACTATTCAGCAAAAATTAGATAGCTTGCTTTCATAGGTAAACACAAGTCAAGAACCATATGGAATTGAGATACAATATAATGGACTGAAACTGACATATGATCATCTCATAAGACATTAAATAGCATAAACAATTTTCCTATTTCTCCTTGGTAGTATGGTAGTAGACACTTCTCTTTTTTCTTTTCTTATTTTAAAGTAACTTTACAAATACACATTTCAACAAATATTAAGCAACTCACAACTTAACACTTTCAATATTCTATAAGACAGAAGTATATAGCATTAATTCAAGATTGATGAAAAACCAGAGGACCTCCCTTCTTGCTTTTAGTTAGATTTGCATCAAACCAATCCTTCAACAACAGCCATTAATCATCAAAATAAATTGCAATTGCCAATGTGAGTGTTTAACATCCAACAGTTTCTCCCCCTGGGCGATTCTCTCCGGTAGGTAAAATCCATCAAATGGTCTCAGACAGTATGCAGGAGAGGTAATTTATTATCAAGCATTATAACCATGTGGAAAATTATTTGCATCTTTGTATTCCCAGTTAACCCCCTTTATTTACCTTTAAAGAGCACAGAAAAGCCTCTCCCTAGGTTGGAGCTATGAAAAAAAAGTCTTCAATCCAGCCTATTACACTAATTTGCTCATCAATCACTACAGGCACAAAGTTATTCATACATTTAAAACCATATTCAAACATATTCATACAGTTATAAACAAGTTGAAACAGGGAGCCACATGGTTGACTTGTTTAATAGACAAGCATCAAGTATGTTACTACTAACCCAGAATGGAAATTCCTACAGAAAGGTCTTTCAAAGAATGCGAATGTGATGGCTCATGTCCAAAATGATCGTGATGATCATGCTCTGCATGGTGATCATGCGAGTGGGAGTGTTCACCACCTGCAAAAATATGAGTATATTAATTTATGACTGAAATATCTTTTCCTTTTTTTGGCTTTCAGTCTAAAAACCACCCAAAACCAGAAAAGATCACAAATTATAGAAAGTTTTATTAAAATTCCTAAGGTTCAGAGTTTCATATCACAATATTTTTTAGGAGTCAATAAAACAAAACTGAAAACTCTAAAGCTTTCTACGCCAATATATATAGAAGAGAGGAGAGACCATGGAACAGTTACCTCTAAAATGATGCTAAAAGTAATAACACCCCCCCCCCCCCCCCTCTCTCTCTCTCTCTCCCAAACCCAAAAAAGAAAAGAATCTGGATGTATACAAAATTTTAAAATAACCTAAAAGTTTTTAAAAATGAGCTGCAATAAAACCTAGTACAAATCTTCAATGTCCTATGTCCTAGTTACATCAAACTACATTGAAATTCAGGTACCAAGATAGGATTGGCAACTAAACATGTGGAGGAATCACAGAGAATAAAAGCAGTATCTGATTAGACTCATACCAAAAGCATGTGGTAATTGGTGAAGAAAAGCATCTCCTAACATAGCTCCTGCCTGTGAATGGCATAATCAAAATCAACCAAATTATTTGAGATGGCAAAGAAGAAAAGGAGCACTACTTGTATATCTCCATCTCATTCACAGAAACCTTCTATGGTCCCAAAATTTGCAAGAAGCCCATGAGCAACTAGAATGAAAAGTAAATTTTAACCTTTGAAAAAGGCCAAAGAACAAAAAGTAACACATTGATATTGTTGTTGATGATGACGATGCTAATTAACTATTAAAGATTTCAAGGAAAAAAAGATGTGTAACAATTCCAAGTTCTCAAAAGATAAGAAACCATAAATTAATTCAGTACATGTAACATGCTCTAAGGAGCTATATTGAGAAAATAAATAATAAATCAATTTTGCAATTCATACAACCAATAAAAGTTTCTTATATTGTGATGAACATCAATAAAAATTTAAAGCAATTAAGATCCCCCCAAGAATTCAAAAATTTCAGTACATTCAATGCATTAAGACATGTAGTCAACAGTCATTTCATTAATAGAAGATCAAAGAAAAATGTAGGATGTAGGCCATTAATTGATTCGCACTATAGTATTGTTTTATGAATTAACTAAATATTATTCTTTCACCCATTTTATTTTGTAAATAGATAATTGCAACTAGTTCCAATTTCTTGAACCTTTAAAATTATCATTCACCAAAATTCACTTTGTTCCAATTTCTGCTACAAGATTCCATAAGCTAAATCATTAATCACAGCTTGATTGAAGGTCCAAAGAATTTATCTATAATCATTGTTTAGGTCAACTGATTGATTTTTTGTCAAGCTTAAATTTCTTGCAGACAAGAACCTAATTTGTGTGTGGCTTCCTTATATTATCAACAAAAGTACAGCAACTCACATGCAATAATCTTGAGAACTCAAAAATATGAGAACCTGTAGGCAACTGGAATGGCACCTATGCCGAGGAAGTATGCATACAAATTTCAACTTTCATGAAGTTCTGTATAGCTGACATTCTTGACAGTCATATCAGCCAGTCTAACATCACATAAAAGGGAAGAATGAACTCATCACGACTCGAAACAAAGACATTTAACTAAAACTGGTATCATGTTTGATGTGTAGCAAATAAGAAGTCACAAACCAAAGAGCACAACATATTCGTTTATTTGATAAGTCTACTTCATGCATGAAAGTTATAAAAGTCAAATCAATTTACAATTCCTAATTGACATTAAAAAGCATTAGTGACAACAGCTACAGATAAGCAGTAGCATTAGAATTAAAACAGGAGATACATATGCATTAGTATTCAACAGATGTACCATTTCACAATCAAAAGAATCAATTAAGATTTATAAACTAAATAAAAAGGCTTCAAGAAACTAACCCCAAATAAAGCCAATGAATCAACAACCACCTTGGATGGTTTCCCTTGTACTGCAACACCCAAAGAATTCAGTCACTGTTCATAGGGATATGCATCATAAATTTCAGAAAAAACCACTAAGTACATACTGACAATAATGTTACTTACCAAATATCAACGGCAGAATAATCAGGCATATAAGAGAAGCCATGCTCACCAAAAGAGAGCAGCCCAATGCATTTACCCAAAGACCTTTCAGGAAAAAAATAATAATAATAATAAGTAAATAAATACTTAACTCCCAGAGTTCACACAGATTGAAGATATGGTTATTTACCAAAATCTACTACATGAAAAAGGGTTGAATTTACTGCTCGGTGCCAGTAGTATTAATTTGTTTGCTAATTTATTCAACTTTTCAAATGAGACCCATGTAGAGAACTGATCTCCACTAAAACAACCTTCTACCAAAATTTTATCTTCCATAGGGACTCTATAAGATTAACTTGGAAAAGGACTACAATTAATTATTATGACATTGATTATGTACATTTTGGTGTTCACGAAATTTATATATTCACTAGCAAACACTTTTCACATCATCCTTCATTCAAGTAAATAGGGCGGCCTAACTAACCAAAGGAACGAGCATAAGCACGAGCATCGTACATGAAACTTACTCGTTACTATGAGGCAAGTGCAATCTTTCGTCTTTGTCTAAGACAATTAAGGCTTATCATGAAAACCAATGCCATGGTGACAAAAGTATCCCACATGATTTTGTTCGCCTATCCTTGGCTTAATAACACATGTTTCCACCAAAAATGAATGGTACCAAGCTTAACACCTACCTATGAGCAGAATGCCCTAAATTAGAGGCAATTCAATCTAAATTTGCTTCGCTTTTATCAACGATTCGATTGTACTTAAAAGTTGGCCTTGTATAATAAGATCTGAACACTCACTTAAAACATTTATTGAGAAAAAAAATAAATAAAATCAGTTACTTTCGTTTCCATACATTTTCTCAGCAACCAAACACACATTTCACACAAAAAAACAATCAATCAAAATTGAAAATTCAAAGAATTGAAGTAGAAAAAAGTACCTAAGCCGGAGAGGTCCGAAGCGGCAAAACGGTCGAGAATACGATCGTGTTCGAAGCCGAATCCATACAATCTCATATCCTCTTCCTCAGCCAACTCCTCCGGAAGTAGCTTAGACGCCAAACGCTCCTCTTCACGATGATGATGGTGGTGGTCGTCGTGGTGGCCATGATCACAGTGGTGGTGGTGGTCGTGGTGAGTCTGGGATTCGTGTCCGAAGCTCAGATCCAAACAGTTCAGCGCAACAACCAAAGCAGTTACCAACACAACACCACCGATCTGTCTCGGAAGCAACGCCATTTTTTTTCCCTTCCAAAAACAGGTTAGAGTTTTTTTTTCTTTTTTTGGGCAATTAAGGGCGTGTTTGGGTGGAGTGGAATTAAGGAGACTAGGTGTTGCGTCGTTTGCAGGTGCCTTCAATAGTGATGAAGCAAACAATGATTAAGAAGAGAACGATTATCCCGATTATGATACCGAAGGTTACTACATCCATTTATAATAACTACTTTTTATTACTTCCTTACCTTTACTTTAATTTTGTTTTCCGTTTTTCTTTTTTTTCTTTCTTTTTTTTTTTGGTGACTCAGACTTGCTAAAAGAGGGGGATCTCTCTCTCCACTGGGACTGAGAGGAATCCAAAGGGTTTTATCAGAGGAAGCGGTTCAGCAGAAGTAGGACACAGTCCACACACAAAGTCTGCTGCTTGCTACTGTCGTTATTATTCACATAGTATGTTTACTTTACTTTTACTTTTTTGATCATTATCCACTGCTTCAGTACTCTTGTAGCCAACTAACTTGGGGGGCCACACTAGGGACTAAAATTGAATCCGAACCCGATAACTTACTCTTAGGAAAAACAGGTCAACCCCTACTAAACTGACCCAAGCTACTTGCAACCCAATTTTTGGACATGAACTTGACCCAAACCAAACCTATTTGCAAACTCTAGCTTTTTCCCACCAACTTTTATTATTGTTGAAGTGATCAAATGTGAGTGATTGAGAAAAAATGAGTGAGTCTATTAACATCAATTATGTCCACATCCACCACTAATAATCAACAATTTCAAATAAATGGCATTAAGTAAATGGCAGCAAGATTCTCAAGTTCATGATCATATTGGAAGAGTATGGGTTAGATCTCTCTCTCACTTAAAGTTGTGGTTTCCATGAGTAGTGCTTTTGTAGGCATGTAATTATCTATAGAGTTAGACAACCAAACGAACTGGTTGGATGACCTAGGCTTAGGATAGCATACGATCCCTATCAAACGAGCCATAAACTCAGTTAAACAAGCTTCTTATAAGGTTAAGAGAGTCTCAACTCCAAGTGGTCCCCAGCTTGGACAAATCTTCCTTAGTCCAACGACACCTAGTTATTGGGTCGGAAGATCATTCCTATCATTTTGAAGGGAAAAAAAAAAAGTACATTACTTATCATTATTTCAAGGGATCTATGCCTATAACTTAGGGCCTATTTGAATTAAGAGAGGAGGAGGGGGAATGAAGGAGGGTAGAGTAAAGTTGGCTGAAAATATGCTAATTTTAGACCAATTTTACTCTACTCTCTCTCCCTTCCCTTCAATCCAAACAAACTATTAGACTTGAAAAAATAAGACCTAAACTCATTAATGCGAACCAATCCAAACCTAGCCCACAGAAAAACAAGTCAACCCGTATCCTACCCAACCCATTTTTAAAGAAGGAAACTTATTAAAAAAGACTTGCTTTTTTTTTTTAAAGGTAATATGCAACAAAGTTAGATGTTTTCTCTTGGTGGAAAAAGAATTAAAATAAGTTGTTTGAGCTCTCTTTAACATGGTTTTCAAAACCGGACCGGACCTAGAGGTCGGACCGTGAAAACCGAGAACCGGGATGAAAATCGATTTTTTAAGCCTAAAGAACCAGATTTTTTTTTAATTTCGTGAACCGCTAAAACCGAGGTTGGACCGCACGAACTAGTGAGAACCATGCGGTCCAACCCCTTAGCAATTTTTTTTTTTTTTTAACAACTTAACACAATTTTATTTCAAAGATTTTGAACTTTATTTCAAAAATTAATCATAAATTTTAATGTTTTCATGGTTATTATTTTATTTTATTAACTTTCTTATTTAATTATTAAATATATGCTTGAAAATCATTAAATTTCCCTTACATATATAGATATATTGTCAATTTTGCTAGTTTTATAAATTTAATATCTATATTTAGGCTTTAATTCATTATTAAATTAATTATGACGTCATCACGGTTCGACCCTGGTTCGACCTCGGTTCGACCTCAAAAACCTTGAACCTCTCCCTTTTACGGTTCAATGAACGGTCCGGGTCTGAAAACCTTGCTCTTTAATAGCACATGATCTATTGAGTATTCTTGTAGCCATTGTTGCTTCTGAATCAACTTTTAGCATGGGAGGAAAATTCTTACTCTGTATATTAATCTTGTCCTTTGACTGAGAATGTGAAAGTTTCATTGTGCACTTGAAGTTGGTTATATGGATTTGAAGGTAATTTAATTCATTTACATAAAATTGCCACATGTATAAAATTATAATTCTTTATTGACTCACTTTCATTGTATACTTAAGTTATATTAAAATTATTGTTGATGAAAATACTAAAAAATTAATCTCTTACTTGAGATGCTCAGATGCATTTCTCAAGTATGAATATTTCTAATGCTAGATTTACTACTAACGATGAGTAAATTATGGTACAATTCATATTAAATATTTACTTATTTTTTTATACTTAATACGTTATTTTTTATTCTTAATATTTTTTTCTTAGTTATCTTTCTTGCTAATTCAAGTTTATTATTATTTTACATGCAACAAGAACATATACACCTAAGAATGTTGATAACTTGCAATGGTCCACTACATTTAGGGTTTTTTTTTTTTTTTGGGTTCTTTTTATGGTGATGATATTATTAATGAACTTTAGATTGTATAAATTTGAGAATTTATGTATTATCTTACTTTTATTTTTTATTTTTTAGTATTTTGTTATTTATTCTCTTATTTGTATTGAAAGGAAGACAAAGACAATATATTTTTTTTATAATAAATCATTTTTTCTTTCATATGAAAAAATACCAGTTGAACATAACCCAATTAACTTGACGGCCTAACTTGTAACCCGATCGACCCAACATGCTTGCAACTCATTTAGGACAACATTTTTTTCATTTTGACCCAAACTTGATCTTACTCAAAACTCGTTAACCTAACCCAATCCAACTTGTTTGCCAGTTTACCTATATTTGAATTTTCTTTTTGTCTGTTTTTTTTAAAAAAAATTGTCAATCTACTTTATATATATATATATATATATATATATAAATTATAAGTAAATATAAAATACAATACACATCCAGATGAAACAAAAACTACAAATTTATCTAGTTCTTACTTCGGGATAAATGAGTTAAGCCATGTATTTAAAAAATCATAATTTTTCTTTTGATTTTAATTTAAATAGAAGTTAAGCTTGAGCTCAATGTCAAATATGATTAGATATTAAAGCTTAATTCATTTTCTTGACAAACAAGCTCCAGTTTGTTAATGAGCTACTTGATTAAATTATTCATTATATATGCTAAACATTGCAAATAATTTTTTTTATCCCTTTA
Organism: Quercus agrifolia; assembly: GCA_029955455.1. NCBI lineage: Eukaryota > Viridiplantae > Streptophyta > Magnoliopsida > Fagales > Fagaceae > Quercus > Quercus agrifolia. The sequence continues at coordinate 34,105,087 of JARQAD010000005.1, forward strand.
CAAATATTTGTTAATAATTAATAAATAAATTATAGTTGCAACTATATTATTTAAATTTGCCTAGACAAGCCAAAGCCTTGTAACTAGCACCTCTTTGTGTTTTTAACAAGGCATTCAAGATGCAAATACTACTCCCCTTTTGTAGTTATCAAATTATCAAAATATTGGGTTTCCTCCTCCCCCCCCCCCCCCCCCCCCCCCCTCCCCTCCCCACCCCAAACTTAAAAATGGTTTGGATGAGTGATTTCATCATTCATAACTCAAAAATAGTGGGACCTATAACTAAGAAGTCTGTTTGGCATCACATAACTTTATTTCCAATTTTTTGTTTTCATCACTCAATTCTCTGATTTTTTAGTTATGAGTTATGGACACTGAAAACACATTTTAGCTGTTTTCAGTTTCCATAACTCTGTTTTCAATGGTATTTTTGTAATTAAACACACATGGAGGGACCCACTGTCAAGGTCAACCACAACTTTTTACCATTTTTTTTTCTTTCTTCTCCGTTGGCTAGGTTCTTTCTTTCTTTTTCTTTTTCTTCTTCTTTCAATGGTCTCCATTGGCTGGGTTCTTTCTTTCTTCTTCTTTTTTTTTTTTTTTCATCTTCTTTCACTGGTCTCTGTTGGCAGGGGTTTTTTTTTCCCTTCATCACCTCTAATTTTTGGTCTTCAGTTCTTTCTTTCTTTTTTTTTCTTTTTTTTTTCTTCTTCTTTCACTGGGTTCGAGTATCTGGGTTTTTTTTTTTTTATTACTGGGTTCAATTAGTTTGGGTACTGAAATGAAGAAAAAAAAAATCTACATCAAGTGACAGGTATGGGGCCGACAAACAATGTGAAAAATATTGATAGATGGCAAGTGAGTGATGGTGCCAAACGGATAAGATATTTTATAATGATGAGTAACAAAAATTAAGTGATAAAAAAAAAATTCCAAACAAGCCCTTAGCTTCCAAATTTACCTAGATGAGCCGAGAACCTTGCTCCTCTTGATGTTTTTAATATACGCATTCAGGGTTCAAATACTGCCCCTTTTTATAACAATCGAATTATCAAATTATATGCATGTTTTTAGTAAGTATCAAATGCAGGCCTCTCTGCCAATGGATTGGCTACTCACATCCTAGATCGGCCACTAATAGGTTCAGATCAACCATTTCACAGCCAACTCAGCCCAAACGCACCAAATGCAACCACCCCACGATCAAATTGACCCTCCACACACCTAACGGGAATCACCTCACCACACTGCATGCCCAACAACCAACGCACGTTTTGGTTCATCTCAATTTTTCTTACTAGAAATTGATTACGCTTCATACAAAATAATTTCCAACCATTGAATTGAGGCAACCAGCTGTATGGTAAATTCTACAGCGGAAGATCAACAAAATAAATAGTACAGATGGCAGACACCCACTTCATCACAGAAATTTCTAAAAGATGCAATCTCCAAAGAAAAGAAATCAAGGTTCCTACATAAAATGGTAAACATCACACAGAAATACATATATATACACGAATAAGCAAAACACAAGCAAAATCCTCAAAATACATGTAGGTCAGTGCTGCTACTATAACAACTCCCACATCAGTGCTCCCTATTTTTGGTCAATATGACTTCCAAGTTAACAAAGTAAATTCCCAAACAACTATCTATCGGTGTCACCACTCGTTCCTGAAGCCAATGTTCTTCCAAGCAGATGACATCCAAATTCAAATCCTCAATTGTCAGTTACTATAGCCAAGAACTTCTAACAAATCACAAGCATACACTAGTATACAATCCCTTTCGTATTCACAAGGTATCCGCTGGCTCTAACTGAGTGTACAGTCGTCAAACATGTAGAAGGTAGCCTGTCCTGCACAAATATATGATCAAATATCAAATCCCAATAATCATAGTGATGTTTATTTGGTTAAACCCAGATTTTATATTTTGAACACCACTAAAATGAAGTTTCATTGCATGCTTCTGCAACAGATGAAAAGCACAGCAACAAAACAGCACAAATGACAAGGTGGAGAATAGGCAAAACATAGTAACATACCAATTTCCAGTTTTTCAATTCAACCGAGGGGAACCAGACTCAGAGCCACAAACGGATGCATACGTCGACATTGTGTCTTCTTTTGATATTGCCACAAAGTTCAGCGGAGTGGTAGACAACCTTCTCGTTTCTTTGAAATATCCATTTTGGCGCCCAGAGTAGGATCTAGGGGTAAGGAGCTCCGGAGTTGCACTGCCAACTGAGTTACGACGAGGTGTGGGAGGCATGGATCCATTTCCATTTGCACGATAGCCATTTGGCTTCCTAAAGCTGTTACTTTTTCTTGGACTAGGTTTTGACCCATACTTGGCTTCCTTCTCAGTGAGAAGCAGATCTTGAAGCTTCTTTTGGTCCTAAAATGCAAAAATCAAGAGGTCTACTATATCATCTACAAGAGCTTGCAAAGACTTAATACAGGACCATATCGAAACATGCAATAATTAAATAAATGGAATTAAGCCATCTCAAATCATTAACAAAAATCTAGTTCATTTATATCATTAAAAATGGCATCTATATTCCAATTAAAAGGACATGACACACATCATCTAAATACTTGCAATTAACTTGACCGGGAATTTATGAAACACAACAGATTTCACAATGATGCATATGAATAAATGCAAGCTGAATTACCCTGAATTTCTTCTTCTCCTCTTCTTTCTGTTGTCTGGTTATTTTGTACTCCTCCAATATCAATACCAACCGTGCCTGCAAATAATTAAAAATTTAGAGAATAAAGCTACAAAGAAAGCACATCTAAGAAAGCTCATATTGGTTAAGGAGCTCACCCCATCATAGAGAAATAGCTTCTTCTTTTCATATTCCCAGGCTAGCGTTTTGTTTATCAGATTGTCAACAATTGCTGGATAAAGTACCTGGTTAGCTCCAAAATACAGTGCAACCACAGGAAAGGGTAGTATCAATAAGAAAGCAATACCTGGAATTTTGCTTATAGTCACTCGAGCTCTTTCTGCACGTTTAAGATTAATGTGAGCACCCCTCCCTGCATTGTATCGGTTATCATCCTGTAATTCAACAGAATGTTCTACATGAAGAGTTATCCTTCCAAGATATTCCAATGGTAACTATTGCTTGCAGATCAAATTAGAGCCCATTTGGGTCAGATAAAAACTTAAGAAGCTAAATTGAACCCCCACAAAAAAAAAAAAGGATCCGTTTAATATGAAGAAGAATAAGACAAAAATGATGAGGAAGAGAAAGAAATCAACCAAAATCCTAATCTTAGCCCCTTGTGCTATCAGCACAATAAAACACTAAAACAACAAAGTTTCCAGCTTACTTGATTATAGTCCTCAAGCCAATTTTCCTCTTCACAGGCAGAAAGCCATCGGTCTATCCTATCCATTATTTCTTTTCGGCTCACAGCTTCCTCTTTTGCTTTGACTATCTCTGCTTCAATATTCGCCAGAAGTTCAGAAGGATCCACAAGACCTGAACAAAGACAGCAAGGTTCACATAGTACTATTGTTTGCCAAAAAAAAATTAAGAGAATGTGTATATTTATGTAAGTATGCATGACTAGCATTATAGGGTGCATATTGGCTATATGCACCCTAACTCTCAGTATGTGGTGGGGCCATGTGGGACCCACACAATGAGAGGTAGGGTTCATATATCCGATGCATGAGATACTTCTCGGAAACAAAATATATTACCAGAATCTATCAGTGCACTGGATTTCTCAGCTGCTGTACTTGTATCAGGTTCTATATGAGTCATTCTACATATTTCCTCCAATTCTGACCTCTTCTTCATAACAAGTTCCTTCATTCTGCTTGCCTTCAATTTAGTGAGCCTCTCCACTTCTGCTGATGCCTACAAGAGACAATAAATAACTAGTAGTTGAGGACCCATATTTCAAGAATTAACAAATTAAAGAAAGAAAATAAAATTAAGGTTGCTCTTAAGACCTGTTCAATTATCTCTGTTGAAAGAACACCAGGCTCTGTCATTTCAGTCTCTGACAATTTAAGAATGGAAGTAATCCTTGAAAAATGATTCTTCTCTTCCTTCGGTGAGTCCATCAAATTCCAAAGTTCAAACAGTGATGCAACAATATCTTTCACCTGCATCCCGGAGCAGGTTTTTTTAATTTAAATAGCAAAGACAAATTTAATAGACAATAATGTGGTTGTCCAAATTACCTTCATGATTCGAACTTTCCTTTCTAGTTTCAACTTGACAATGGCCTGTTCCAGACCTTCCAATGTGCTATTGCTGATATTTGTCGACTGTTCCATGCTTGTCCCTTGCAAGCTTGGATGCACATCACTCACAGTCTGCCCAAAATCCAAGCCAAGCACACCACAAAGAGAATGCACTTCATTCACATATTCCAAAACCTTATGAAGCCGGTCAGACTGCAAAAGGCAATAAGTATGTTCACAAATTATCAAATTGTGATTAAAAGCAAGGAAAAGTTTATTTACATCAGCCCAAAACATGAAAATATTAAACATGTACAAAAGTTTCTTTATTATCTTGAAAAATTCTCATCTAAGAAGCAAATCCATTTATGAGTCTATGCCATGCATGAGTCATGAGGTAATACAGAAAATTTAAACTTCTCTAAATTCCACCCAGTAATATCTAATTAAACACTGAATTTGATAAATTAATTAAGATGGTTCATGAGAAGTTGTAACATATCACCATGCAAGCAGCCAGAAAGAATTTCAATATCCATTTCATATCATTACATGGATACCTTCTCCTTTTGAAGAGTGCGAAGATGTGTTTGATATTCAGTGAGCTTTCTTAATGACAAGTCCAGTTCATCCAGTGTTAATGAACCAATCATGGCATCGTTGACATGGCTGTATCCAGAAATTTCTCCACTGATCTTCTCAATTTGTGCATTTATATCTGCAAATTGCTTCATTCGTTCTTCTTTCTTCATTTTCAGATCATCCACCAGCGGTGTGACAGAAGCAAGTTTATCCTTCAATGATGCTGATCTCTTCTCTGTCTGAATCTGTATATTAACCGTGAGATTCAGATCAGCAAGTGCACAATATGAAGGCGTATATTGTACAGTCAAATTTGTTGACGACAATCCATGATGAGTAATTCCAAAATGCACCAAAATTTTGCAAGATATATGGACAAATAATTAAACCAATAAGTGAACATTCAGAAAAATGGATTGATTTCTTTGAGAGCAGAGCTTTGCACACAACTCATTTTATGATGACAAACATACATATTCTTGACATACAAAATAACACAACTTTCACAATATAAGAGCAATAGCCATAAATAATGTCATTTGCAACCCTGCAATCTACACAAAACATATACAAGCAAAAGATTCATCAAAGGCACAGAACAAGTTGCAAGCTATATACACCAGGGATATATCATAGACCAATTTTTAGAAAGTTACACAATATACAATTTGCATTGGTAACTGCACACAAAATGACATCATCCCATCGGAAAATGCAATTTTATTTTTGAACATTTTTGGCTTTAATTTTTTTTTTTTATGGTTGGTTCTTTTAAGTGCGGAAGTAAAAACATAAGCACTCGGTAAACACCTTCTGAGCTTTTCGCCTTGCTGTCAACTGCTTTAGATAATATTGTTGAACAAAGGTCAATCCATAATCAACAATTTAATTAGTGATTTGCAGTTGTTTCAGTTATGCAGTTGCCTTCAACTTTCTAGGACATGGAGCATGGCTATTAACCAACCAGGATAAATCAATGCATTAAGTTAACCTAGTGGCAGTAACTCATTTCATTACCAAACATCTTGAGGCATGGGTTGTGACACATAAAATTTAAGCTCCATTTAACAGCATGAATAATTGGGAGTAAAAGGAATTAAAAGGTAATGTTTCTGAAACAGAACTGAGTGACGGTGAATAAGAAAGAAAAACTACAGTAGTGCATATCAGGTTAATACCCTTTACATGCCATTCAGTGACCAAATCGCCAAAAATCACTTTTTGAGCCTGGTTTCTTGCATCACCCTCACAAGTGGGGGTGGGGAAATTTGAACCCAGCTTCTCCCCGAAGGAAAATCAGGCAATGCATTGAGCTACAAGGCTCTTAGCATTCTTTCTTTATGTATGAGCTAGTGATGCATGCACAATTAACTTAAGATCACTCACAACATTGGTCGTTAACAATTTAACAAAAATGTGAATCATGTGATGTTATTCATATAAGTGATATTACAGAATTTCACACAAATAAAATAAATATAATAATAATTTTTATCACCCTCAGAAAAGAGTTGTGAAATATAGCAAGTGCTACACAAACTAGCTTCAGGAAAAATTTAGCTACAGTTATTACAACATTTTCAAATTCATAGTAGAGATCTAGCTCTAATCCCAAAATCATCTTGTAAGTCCACATATTTTGATCAACTCAAGGTGAAAAATGGGGTTGCTTTCTCATAAAAATTGGGATAAATTTGAGCCAAAAGATTTAAACCTATTTACTACTACCCTCACTACACCAACAGCTCATTGATTATTCCTGCTGCATGTATATGTCACACATACACTAAAAAAGCTTTTAAATTAGACTCAACCGTGTTGCCCAAATTCTGAATGTCATCACTAATACTTTCATAAATTTTGAAAATGGAAAAAAGGTTAACTAAATGTTGTAAAATTGATACATCCGGTCCTTGAAATTTAGAAATCTGATAGTCAAGTAGTCAACAGACATATAAGGAAAGTAATGCATATTCAATAAAAAAAGACACAATTACATATCTTTATCACTATTACGATTTGAAAACCTCATTAAGAGCATTATGATCACAAGACAAACAGTCTGGCGGCACCAGAGATACCCTAAACAAGGGGATCAGGACTTCACTTATCAGTAAGAACACTGAAACGATACAAGTTGAAAAGAGGTATAAAATATTCTTAACATGTCTAGCATCTTGTAAGTTTACACAAGTGGTATGTCTTGAACCAACTACCTCACCCTCCAACTTGAACAAAGGAAAGATGAATCATTTAAGCTAAAACGTATTGACTCTGATTTATTTATACTTTCAGAGCCGAAAAAGGGCAGGCTATTGCAAACAGAAAAAAAAGCATATTCAGGATAATGCATGAAAGAAACATGATAATCATACCGGTGAGTTAAGATTTAGTTCCCCAAGAGCAGCCATGAGAGTGGCAAGTTCAGCTTCTTTGGCTGCGACAGACTGATGCAGGCGTGCCTTGGCATTGGCAGCCTCATCAACCTTTCTCCGGTAGACTTCTAAGCATTCCCTCTCCAATTCCAACAGCATACGATCTTTGTCTGCTTCACTCTCACCGATGTCATTCCATATTTGCTGCTCTCATAACAATATCAAAATCAATTAAGGAATTTTGATATGTGGACACTTTTCCTTCTCATTCAAATGAAACTAAAATTGACAAGAAACCAATCAATCTTAACGAAAATTTTAAATAATCATCTACTCCCTTTCGAATGAACTCAATCAAAATTTACTCAAAACTTGAATAGAAGAAAAGCTGGGACAGGGAAACAATATATTTGCTGAGATTTAGGTGAACTGGAATTACAATTTTATTCAACTCACTCAAAACCTCAATGCCTATTCTACCTCCCTAATTACTTTAAATTTTTAATCAAAGTTGAAAGAAAGTAAAAGTGGGAAAGGAAAACTGTTCTTAAAATATAAATAAAGAAAGAAGAGAAAATAAAGAAGAGCATAAAAAGTTATATGTGGCAACAGAAAATTTGTAACAGAAGTAATTTGTAAAACCCAGAAAAGAAATTCCATTTATGCACCATTCCACAAAGGTCATCAAAACGGAAATAATAAAACAGTCAAATTGTTAAAAAGGGAGAAATCCATCAAAATTCACATGATTTTACAATGAAATATTTTTTAGAATTCAAGAAAATGGAGAAGCTCTGTTGAATAACAAACCCACTTAAAAGCATTAAATAACTGTTACATAAAACCCCATATGATCAATTGTTGTCAACAATAATTACATAACCACCAAAGCCTTTAATTCAAAAGTAGAAACAAAAGCCCTCTTTCCCTGTAAAATAAGGCACAGAGAACCTAGCTCACAGCTCCACTAGAGTCTAGACCCATTATGAGACACTCAAAAAAGAAAGCTTTCTTTTTAAACACAGCAACAAAGCAAACCCCATCATTGCAAAGTGTATTTGCAACAAGAAGAAGAAGAAGAAGAAGAAACACACAACTCTTCTTTATCTACCCAAAAAAAACCAGCCTTTCAGAACAACCAGAAACTAATAAAAAACAAAGTTAGAACCTTTATTTCATTATGATAAAACCCAACAAGAACATAAAAAAAAAAGTGAGAAATGAGAAAAGAAGAGAAAAGAGGACCTGAAGCTCTCTGAGCAAAGCATTGCAACTAGTGCTTGTACGAACACTGATGGTAGGGCTCCCAATCGCCAGCATTTTTTTAGTCTCTCTCTCTCTCTCTCTCTCTCCAACTAGAAAATGAAAGAAAGAAAGAAAACCCAGAAAGCTCTTTGCTTTTTTGAGTGACCCTTTAAAGTAAACAACACCGACAAATGCAAGAAACTCTCAACTCTCAACAACAACAACCACCACCACAGCTTCCCAGAAACCTCAAAGAGAAAGCAAAAGCTAGCCTTAAAAAAACAAAGAAAGAAAGTAAAGTATAGATATGGGGTTGTCGTTTTAATTATAGGGAAGTCAAAGAGAGACCAAGAAACCAGCAGCACACATTTCTTGTCTCCATAGCTCCAAACAACCTTTGCTACTTCCCTCAGATCTGAAACACTCTCTAAATAAATTCTCTCTTCATTTCAACACCAAGCTCCCACCCTTTTTTTGAAGAAGCAAAATGGGATCTGTGACTGTAAGAACAAAACGGAACGGAAATGAGAGAAAGAGAAAGACTTTTTTCTTTTCTATTTTGGAGTTAAAAAGAAAAGATTCTTAGTGGTTAGAAAACCATTATCATTGCCATTATTTCTATTATATATATAATAGTAGTTGTATAATATATTCATAAAGCTAAAAAAAAAAAGGATAATGGGTTTTTGTTTTTGTTTTTGTTTTTTGTTTTGAGGTTGAAATGTTAAAAAGAGTTGAAAGAAGAGAGAAAATGGATCTGTGTAATGTGCACATTAGCCAATGATTTCTTTCTTTTCTTTCTTTATTTCTATATTCTATAATTTATACAGTGTAGATACAGAGTAGAAAAATAAAATAAAATAAAAAAGCACAGTAAACTAAAAGGGTGCAGAGGATGATGAGAAGTGTTTCCAACTTGTTTCCACTGCTAGTGGATAATACGGACCAATCATTTGTGGTGTTTGATACACTGTGTAACTGTTGGCGAGTGAAGTATTATTTTTTTGTATTATGACCAAAAGGATGAGACTCCACTCCACAGTGAGTGGTGTAGCTGTATGATGTTGAAGTTTGGTTTTACTTACAACTTCCTGTTGTTGTCCTTGATGTTAGTATACTTGAATTGTACTGCACTCAATTACCCTTTTTTTTATTTATTAAATATATAAAATTTTCCTTTTTTTTTTTTTTTCTTTTTTTTGGGGACAAAATTCTTCTCTTTATTAAATATGTAAATTCTCCCCATTTATAGTTTTTATTGTTATTACAGATTCTGATTCTCTACTTTGATTATTCTTTGCACTTTTCTTTTTCCTTTTTTTTTCTTTTTTAATGGATGAAAAGGTTAAAGACATTATCTCCTGATGGTTAAAAAAATCAGATAAATATTTTTTATCCGAATGAAAGAATAAATGGTAAAAAGAGAAAGGGAAGAAGAAGCTTAATTAAATGTTTTAAAAATTAAATAGAGAGAGGGGAACAAATATCCTTCTTTTTTTACCTTTTGTTTGGATGTTTTGAATATATGTATATTTTAATAAAAGTATTAGAGGATAATTTAGAAATTAAAATGAAAAAGAAGGAAGTAAAATATTAGATAAATTGTTAATTATATCTCTCATTTTTAATTTAAAAAATTAGATATAAATTAATATCTGTAGGGTCACGAATTGTAGCCCACACCTTAATAGAAACAGGAAATGGGCCCAACAAGCCCAATACAATAAATTTGTGAGAGAGTGGGTTAAAGAATTGGGCTAGCAGCGATTTCTACAACAGTTACTGGGATCTGGGTACTTGGCCGAGGGGGCTAAAACACATAATCGAGCTAAGATTTTACGTCCGAGGAGTAAGGTTTGGGTAATTTTCATGGGTTATAATCAAATCCGAGGGGTATGATCTTGGATAAGATGCTCTCTTTTAGGTTGCCTATTTCCCGGTGCTACAGTAGTTGTTTCTTGATGTTCTTTTTTCCTTTCTTTTTCTTCTTCTTCTTTTTTTTTTTTTTTACTTATGAAGGGTTTATTCCATTATATAGTCCTTCATTGTCCGATCTCATCGTCCACTTGTCTGTCATCTAGCACGGTACTTGAGTTTCCATTTCCTTTCTTACAGCTTTTTGACTTCCTGGGGATAAAGATCACTTTCCACACTGTTCAGGGGTCTTCTCCACATAAATGCGGCCAGGAAAGCAGCTGTGATGCATTTAATGCGGTGGTAGCAGCTTTTCCTCAAGATATTTCTGCATCCTTATCCCTTCCATATGCATTGGTAATCTATCCTTACCTCTGGAACTTCCTGGAGGGTGGACTAAGGGAAAGCCGAGGTTCCTCTCACCATCAGACGTCATGTCCGAGGAGCGTCTTACTCTCGGACCAGCCTCTTTGGGTCCTTACGCGTTCTACTGTTAGTTACAACGGTCCTCTGCGACTTCTTCTCCTCGGGCGTATTGTTGACGAAACGTCGTTCTTGGGCCTAGATCATGGGCCCATATTTTACTCCCCCACAATATCAAAAGGAAAATTTGATATATTTTTTGAAAATTAATATAATTGAAACTCCTCCAACTTTTCCTTTCAAACTACCCCATTGAGGAATTAAAAATGAGGATTTTGAAGGGATACTTTTCCCTCTAGATTTGCTTAAACTCTTTCCCCTTTCTTTTAAAGAGACCAAGAAGCCAAAAATTTCCAAACCCTCTAAATTGTTGGTATACTTGTAGTGCACAACACTCACTACCTTCTTTATTAAATATTAAATATATAAATTCTCTTTTTTCTCTTTTGGGACAAAATTCCCCTCTTTTTTAAATATGTAAATTCTCCTCTTTTATAGTTTTATTATTATTATTACAGATTCAGATTCTTTACTTTGATTATTCTTTGCACTTTTCTTTTTCCCTATTTTTTTTCTTTTTTAATGGATGAAAAGATTAAAGACAAAAGCTCATAGTTATAAAATCAGATGAATTTTTTTTAACCAAACATGGTAAAAAAAGAATAGAAAAAAGAAACTTTTTTGAATATTTTAAAAATTAAATGGAGAGAGGAACATATATCCTTCTCTTCTCTTACTTTTTGTTTGGATGTTTTGAATATTTATTTTATTTAATAAAATCATTAGATGATAATTTAGAAATTAAAATAAAAAAGGAAGAAAATAAGATTTCATATAAATTCTAAATTATATCCCTCTTTTTTAATTTAAAAAATTATATATAAATTAATATCATAAGGAAAATTTGATAATTTACATTTTTTTAATATAAATGAAATCCTCCAACTTTTCCTTCCAAAGTGCCCCATTTGAGGAACTAAAAAAATAAGAGAGAATTTTGGAGGGATGTAAATCTGCTCAAACTCTTTTTCCATTTCCTTTTTAGAAAATATCTAAACAAAATGAACTAAACCACTATCTCATTTCCTATTACTTCCTTCTCTTTCCCTTTCCCCTTCATCCAAACATAATGTCAGAGAATTTGTGTAATATGGTAATATCAAAAGTTCAAGACATGAGGACCATCTCGTTTGTTATTCTAATATTACTTGAAAGAAGCTATGTTAAAGTTGCATATTAAATATTTCCTGTAAATATATTTTTGATAATGACATTGATAATTTTGTAATGGTACTACTTTTTGTTTTTGTGACACTGACAACATTGTATTTGCATGTTTAAAAATCAAGCACCATCTTTTACCAAAAAGCTAAAATCACACCAATAATTGTTTTTTTTGCTCTAGAATGGCAGTTAAGCCTTTTCTTTTTTTAAATGCATATCATTTTCAAAGACTATTGCTTGTTGCTAGTAGATATTAGATAAAGACCTTGGCACCTTTATGCTGTGATATTAAGCCAATTGCCAATTCGCATACAAAGACAAACATTGCAGATAGGCATTAATATATGATATATCAACGTATTATCTAGGGAATTATAATCAATATTTGGCTTCTTTTTCTTTTTCTTTTTTTAATTCATTTTGAATATCCTTACCCTTACCTACAAATAATGATATATATTAAAGAGTGAGGACAATCTTTAATCCAAACCTCTTCTTTTGTAGTTTTGTGGAAGTATAATTCAAAATAAATTTACAACAACACCTTATTTTCTTACCACCCTACACATTAATTATAACTTTTGAAAAAAAAAATTTTATTGGTTGGAGTGTGCCAAGTTTGAGATGGTAAGCAAATTAGAGGATGTTGTAAATTTTTGTTATGACCTTATTTTGTCAAAAGCAGCACTAATGTTCAAAAATTCTACCTCTATTAAAGAAGTTACCTCTAAATTGACATGATACATTTTACTTTTAAGAAAATTTTAAGTACATATGGTATCTCATTGTGTAATACTCCTATGTTTTTTTTTTTAAATAAAAGCAATCAAAGAATCATTGATTCTTTTCAATTTTATTTTGAGCAAAGATCAAGCTCTCGTCCTATTACATATTGACCCCTTTTTTTTTTTTTGCTAAACTATTACATATTGACTTATTGTGTAATTTGGTAACCAACTATTTTTACTGTCAATTCATACCATATCAGTGCATGTACGTATAGAAACTTAGTAAGTGTACCATATCAGTGCCTGCATGTATGATAAGAAAATAAAGCAATGATTTTGATATCTAATATAAATTAAGGGTTGAAATGGGGGACCAATTATCTTTGAGTGGATCTTTCTCACTTTCTTTTCCTTGGCTTCTTCCTTTTTTTTTTTGGGGGGGGGGGGGGGGGGGTAATTGTTAACGTATACACTTCTATAAATGACATCATATTTTATATATAAAAAAAGGGCTTTATGGTAAAAGCGTTTAACCGACCTATATATAGTGAAAAAAAAAAAAAAAAACTTTTGAGACTTCAACCATTAGAAAGTATACAACTCTTTGTGTCATCATTTTTAACCGATAATAGTTATAAGGTAGACATCAATAATCGAGGAGAAAAAAGAAGCCCCAAAAGAGAGAAAGTACCCCATGCATGGCCATGGTAAAAACTAAAAAGTCCATCAGTTTGAGATTGAAGAAAAACATTGCCAGGTTCCAACCCTCTTCCCTATGTTGGGTTTGGGTTTGCGTCATCATTTTAACCCATAGTAAAAGTACTTGAGACTTGAGAGGCCTTATAAAATCTAGCATTCGTGAGGCAATAACTTCAATCACCATCATTTAACACACAAAGTTCTCTCCACCTTTTTCTTTCTTTAAGTTATTTAGCACACAAAAAAGAGCCCAAAAGGGATTCTAATCAATAAAGATCATTAAATTGAAATTCTCTCCTCTTTGAAACCAAACTCAATTAAAAAAAAAAAAAAAACGTTAACATTTATTGTTCAAGATAAAAGCTTTCAACCAATGACAAAAAAAGGTTCATAGAGATTCTAAACATAGAGACCCCACGAAAAAAAGTAAGCACACGAATGGAAAGTAAGATTATGAGCATGGAATTTGGCTGCCCTTGTGATACAAGAAACTCATATCCCATCCGTCTATATAAATCTACGATTTGCTTGGCTATAGTTTTTTTTTTTTTTTGAGAATCGATGCTTGGCTAGGCTATGTTTAATTGGTTATAATAATAATTATGCACCACGTTGCAGAAATAATGCATGCAGGATAAAGTGGGGGAGCCAATCAAATGCCAATTAGGATTCGACTTATATAAATACGTACATCATGGTCCCTTTCACTCCAGTCCAATATACTTCTTTTCATTTCAGGTAAATTGTTTTAATTCAACAATTGCCCTTATTGTGAGTTTTTTATTTTATAGTTTTGGTCATTTTTATCTTTCACAGGAATAAGTTTTTTTTTTTTTTTTAAATTAAATTCACAGGAATAAATTCAGAGATCAAAATGGACAAAAATAAAAAGAAGGTCAGGTTTCACTATGAAAATCATGGAATTAACCATTCTCCTAAAACTTGTCCTCCCCCAAAAAAAGCATTTATTTTGGCAATGTTTTTATGTGATGTATGTTCTTATGTATTTATTGTTCACTACATTAATTTCTCTACATTTGCATTCATCTTGAGATGAGTTGTCAATATTGAAAACATACAACACCTAATTAGTGATGAAAGCAGATCAACCTTAGATAGTGATTAAGAAGATGTTTATAATTTGTTTTGCATCTTAAACACGGTGAGTAGCTTCTTCCCAAAAAAAAAAAATACAGTGAGTAGTTAGATATTTTCCTTTTTTCTTTTTGGGATTTTCAAGTGTTATATTGGTCTTAATGTTTATGTGAGCCATGAGAATTAACTTAGACTCTTGAATTTTAATTTCAACAATTTTTTTTACGACAAAATTTGACTTCAAACATGTTAAGAGTTATAAGCTCCAACACACCCTAATAAACTAACATGTGTCCCTTGTCATATGCATTGTACATAATTAATTTAACTACACATAGCCTCACGCAATCCTAGTTAATTCACCTATATTTTTTCCAATAAAAATTAAATTAAACAAAACTCAAAAATGTAATTTCTCTCTCTTTCTCCCTCTCTCTTCAACATCACTGCGCCCAATGAAACACCGAGCTCAGATCAATCCTTTCACTCCATCGATTACCCCTAAACCCTTGCTTGTCTCCATCGTCAGCCGACCTAGTCTCTAGCACTCCACCTTCAACCATGTCACTACAATTTTGCCAGTCAAACCCATGTCTTCTTCCACCTTAGGCTTCAACACACTATGATAAACTGACATGTGTTCTTGTCATGTACATTACACATGACTAATTTAACTACACATAACTTCACCCATATTTTTGCCAATTAAAAGAAAAATGAAACAAAACTCAAAAACGCAATTTCTCTCTCTCTCTCTCTCTCTCTCTCTCTCTCTCTCTCTCTCTCTCTCATTGTGCCCAATGGACCACCAAGCTTCCATCAATCCTCTCACTCCTTCAATCACACCCAACCCTCGCCCATCTCCATTGCCAGTCAACCCAATCTCCAACGCTTCACCTTCCACCATGTCACTATCACTTCACCGAGGAAGGGATCATCGGCCAAGAGCCTTTCCTTAAACTCACCAAACTACATTAACCACCGTAAATGCTGTCGACTTCTCTAACTCCATGAACCTTTTCACCACCACACTAGGGACTTTCCCGAACTTGATCACAACTACCAAGTCCTTCGGCAAACTCTTCAACGACCTCCCTGCTTGCCAACACCATTAACTCTTCATTTTTGTTCCTAATTGTCCTTCACCAACCACCTTTCATCATCTCCTCTTCCTTAGTTGTAGTTGTTTATGTTGTTGTTGTTGTTTCCATCAAAGAATACGACATCATTTGGGGTGAAGGAAGTGGTGAGGAGATGTTTTGGTGGTCGTTATGGAGAGAAAGAGAGTTGGATGATGAAAGACATGAGTTTTGACCAAAGGAGCAATTTTTGTTTTTTTGTTTTTAATTGGTAGAAATATAGGTGAGTTAACAAGGGTTGGGTAAGGTTATGTGCATTTAAATTAGTCATGTGCATTACATATAATAAAGACACGTCATTTTTTTAGGGTGTGTTGGAGTTATAGGCTCCAAACATGTTTAGAGCCAAACTTTGTCCATTTTTTAAACCAAAGCTATAGATATATTATAAAGAATCAATGGGTATAATTGGAAGGAGGAAAGAAGGACATCTCTCTATCCAGCTCCAAAATATGTTTAAATCCAATTAATTTTGTCATTTAAAAAAAAAACCAAAGCAATAAATATGTTACAGAGAATCATTGAGTACAATTGGAAAGACGAATGAAGGATAGCCCTCTATCCAACAGGAGACAACAGGGCGGGTTTTCTATTTCTTGCCCTCGCCCCATTTACTCATCCTAGCCACACTCAAATTTTTTAATATATAATTAATTAAAAGTTTATTTTGAATTCATTAAATTTAAACTCATAAAACATTTAAAAAAAAAAAAAAACAAGCTTTAACATTACAAAATTTTCTCAAAGTGTAATAATACAACAATTCAAGTGTTAATAAACACAAAAACAATTCAAACAAAATAATACAACAAATAAAAAATATAAACAATTTAAATCTTAAAACATAAAAAATATAAATTCAATAATAAATTAAAAAAATCATAAATTAAAAGTTTGAATATAAATTCTCACACACACATATTTTATTAAAAACCTATAAAAAAATATTTTGAATAGTTTAAATATAAATGGGGTGGGTGCAAGGCGGGTATTGGGGAAAATGTTAACCCCAATCTCTGCCCCATTTGCTATACAGGACGTTTAAAACCTGTTCACCAAGGGCGGGTACCAACAAGGTAGGTTTAAATTGGTATCCCTACATAGAGGTCCTCCATCTCCTTTACATGGGAGACCATAAACTCATGAATCTTAGGTTTGTGACAAACTAAACCTTTTATTGGTGTTGGATTAAAATCTAATGGATTTAATCATGTGTGAATACAATGACATAGTCATGATGGTATTTAAAAATTATTGATGACATAGCAAAAAAAAAACTATATTCATAATATATAATTAAATTCGTTAGGCTTTAACAAAAAAAAAAAATATGTAAGATGTTTACAATTAATCAACGTATATATGAGGAATCAAAAAGAACGCACGTACATAAAAGAGGCATGCAAAAATATTTTGGACTATTTGAGATGTTAATTTATGGAATGATCAAAAGTTTTAAGTTGTCAATTTTATTCATCTTCTTCTTTACCGAAGTAAAATAAAACAACTTTCTTAAGTGTTGTACATCTTCTCAATTCATTACCTTTAATTATGTTATACATATACACATATTGCAAGAGTCACTTGGGTGTGAAAAAAAAATAGAAGAAACAAAATTATTCAGCTCAACAATCATATTTCATCGTACAATGAAGACCTAATGGGAAAGTCATTATCTTAACCATCTGCTTAAACTCTAATTAATCAGATCATCGAGACTAGCATATTCTACCATATCTAAATCTAACACGCTAAAAATGATTGACATCTGACCTAACAACATTAATATCATTCATCTCAATAATTATAGAACACCCGATGCAAAAGATTGTGTTAGTTTGGTAGTTTAGATCACAATATTTTGTATTAATTATTAAGATCTATTATAATACTCCAAGCTTAATGCATTAACTAAAGGAGAGTGACAAGGGTGCAAAGATGAAGACAAAGGAACAATAGCTGGCCTTATAAGAGAGTATAGGATTGATGGACCCAGTATTGTTTTTCAACATCAATTGTTGTAGCAAAGAGAAAATTAAGATGCCATCTTTATTATTCATGGTCCCCGCTTGAGTGTATCTGTTTCTTTCTTTTTTCTTTTTGTATTTTCAACTAGGTGAAAAAGAAATAATGTAACAATTTAATTACTATTCTTCTAAACCCAATCACCCACATCAAATCATATCCAACCTATTAATAAAGTTGCAAATCTAACTTCATTTTCTCTTTCCAAATGACAAAAAGAAAAGTAATTTAGAAAGTTAAAAAAGAGCAAGCATGTAGAATCTTAAATTCTTTTTTTTTTATAGAAAGATTGGAATCTGAGTTTTGACGAGTTGGTCCTCTTGCTGTTGTTCTCAGCTGGGCTTAAAAATTGGAGAACTTTATTTTATATCACTATCACGTCGGCTTACACTTTGGTCTTTTGATTTTTGAAACTCCACGCATAGCTCAAAGACAAGTCTTATCTCCAAATAGGTTAAGGAAAATTTTGCCTCCAATTATTACAATTATTAGTTATACGCAAAGTGCTTTGCGCACGGAAGGTTAATTATTGATAATATATACTGGTTGCTTTTGAAACTACGCATCATATTAGTCAAAAAAGAGAGAGGAAGGTGGGAGAAGTGTCTTTGAACCTAGATATAAGGAAAGTTTATAATTGGGTGGAATGGGTATGACTAGAGATAATTATGAAAAAACTGGGCTTCAGTGATAGATGGAGAAGTTTAATAATGCTATGTATTTCCCTTGTTACTTATTATTCTAAGATTAATGGGATGCCTCGTGGTTGCATAACTCCTACTGGGGGTTTACACCAAGGAGATCCATTATCTCCTTATTTGTTCTTGATTTGTGTGGAGGAACTTTCTGCTTTGATTAAAAAATCTATTGATGATGGGGTGTTACATGGGGTTTAGGTCAGCGGATCCAGTATTTCTCACTTCTTCTTTTTTTCTTTTTCTTTTTTTGTGTGCAGATGATAGCTTAATATTTTGCAAAACATCTTTGAAGGAATGTGATTTTTTACAAAGAATTATTGGTGTGTATGAGAAAGCTTCGGACTAACAATTAAACAAAGCAAAAACATCCTTATCTTCAGCAAAAATACCGCAAATGATATTCAAGAGGAGTTCAAATCTAGATTTTATGCACAAGTTATCCATCAACATGAAAAGTATCTTGGTCTTCCACAAGTTATCCATCAACATGAAAAGTATCTTGGTCTTCCTTCTTTGGTGGGTAGATCTAAAAGAAATAATTTCTTGGATCTGAAAGAAAATTTTGTAAATAAAATGGCTGGGTGGAAAGGGAAGCTTTTGGCAAAAGCTGGGAAGGAAATTTAAATTAAAGCTGTAGCTCAAACTGTTCCGACATACATAATGAGTTGCTTCAAGATCCCAGACTCCCTATGTGATGAGTTAACTAGTATTGTGAGGAATTTTGATTGGGGTCCGAAGGGTAAGGAAAGGAAGATGGCGTGAATTAGTTGGGAGAAATTATGCATTCCTAAAAGTCCAGGTGGTTTGGGGTTTAAGCTTCTTAAGGAGTTCATTCTAGCATTGTTAGCTCAACAATGGTGGAAACTTCAACTAGAACCTAATTCTTTAGCCTATCGTGTTCTCAAAACTAAATATTTTCCGAAGTGTGATTTTATGAATGCTTCTTTAGGGAGGAGATCTTATCTGTGAAGGAGTATTATGTCTACTCAATATGTTGTTAAAAGGAGTTATTTGGACGGTGAGGAATGGTCAAAAGATTAAGATTTGGTCTGATAAATAGCTTCCCACTCCATTGACTTTTAAAGTCATTTCTCCCATGAACCTCTCTCGGGTATGTGATTTGATTAGCAGTAAACATAGAGAGTGGAAATCCAAGGTAGTGAAGATTATGGACCCTTTTGTTACTATTGTTTAAATAACGGTTTTCAGTATTTAAACAACATTATACATATTTTCACACATTTTTTCACCAACATATATTTCCAAAAAATACAAACAACATTATTAGAATAACATTACCAAACGAGCCCTGTGTTTCTTCCACATGTGGCTAAAACCATTTTGGGTATTCCTATTAGTTCAACTTTTCTGGAGGATTCAGAGATATGGAATGCTTCACCAAATGGCAAGTTTTCTATTAGGAGTGCATACAAGTTTTCTGAAGCTCTAATGATGGGGTGCTTAAAAAATTTATGTTCTTTTGCTGCAAAAGTGTAGGAGTTAACCTCTATTTTTCAAGCTCAACATAGGATGCATTTTCAAATCTTTATGGACATACTTTGGTTCCTTTGGGATTGCCAACAATGCAGTGATGATACTTTCTCTTTTGCTATTTCTACTGGTTGTGATATGTGGACAAGAAGGAATGAGAAAAGAAATGATAAGAAGTTTTTATTAGGTCTTTTGCTTGTGCAGTGGGTTAGGTAGCACCTTAGCGAGTTTCAATCTGCAAATGTGAAGCTTCCTCTTGAAAATGAAACTAATGAAACTACTTCTCATGCATGGATTCAACCTTCTGCCCCTTTGCTCAAAGTTAATGTGGATGGTGCTATAATTTCTTTTCAACATATGTGTGGTGTGGGTGTTGTGATAAAGCATGATAAAGGTTTAGTGGTTGATGCTCTCAATAAGAAGTTGAATTTGTCTTTGGGGCCATTTTGAAAAAGGGTTTCTTATTTGCAAGGGATATTGCGATTCATGAGATTATCCTTAGGGGTGATTCTCTTGTGCTATCTAATGCTATTGCAAGGAAAACTTCTTCTCTATCATTGATAGCTTCTGTTGTCGGTGTTGTGTATGGAATTATTTCTCTTTCTCATACTTTTCATAGGTTTGAGGTTTCTCATATCCGTAGGAATGACAATAGTACTGCCCATTTGTGAGCAAAACATGCCCAGGGTGTTGAATAATATGTTTACCATCATACTTAGACACCAATTGGTTTTTTGCGTAAGTGGATTAAAACCTAAATTTCTTATTTAATCATTAGAGACTTTACCAGTTTAACTAACTTAAACCCACTTTTTTTTTTTGACTTGACTAAACATAGTTGGAGATTGCTAATTAAAATGTCGTGGGAGCAAGCAAATTTCCTAGTGTGTCTATTCAGCTTTCGTCAATTGTTTGAAACAATTTTCAAAAAACTACATTTTAAACCCTATATTTAGGATAATAACAAATTAAACCCTATAGTTCCAAAAGTAACAAATTAAATCCTAAAATTTTAAAAAGTAACAAATTAAATCATATAGTTTCAAAAATAACAAATTAAGCCCTAGGTTTTAAAAAGTAACAAATCAAAACCTCATATCAATGTTAAATTCCAAATACAATATAATTCCACTTAATTGCATGAGATTTAATTTGTTACTCTTCAAAATTTCAAAGTTCAAAGGTTCAATTTATAGCTTTTGAAAATATATGTAGGGTTTAATTTGTTGCGAACTCTAAATTATAGGGTTTAAAATATAATTTATTCACATATTCTTCTCAAGCAAGTCATGAATATTCCATGTGACCATATCACTTTTAAAATCTCAATGAGCCAGTTTTTCCTATTCCCAGCTACTGTAACAATTGTGTGGTGTCACATGAGATGTTGGAGTTCTGAACCAAACCAAAGGGTGATTCTTGTCTCAAAAGTGAAGTTATAAAAACATGGAATGCAGAAGAAGCATTTCTGGTACAAAAATGTAGTAAAAAAGTAGAAGCATGGTGCCTCTCCCAAACCAATAACCCCCCTCTCGTCCCCACCGCACCTTCTAAAAGAAACAAAAGAATATAAGCCATTATAGTGACTAGTGAGTTCGTTGAATGATTGAAATCTTACTCGTAAATCATATCCCTCACGAAGTTTTGAAATTTTCCTTAGCACTTTCCTGCTTACCAGTACTTGGGACAAAGACAAAAGAAAAGAGCAACCGAATTACTGAACTGGGAGTTTAAAACATGAGAGAGAGAGAGAGAGAGAGAGGTAAAAATCCAAAGGCTAAAAGTTAACAAAGCTCAATTACTAGTACCTTGTCCACAAAAAAATTGACAAATTCAGTGGTACCTACTTACCATTAAGAAAAATGAATATGGTTTGTTTGGTAGGGGAGACAAGAAGTACAAATTTGCACCAAGTGGCTGGAGGCTGGGTGGTTAATTATTTACAATTATTAGCCGACACAATCAATGAAATGTGGTCTTAGATGCTTTGAGAGCAATGTCATGGACTCTCTCTTAAAGAACTAATCGAGTTTTAGTTCATAATAATAGTCGGTATTAAGAATCTCTAAACAAACATTTCCACCCTCAAGTTAAGTTTTTAGTTACTCAAGCTTCTTATTTTAGCTAAACTTTTATAGGTCATGTTAAGGGCACTCGTTAAGAATCCAATTAAAGAAAGTTTTTATGGGAAAAGAAAAAAAAAACAATTAATGTTTTGACAACTTTTTTCATTTTCTATAAAAGTGATGTCAAAACTTTCTTTAATTGGATTTTTAACCAATACCCTAAAGGCACTCGTTAGCATTTTCCAACTTTTATTTATACTGCGGAGAATCATGATTCCTGCACCATAATTACAGTAGGAAAGTTAGTAAAGCCATTTAACCTCTCTCAGAGCTCTCTCAAAAGACGGAGAATGTATGGAGTTGAAGCACATCATAATGAACATAAAATATCAATCAAATTCATGTCACCTTTGACTTTATGGATTTAATAACCATAAATATAAGTTATCCATGCAATGATTGGAAAACATAAGTTATCCATGCAATGATTTTTCTTTTCCATTAAAAAAAAAAAAAAAAACATAAGTCCATTTATAGTTATTTATTTTTCTCCAGATAATTTATTGCTATACTTAGAATTTGAACCTTCCACCGATCCATCGTCTGAGTCATTACAGGTGCTGGATTCCATTTGAGTATTTGAACCAAAAGATAAAGGGTCATGTTAACGAGTGCCGTACGGCATTGGTTAAGAATTCATTTTAGGAAAGTTTTAACATCACTTTTATGGGAAATGAAAAAGTTGTCAAAACCTTAATTACTTTTTTTTCTTTTTCCATAAAAACTTTCTTTAATTAGATTCTTAACTAATACTGTACGACACTCGTTAACATTTTCCAAAGATAAAATAACAGTTGTCTTACTTTCGGTTGTATAAACTTCACATATCTAGAACAAATATTCTTAAAGAATAAAGAGCATCCTATACACAGAAACATAAAATTTTCTTATAAAATGATGTGATGACATACTTCTTCTTCTTTTTTTGCCACGTATGGAAAAATTATATTGTACACATGATCTATTACATCTTATTCCTTCTTTTTTTGATAGAAATGTAATATATCTCTATCTCATATGAATGTGAATCTCATATGTGAAATCTATCCGTGACATCTATTTTCATGTAAAAGGAAAGTATAGTATACCGAATATACTAAATAATTTCAACCAAATAGAGAAGGTATTTTTTGCCCCTGGCGCATACAAGACTTTTGCAGCCAAATGAAGGTTGGACATGCTAGATGCTACACTTGATAAAAGAGCTTCCATATAATTTTGTGTGTAAATTTTTGTAAAAAAATTTTATTCCAAGAAAAGTATTTCTTATTTTGAAATTTCAAAATAACAATAATAGAAATGTTGAAATGTTCGCCACAAAAACAAGATGAAACACTTAAAACCTAATTGGACACACAAGAACATTTTTCATGCTTCACAAGTGCTATCTTTCGCGCACAAAAGCTTACAAAATGACAAACAATTCTAAATCGATTCACATAACATATTGTCTTAAAGTACAATATGTTTGACTTTTCATTAATAGTGATTCCTAAGGGACAAATTAAATGATTAGAAAATCTAAGATTTTACTTGAAATTTAAATTTAAATTTTAATATAAAAACACTTTGAGTGAGAATCATGCTTTTTTATATTATTTATTTGTATTATAATGCCAAATATTGGAGGAACATTATTGAAGATGAAAAAATAAATAAAAAAGATATCTGAAGCGCACAATGTCAAAAGATTCAACTTTTCATTGAAAGAATATTAAAAAAAAAAAAAAAAAAAAATCCATTTGAGAGAAAAGAAGATATACTTAGCTTTTACCCTAAAAAAAGTACAAAATTTATACCCTATTTGAGATTAAGGTCCAAGATTTTTAATTTTATCAATTAAATTCTCAAACTTTTTTTTTTTTTTTGATAGGAAAATTCTCAAACTCTTGAAATTGTTTCAATTTAAAATCTATGTCCATCATTATTATTTATTTCCGTTATTCTGGAAAATAACAAAAAAAAATAAAGAAAATGGAAACTGTTGATATAACTTTACGTTTCAGCCATTAATTTTGTTTTGAGAATATTTCAGCCATTAAATTGGATTATGAATATGCATACCCTAGTTTTTTTTTTTTTTTTTTTGAGGGTGAAAACTCAAAATGCTTTAAATTAAATTGGCTAAATTAGCATGTAAAACAACTATAAACTGTGGTGGAACATCCTCCATTCACACTAGAAAGTCTAGTATATCTATTGCATATTTTGCTAAACAGTGAGGAAGCCTATTACATTCTCTTCTTGCATGAGAGTATTGCATACCCTAGGTGAAATGCAAAGTTTCATCGTTGGTTTCTTGCATTTCTTTGCTCCATTATTGTTCAGCATAACATAAATGAATAATGGAAATGAACAGAGGTTTCAATTTGAAACAATTTCAAAAATTTAAAATCGCAATTGACAAAATAATAATCTTTTAAAACCGTAATTGACAAAATAATAATCTAGAACCCAATATGAGAGTATAATCTTATTCAGCAAAAAAATATATGAGAGTATAATCTCTAGGTTTTTTTAACGTAATTTCTCAAAAAAAAAAAAAAAAAAATGGAAATAAGAATAGAATTCACATATGGTGCACATGCCCATGCTAGGCAGTACAAAGTTTTGGCACTCTCTCGAGACTTACCTCTAAAGGGACATGAAAAATTTAAGAGCTTTTGCCCATGAACTCAATTGGCCGTGTGGTAGAGCCCACACTTCATGAACTGTCCAAAAGTACTTTCTGGATTTGGATCGATGAAACCCCACCCAACCATCTCTTTTCACAATTTTCTGGGCTCATCTTTATTACAATCACTTTTTACAGATAAAAGACCTCACTATAACGTAAATTTAAGTAGCTTTTAATGAGGTGATTAGCAAAAAAGGATAAAAAAGGAGCTTTCCTTGGGATGCTACTTCAATACCCCAAAATGTTTGCTTCAACACCAGCACCCCCTGGTGGGATGACACGTGTGAATGCTAAAGCAATACTTTTGAGGGTGAAAATAACATTTGCCTACTTTGTATCCATTAGTCATTAGTGCTTCCTGGTTAAAAATCAAATACCTTGTAACAATCAAGAAGGCTCGAACACATGCTTCAGAATGTCTGTGACGATCTCTATGATATCCTCTTCTTTGCATGAGGTTACAAACTTCACTGCAACAACAAAATTTTCCTCAATTAGTGCTTAGCTTCATCTCACAAATTGAACTGCTCAGCTTCATTACTATGCTTAATAGGAGATAGTATCTCATGCATTAGTCTATCTGTCAGTGAGAGAGCGGTCTTATGCACCTAGCACATGAGAGATTTTTCCGCTTGATAGAATGAATATTCCATAATATAATTAATTAAACAATTTCTTTTTAGCTATTACTATATCATTAAAGAAGATTAACAATTTTACCCACTTAACATGGTGCAAATGTGAACAATTTTCCACAAAATTTTGGGTTTTTGATAACTGAAACCTTACAAGGGGGATCAATGCCTTCTCTCAGCAAGTTCACACCTACCTAGAATTATCAACACAAGTTCTAATAGATTATGTTTGAGCTTAGGAAAACTTAGATGAGTATTAAGCTTGTATTAGACAACACTTGGGTTAGCTTCAAATCTCCTAACTCTAAATGTTTTCCTAATTATAAAGAATTAGTTTTTGGCTAACTAAACATCAGATTACCCAGGTTCTGGCCATGATTTTAACTCATGATTGACCACAATATTGAAGTTTATATTTGTTTATGGTAGTCCAAAACTTTTGGTCCAATTGAGAGCAGAAGAAAATATCCCAATTTAGAGGAGGACTAGTATGATATAGATGACGGAAGTAAACGAAACAATAATTCAACACAGTAAATACAGGCAGGGCAAGAAGTAAGAACTGATTATACTTGGTAGGCAGTACCGCAGTAGTGGAAAGAGAAAATGGTCATATTATTAAAAAGTACGAGTACAAGAAGGACCCAGGTACTGGTAGAGCAGGTGGCAGTGCCAGGAAAGCATCAGTTTCCTTGAAAGCAAGCAAGCTAGCTGGCTATAATTAAAAAGAGTACAAATAGGCACTAGTAATGTTATTTACATACAAAATTTGACAATATTTTTTATAAGGTAGGTCCCGTTAATAACAATTTTTTTTCAATTTTTTTTGATAATTTTTTTAAATAGTTTTATCTTATTTTTTCAGTTTTATAAGTATAGTTTGGTATCTTTTTTGATTTTTTCCTGACAATTTTTTTTTGTCTTTTTTGTATCTTAACAAGTACCCATCGTGTTTATTAACGTTTCCCTTTTTATAATAGTTGGGTTCATAAACTTATATTATATTTTTATGGGAAATATTAATAAGTACCGTGTAATTCTTGTTAAAATTTTTCTATATGAGTCTTACTAAAAAAAAATTAAAAAAGTTGTCAAAAAAAACTGCAAAAAAGAAAAAAAAAAACTGCCAAAAGCTACCAAAAAAACTATTATTACTACCAAAAACTGCCAAAATAAAATTATTACTAACAAGTATCTTATGACATCCGTTAACATAACTCTATTTTTATTTACCACTAACAATATACCACGAGCAGGTGTAAAATTTTTTGTTTGTACGAACTTTCTCCTCAAGATTTTTAATGATCTTCATCGACATCATAAGTTGTGTCATTGGATAAATTCCAATACATGCAACATTGAGTAGAGAGAGGAGACAGGTTGTAAGAACAGCAACACCCCTACTACTCCCACCCACAAAAAGATTCATCCTTCAGAGACACAGAGAGAGAGAGAGAGAGAGAGAGAGAGAGAGAGAGAGCCAATCTGCAGCAAGAAAACAAACCCAAAAGCAAAGCCAACTCCTAAGATACGCGCATGCAGGGAGAGACTATACCAACTACATTGTCATCAAAGAGTTATTATGGGAAGGCTATATTCTCTAGTACAGACTGGTTTTCATAAATTTATTATGCCTTTACTCGTCGCATTCACACGTGTGCTATTCATTTGTATGTTTGGGAAGGCTATTCTCTAGCACAGGCTGGTTCTCAACAACCCTTGAACACCTAGACCTAGGGGTGAAGAGGTATGACTGTATGAGAACAGAAAATGCCAAAGTCCTTACCCACCTATCAAATCGAATTTGTCATTTAAAGGAAGAACATTATATGGTGGTCGCTGGGTCAAATATCTTTGCTGACTCCTTTAATCCAGATGGATACCCAGTGTGAATTACTGATCGATGAAAATCTTGACATTAGACATTGTGTTTGATGACTGCCCCACTGGCCAGAGAAAATTTTGTACCTACTGAAATTGATTCACCAAAGGGAAAACTTAATTGAAAGGATAAAATTTACGTAATCTTCTTTTAAGCATTGTCATTTAAGTTCTTTAGTTTGAATTTAATTGTTTTATCAATCAATATAACCTAGAAAACCTATGTTTTGCGCTGCCCTGATAACTTATTTAAAAAATAACATTAGAAATAACAATTTTTGATACATTTCTATCCAATATGACTCTTTCACTTATGCATTTAAGCTTTGTTTGTTTTGTTGTAAATATTTTTCAGAAAACATATTCCGCATTTTCAGATGTGTTTCATTGTAAATTTGGTCGAATTTGAAAATATTTTCCATTGAACGAAAAACATTTTATAAAAATTTGTAAAATGTTTTATTTAAACAATATTCGGTAAAACATTATACAAAGCACAGTCACACCCCCCTTCCTTCTTTGTTCTCTCTCCCAGACCCCCACTCCTCCCTTCTTTCCTTCTCCGACTAGCTTACTGTCAGGCAAATTGGTGCAATGGCAAGCAAATTGAAACAAAACAAAAGTGTAGCAAATCGTTAAAACCTCTTATTGTTCTTTGGATCAGATGGTGACTGGCATTGCACAATGGCAAATGATGGCAAGGAGGCTTGATAGCAGCTGAGAGGCGCCAACAGTGGTTGGGAGGCATCAGTTTTGGATCGATTTGGTGGTTTGTGGTTGGAAAATTTTAGGTCATACCAAAAACCTAAAAACCTTTTGGCTAAAAATATTTTCAATTGAAAACATTTACAAAGAAACAAAGAGGATGCAATTTTGGGTAGTATTTATTACACACAGCCCAAAATGAACTAAACTCGTGACTTAAAAGTCACAAATTCAGTTTATTTTGGCTATGAATCCAGGCAAATGTGTAACAAATTTCCCCTTTTTGCTTTTATCACTTCAGCAAAAGACTCTCCTCTTTTCTCCCTAGTCGGAGGGGGTATCATTTACTCACCAATCAGGTAGAAATAGCACAACAGGACAGATTACAGCTACTATCCTCATAGACAAATTTGATAGTAGACAAATTTGTACTTCAAAAGAATATTGACTATACCAAACAAAAAATTTCATCGACGCTGTTATCTAAATTTACTCTTAACAGGCTTTCCATTGCCTTTTTGTACTTTACGACTAAAATCACGGCTCACATCCAAGTAAAGAACATGGGTGGATCCACTAGGGAATTTGGTGTAATTCTAGTACCACACCCATTGTCAAACTCTTTTTTGCAACTATTTTATATGACAGATGATAACTTATAGTTTGTAATTTTTATATAAACTCATTACTCTTTTCATCAATCACAATATGTCATGTCAAAATTGTGACAAAATTACGGTGCTATAATTATTTTTTGGGAGTTTGTGGATACAGCTCAAAGTCCACCGACATAAATCCCAAACAGAGATATATGAGAGAGAAATATACTATGCCGTCCAAAGGAGAAATCCAGGATCATATATATGTGTTGTCAGCAGTGATTCTATATAGTTCATGTAAGTAATGTACAAAGGACCACAACAATGGCTTTACATTTTGGTGGCCCACAAGATTGATGATCAAATACAGCAATGTGGTTATGAGTCAACGTTGATGACTATGGAACGACAAAGATGACCGGTTAATGAATGAATCAGCAGTGCATCAAGAAAAGCTGTCTATCACTCACTAGTCACCACCTTCAAAGTTCGGAAACCCTTTCATTAAGGGTTGGAATTTAGACTTAAGAGTTGGGATTGGGACCCCATCAACAATCAAATACAATGAATACCCCCACATCAACCATCATTACTCATATCTCATAAGCTAACAAAATTGGGCTCTTTCACTAGGTGTTTATATGGCCCAATAATAATCAAATGGGCCTCATGAATTTGAGGGTTCCCAATGTATAGGATCAACAAAATGTCAAGCCCAGGTCCCATGGTAATGGTCAGGGAATGGAGAGAATTCAAGCACAACCTATAACAACTAAAAGAAAAAGAAGTCCGGCCTTAAATATGCCATTTATACCAAAGAGTAATGCTAATTCTTTTTCTTTTATTATTATTATTATTATGTATCCAAAACTTTTATTATGCACCAATCATGACATGCCCACTTCAAATCTTCAATATATATGTCAAAAAAATTATGAAATTTGTGCCATTAAACTTTTTAAACTTATTGATATACCAAGGTATTACAATGCCACTCTTAAAGCGTGGCACTCACTATGAATGTGAAGTGATTACCAATTTGAAAGTATGACCTAAGTGGATGAGTTGCTATCTAAAGGTAACATGGCAATTGAAGCACCGTGAAGTTTAGCATTGACTTAACATAAACTGCCACACCATCAAAATCAAAACTGTCACAGCTTTCACAATTGCCCCTCACTACCATGCCCATGTCACTATGAGTGTTTTTAGACATAATCCACAAACTTAAAATTACAGGGTAAATGTTATTTGAACACAGATGGATTGTTGATGTGGTTTGGTCACCTATAAGGTGAGGATACAACCATATTGGAGTTTTCAGATAACAGCTTGTGCACACACATGCAAGGTATGCCTAGGAGATGATGACTAAAAAGGGTTTACACTTTTCTTAGCAAAATAAAAACAGATATAGAAATAAAAGGAGTAAGGGGTGCTCATATAGTGTCATAATCATACTAGCAGTCTTGATGCATATACTATACAATATGTTATTTTATCAAATACATTTCATAATTTTAATAGTTTAAGTTATGCTTGATGATGCAGTGGCATCAATCTATCTCTTTATAAATTAATGTTTTAAATAGAGTAAGAATTGAGATAACAGCCTTAAATAGATAGTTCTGTAACAAGCTTCATGTATCACATCCTCTCTATGTGTGTGTTTCTGTTATTTTGAGTGCATAACATTCTCATTATTGAAAGACACTATGCTTACAATACTAATACAAATACTTGCATGAGCCGTTTGCCTTTTTTTCTTAAGTTTTTCAAAGTCAAATAATGTTTAAAATCTATAATCTGTTTCTTTATAAGTATTTATAGGATACAAGATATTTAGAATCAACAAGTAAGATTAAAGTCCAAACAAATCATTGAAATCCCTTTCTAACAGGCTATGGTTTACCCTTAAAGCAAATCCTTATCCCCCCCATACAATATGTTCCTAATAGCGGAAGAAAGCAATATATAATCCACTATGAGCAAAGCAAATGAAATGTGATTTTCAATGAACAAGCAGAATAAATAATTAAATAATTCAAGACAAAATTCCCTTAAAAAACAAACAGAAACTAGCCAATACACAGAATTGTGGTCCTGTCAGCTAAGCACCTCGTTAGCACATCACCTGGAGATAGAAATTTCTTGACTCGACAAATATTGCACACTTTACTTAGTGCTTGGTAATAAGGCTAAAAGATTACAGTGGCCTTGATCCTATATGGAAATAAATATTGTATGCGTCAATCCCATGCAGAACCCTCTAAGTGACCGTTTGGATTCAGCTGAATCCTGCGGCACGTTTTCAGTTTCACGTTTTCACTTTTTTTTTTTTTTTTTCCTGCGCGTGAACAGTAACCTCACATGGGTTCACTGTGTAGGAGACAAAAATCACTATTTATGCACTGTTTATCACTGTTCACGCACTAAAAAATATTAAAAATTGATCCCACGGTACTATTCACACATTTAAAAATTATTTTGCTACAGTACTTTCAGTTTTCAGTTTTCAATTTCAGTAACAATAAGCTCAATCCAAACAGACCCTAAGTCTCTTTTACTCATATTTTATGGCATCAATTTAGCAAGAGGGAAGCATTACCCACAAGCTTTCGAATTAAGTCCAAAGCCATATGCTATATCTATTTTGTTCAACATGCTTGTGAAATTCCAGATCTCAATTCCTTAACTGAATTAATCAACAGGTTGAATTAGCATCAATTAACAGAACTCTGTGAACTACGAAATCAGCAAGTTGAACAATCATAGGTTGAAGTTCCAAATCTTCAATAATCAGAGTTCTATGGATTCCAAAGTCAGCAATAAGTTGTGATCCTCCGAAAATTAATGATTTCTCTAGATTATTTATGATTATACCTGACTCTATTTCTAATTTTACCTTTTCCTGTATACCATAATTTATATCTTGTATATTCAATTTTCTAGATTTTTCACCTACCCACTTTGTCTCCTAAGTCCTATGATTATTCACTTTTTGATCATTGTATATTTATTATTTACATTAGTTTCCATGTTAAAGACCCTATATTCCAAGTGCCTATATGAATTCTATTCTCTTGGACTAGCGTCTTTACCCTCATATGTCCATCAAATGAAGGAACTTGTGTCCAAACTTCACTACACCTGAGCTCCCATATAGGGAATGCCCTAACTAACCCTTGTCTTCTTTTCATTGCATCTGGGGCCTGATACAGCATTTCGTTAAGAAAAGATGCCCCAAAGTGTATCTATCATAGGTCCATTCATAATAAATTTACTAAATTTTAGGCTGGCCCTCAAGCTACCACAACCCTTCTCGGCTGTAAACAGGAGGTAAGACAGATGCTCTCAAAGCAAGACTATCCTCAGCCGATAAAGCAGGCTATTTCACATGCTACAAGACTCTAACATTCTAATCCAAATAGACTGTGTGATGAAAATTATTAAGAATGTAATTTTCTTTACCATATGGATATATTATATAAAGAAAATAATAGAAACAAAAGGTACTTGACAAACAAATATGAATATGGTGGGATGAAAAAAATGGAACTGAAAATTTGAAACCTAGACTGATATGTAGTTTACAGTTTAACTGTCCAATTAGGTCCAAGTTTGAGATGAAGAAAATGAATTGATGATATTTACAAGCAGTATCTTACCCCAGGGAAGAACAGGAAACTCCTGCCTCTGTTTAGGGACTGTAATCACATATGAAGCAACCTGCAATAGATAAGAAAATCTTATCCCCAAAAGAAAGTAAATGAATACATGTGCACCAAATTATAATTACTTGAATTGGAATATAAATAGTTAAAAAGGAAAAAAAGAACATGCCAAAACTGATGCAGCAAGAGAACGAGGAGAACTATAAAGAACCGATGTCTCATCCCTTTCATAAAGAAGATCCATAATATCGATGCATGCTTCAAAGTTCAAAACCTCGCCCAATTTTGCCACTTCCCTGAATTCAAAAACACATAAAATACGTACTAGATGAATCCAGTTATAATTAAGAAAAACAAACTATATGTCTATGACTATGTAACTATAGAAATTACGAGTCTGAAACAAAGGGGCTTACTTGAACTGAAAATAAAGCTCTTCAAGGAATACAAAAGCATTGTTTGCCGTACCAATCTCAAAATCCAACACCTTCAAAATGCCATCTATATCTTTATATCATGTAGATCAAACTATAATAGTTCAAGAAACCTCAATGGTTCAATGAAATTAACCTGCAATAAGACCACCTCCTACAGAATATCCTCATCAACCACAGTGAACATGACAATATAAAAAGCAAGCAGTTTCTAAAACCATTGTAGAACACAAGTAGCTTACTGCTTCTACAAAATCACGCGTTGTAAAATGTTGTTCCGTGATAGTCTTGTCGCCCAAAGACTTCAAACTTTTCACCGACAATGGACGGGAATCATGTATCTACAAAAACATCAACATTGTAAGAAGGAATAAAAAACAAAAAATAAAAAATAAAATAAAAAAACCCAAAAGAATAAAAGAGAGCCTGCAGCAAATTAAAACATGAAAACCCACTTTGCTCGAAACCCATATAGAAATAAGCGCAAACAACTGCAAGTTGCTCTCTCTTATTGGTTGCAAAAGCCAGTTTGGAGTGGCATCCCCTTGTTGTGTGAACCTTTACAAGAACATTACAATTTTAGCATTACATCATATAGGAAAGGAACAAAGAAATTGGGGAGGGAAAAAAACAGTAACATAGAGAGAATGCAAATAATGCTTGAAAATTCGATTCTTCCTAAAAATAAAATTTTAATAATACAAAAAAAAAATTTGTTCAAACCAAGTCTGAGGTTTATTGTCATCCTTATTGAGACTAGAAATAATTGAAAAAAATTTATTAAAAGAAAAAAAAAAAAGGAAGAAGCTTAACCTGCACAAATCTATAAATTGTGTTGTTAACTTGTTATACAATTAAATGTTTCAGTTCATGAAAATCGAATAATTAAATCACAAATGCAGATTTATATGCAGTGTAATTTGAGGAAAACATTGATCAAAGTCCTCAACTATGTATGCAATCATAATGGAATGGAGTAATTGAAAGCTTAAAACAAATAATAAGGGCAATAAAATAGTGAATAAATAGAGTTGTGATAGAAATTGCAGATTCATAGTGAGTGTAAGTTTAGAAAAAATTGAATCAAATTCCTGAAATAAAACAGTGAAAAAGTTGGAGTTGGACCTGGACAAGGAGGGGTAGAATCGATCAAAGAAGAGCGACAATGCGGCGTATTTCACAATCGGTGCGACTTTCAGGTCCTGTTTGTTTGCATTCACAACAAAGTTGAATATAATAAATTTGGAGAGAAGTGATTAGATATTGAATATGAAGAAAAAGAGATGACCTGAGCGGATTGGATGAGGAATTGGAGCAGTGGAAGACGCAGAGGCCGCTGCTGCTCACTCCACATCCACTTCTTCATGTTCATGTTCTCAAAATCTGGAAGCGGGAACCCAATATTTAGCAATTTTGAAGAATGAATTTGAAAGTTTAAGTGTGAAACTTAATTATAGCATTTTTTTTTTTTTTTGAGAGGAATAATTATAAAAAATTCTTATTTGGTAAAATGAAATTTTAACCATTTTTTTTAAAAAATAATTTAAAGGTTGTTCTTACTCCTTATATTATTATTATTATTATTATTATTATTATTATTATTATTATTCTGGATAATTACTTCTTACAATAAAATTGATTGGAAATCTCTGAGTACAATTTAAGGGCCAAGTAGTTCAATGATATTTTATAACACTTCCTATCATGAATATTTAAGAGTATTGGCTTCAGAACTTGCAAAATTTTTTGTTTATTTTAAAATAAAACACTTTTTTTTTTCTATTCAACCTAACCACTTTTCCAAAGATACATCTTAGATTATTTACTCTAAAAATTATTTTAATAAAATATTTATTATTCATACATTTTTTTATTTTAATAAAAATTGAGAGCTGTGACTTAAACGCTAGCTCTTAGTTAAACAACCTTACCAAATACACTTTTTTTTTTTTTTTTTTTTTTTGTGCTCACAGTTTTTTCAGTGTATAAATACACTTAGTTAGAAAGTGACATTTTTGACTTTTAAAAATAATAATAATAATAATAAGTAATTAACTTAAAAGTTAAAATATATTAGTAAAGTTAAACTATTAAAATATTATTGTGGGGCCAAAGGGGCTAAAGACTCCGACCCATTTCATATCAAGTCCAAGGCCCATGTCGAAGAGGAAGAATTGCTCGAGGACGAATGAAGGGAATCCATACCACTAGGATACACTGCCGACGACAACCCTATCCTCGACAGACCAAAATCACAAGAGGACAAGGCGCCACATTGCCAGCGGCAGTCCCTTCGAGGATCCTAAAGGAGATTTCGAGCCCAATGGGTCAGCCATAGAAGCATGGTAAAAAAGCAACTCCAGGAGAAGCTATCCCTTCTATATTAAATACTCACGGCTAACACCCTGACCCCATTGATGTGGATGTGACCCCTAGACAGTGTAATGGGGACCACAGCAGCTTACAGAGCACAAGAGAGAGTAGCTGATGGGACGTGCACTCAAGTATGGGCGTGGATGACTAACAAGTGTAGGAGGAGGATGAACGGAGGAGAATGATATATAACAACAGAGATCTCACAAAGAAAAAAGGAGGAAGAAAAATGAAAGCCTAGAAAAAGGAGAGAGGCTCCTAGGATGGGAAAGGAGTTGGGAGTTCACATCCTCGGGCGAGGGGTTCTTTCTCCCTGGGACGTAGGGCCGTCTAATTTAATGTATTTTTCTCCGCCAAAACAAGCCGTCGCCCCATCAGAGCCTAACTTTTGGACCCACTCTCTACAAATTCATTGTAATGGGCCCGGTCTGAAAACCGAGACCCTACAATTATTTATAAAAATAAAAATAAAAATACAGAATTTAAATTGTATTCAAATTAAAAAAAAAAACTTATATTTTAAAATTTTTTTCTTATTATAAGTTATGAAATTTCACATAAAAATTATTTATCTATTTTTTAAATATTTTAATTATATTAAAATTGCAGTAGATCCATCCACTATCTTGCTGCAAAAAATTCCCTCTCAACTACACAGAACATCCCCTTCAAGTAGTCTTGTAGGTTTTTAGGATGTTCCTTATAATCCTTTTTTGATGTTTAGTGCTTTTCAGCCACGCCATTCCCAAGAACACCTTACATCCCTTTGATTTTGCGGGTTTGGCATCAAAGGTGAAGCTGCAAAAGAAGAAAAGAAGTTCAATATTGTTTACCCAAGAAAATTGGGGAACAATTCCGAAGTACATTAATTAAGCAGCCTACATCATCCACATTGAAATAATGCTATACAAAGAAAATCATTGTAATTGATGGTCAAGTGCAGGCTTCTTCTTTGTACTCTCTGTCCCTTAAAAATAGTTAATTTTGAGACAAATTACCTACAAAATTTAAGCACCCAAAGCATATAAAGTAGAAAGCAGAAACCAGCAACGTTAAAAGGAAAAAAAAATAATAATAAAAATCAAGGCTATGGATAAGGTGGAGCTAGGGAGCTCACGTATGGCTCTGACGTCATTCCAATAAATTTTTGGGCGACCATTGCAGTAGTAAGAAAAGGATTTGATGGAAAGATAGAGGGTAGGCAAAAGACGGGGGTTTGTGCTGAGCTTGAACGTGACAACTCACATTTGATTGAGAAGATGGTGGAAGCAATGGTGGGTATATGAAACCCTTCAACTGAGAAAGGGAGAGTAACGGTTGTTTGCATGCTTGATTTCAGATTCTTTGCCTAAACTTTTCTTCTTTTTTTTTGGAAGTGGAAACGATAGTATTATAAAACAGAAAAAAAGAGTACAGCAAGAGAGCCTATAGAAGCAGGACGTTACAATAAGTCAGCTTGGATTAAAGGCAACACAAAAGGTGGTGTAACACATTTCCATAAATGAGTGCTTTCACTACGCCTAGCAAACTGGGCTAGATCATGGGCTACTTTGTTGAAGTCCCTACATACATGCTTAAAGAAGCACCTAGCGAAGGAGTGTCTGGCTTGTTGTATCTCTTGGATAATGTGACCAAATTCATTCCCTGTTGAGTTGTCGTTAATGGCTTGTATGACTGAGAGAGCATCAGCTTTGAAGATGACCTGAGATAGGTGCATTTCTTGGGCTAGCAGGACACCTTGCTCCATGGCCAAAACTTCCACCAACTCTGTTAGATAATGGGCTTGCAGATGCTTGCTAAGGGCAACAACCAATTGTCCTTTGCTGTCATTGATAACCACACCGACGTTGGATTTCCTGTCATGCTCAGCTATTGCCCTATCCACATTGATCTTGTAGAACCCAGGGGAGGGGGGCTCCCAGCTGGTGGGGACTGGTCTTCTAATAGGGAAATCAATGGTGGCAGCTTCAATGAAGTCCTCCACAATACTTTTTGCTATCTGCCAAACCTGCATAGGAGAAAGGCAGGCTTTGTTGTGGATGATTTGATTCCTATTATACCAAATAGCCCAAATTGAAGCAAAGAAGTATTCCAGGTCTTGGGTGGTTTTGTTTGTGATCAGGTGCAAGGCAAAGTCTAAGAAGGATCTTCTACTATGGTGAGTGATCAGTGGGCTATCTTGCCAGTGATCCCAGACAAGTTTGGCAAACTCATAGCAGAGTAAGGCATGTTGGAGGCACTCAGGGTCTTTATTGCAAACTGGGCAAATCTTATTTGTGTTAATACCCCTAATAGCAATATTCTCTAAAGTTGGAAGGCCATTGACACAAGCTCTCCACCTAAAAATCTTAACCTTTGCAGGGAGATGAAGACACCAAAGCTTCTTCCAAAGCTGGGCATTGGTGTCACGACCCAAACCTGTACTTCAGAGTTTAGAGCATGATCGGCATGTTAATATCAAGTTTATCTCAATACTAACACAAACCAACCTAAATTGAAAGTGCTTATCTAGAATTGTTTCTTGAATTCCTACTTATTTTCTTGCATAAAAGCCATAATATACAAAAATTATGGAAACCTTGAAATTTCATTTCCTTTGAACTTGGAAAATTACCACATAGCTGAAACTTAAGGTATCCGTGTAAATATTGCATAGCTAAACATTTAGCAGAACTCTTATTACAAACCTAACCCCAAAGACATACAATTGGGGTTCAAAGCAAACTAAAATATTGAATTAAATTTGTGCTCAAGGATCAAGTATATCTTGATTCCTCCTATACAACAAAAGAGCTAAACTACTATACAAAAAAAAAAAAAAAAAAAAAAACTCTACATCTAACAAATGAGAATCATAGAATCCTTGCCTCCTCCAATACTCGCGCTACTTCCAAGAAGAACCTGTGCACTAAAATATAATAGGGTGAGTTGCGAAACCCAGTAAGGTTTTAAGCTCTATAGGCTTTTAATAAGAATGCATGTAAATCAAATATTTTATGGATATGCCAGCTTTGATAAAATAGCATTCATATTGTTTATATTGTTCTTAAAATAACTTACGAGCTTTTAGATGAAAATACTTTATTTTCCTTTCATATAATAATAAAAGGACATAATTCGGAACTTAAACATAATTCAGTAATCTTAACTTTAAACAGACTATAAAATACTTTATCATAACTTCTCATCAGACTTATAACGCATTCAATATACCTTTCTTACCATCATACTTTTCTTATAATTTCCAACTAGCTTAATAGCTCATTTGTAATACATATTAGTTAATCCAATTGTAAGTCTGTCACAACTTTGGGAGGCTTCCAGTACTGAGTGTCATGCATCCATCATTCCCTACAATGCTAGGTAATTCCTGAATCATATCATAATACATACTTTCAACCATGGGGGTAGGTTGACATCCTCCACAAGATGGCTGTTACCAACAAGGGTGGGTACAGCAGAGCCAATCCTACTTTTAATGGCCAATCAGAATCTCCATGAAAATGCCAGTACTATAACACCTACTGGCTGAATTCAGAACATAATAATGGAATAACCCGAAAACTATATTTTTCTGATAACTACGCTTTTACATAATTATTTCATAATAGTAGCATATCCACTTTATTATTAAATATTATGTTCGTGATATAAGTACTAGCATCAATATGCTAAAATTATCTATATATATATATATATATATATATATATATATATATATATAAGATTGAACAACTCACGAAGATATATCTTACTTAAATCATGCTTATATGTAATATCTCTAATTAAAAACTTTAATGCATAATACTTTTCTAAATAATCTTTATACTCATCAAAAGCACATGTCACAAATCCCTTACCTGAAAACAGAAGACGCGAGAGATTGTACAAGAGGAGCTCAAGTGTCCATGTTTTCGTTCTCGTCACCTAAATGAAAAACCAAAAATTATTACAGATAAACTCTTTCTAATATATAAACTTATACCTCAATCACAACCTAACTCTCAAACTAAAGAAAATCTTAATTCCTATCACATAAATTTCCCCAAAGCATATGATACAATCATCAAACACATCATGCACCCAAACCATAGAGAAACCAATTCATAAAGTTTATATATGATCCAAACATACCAAAGGATAAACATATTAAATTATAGCTCAAAACAATCATCCTCACTTGAGAATTAAATCCACAAAGTCAGGTGTAGCATATGTTGTTCACTGCTCATTTCAGCAGTGTATGCTCCATTTGTAAAATACAATGAGCTGTCCACACACATCCAAATGTCATGAAAATTTACATAACTACTCCTCTGTATGTCTAGTATAAACTATAAAAATTTCGGAATCAAAAAATCAACCCATGATTTACTAAAAATTACGCAAGGCAGCATACTCAAATCTGTCCTGACAGAATTTCTTGCAACTTAAAAAAATTAAACCATTATTTTTATGTTTATCCAAATGCTGTGAGACCACTTCCATAACAACCATGTGTGTCTTAGAATTCATAAAAACTACTCCTAGCATCCTAATTCACAAAATATGATTTAATACATATTTTTCTTATTGTGAACATCAAATCTGTCACAGTGACAACTTCAGCACATATTCTTACAAAATCATCAACTAATAGCAATATGCCTTAATTTCATTTGGGTATTTTTAAACCTATACTAAACATACTAAAATTTGTTAATAAGCATCCAATTGATCACAATATCATCAAACTTTCAAATCACTAAAACAGAATCACAGTTCAGCCTCTAAAATCAGGATAGAGGATAAAGAAGTAGAAATAAACAAAACAATTATACTATCAATATACCCAAAATCAGATGAGGTTTAATTTACTTACCCACACACTTTGAAGATGAACCTTAGCGTTAGGCTCTTAATTTTTTCTTAGAGAGAGTTGTCTATGATTTTTGGTGAGAGGGTGAAAGAAAGGTGCTGTCGGGTAGAGCAAAGGAAGAAGAAAGGAAAAAGTAAAGGAAGATGAGCAATGAGTATTTTCTGGTGCAGCAAAGAAGATAAGGGAAATTGACTTTTGGGGTGGGGTACGTGTGATGCTTAGGAAAAAAATCTCACCACCCACTTTTTCAACTTATAGTAATTACACTTTTCACCCCTTATAAACTTACATTTTTAGAAAGGCCCAAAGAATAATATAACTTTGCATGTGTATATATATATATATATATATATATATCCTTACCTTTATAAACTTCTTTCCATAACATTAAAAGAGCATATATGTTTTATAATATCACAATATCAAAGCTTCATGCACTTAAAAGTAATTAAGATGATAACATGCATATAAACCCATAAAATTAATTATGCAATTAGGTTGGGGTGTTACAATTGGGGTCACTCAAGGAGCATTCCTGTTCCTCCTTGGCTTCAATAAGATTATATGCTATATGGTAGGCACTTTTAACTATGAATTCACCCTTTTTGTTCCCAATCCAAATGATTTTGTCTTTTGGAAGGTTGTGGCTTAGAGAAATTTTCCGGATTGTATCGGCTTCGAAAGGCAGTAAGGCTGCACTAAGTAAATCCATTTTCCACCATTTTGTGTCAGTATCAATCAAGGAGGAGGCCATAGGGAATTCAAGGATGTTGTTTAGGGGGGACATAACTTTGTAGGTAGATGGTGTTGGAAGCCATCTGTCTTCCCAAACATGGATAAGCTTTTCATTTCCAACTCTCCAACGAGTCCCTTTCTTGATAATCTTCAAGCTACTATATATGGATACTTCTTCAAGAGTAAGAAGGTGAGTTACCTAGCTTAGCATTGAGGATGTCACCCGTGGGGAAGTATTTGGCTTTAAGCATCCAAGCTACTAGAGAGTTTGGATTTGAAAGGATCCTCCAGGCTTGTTTTGCTAACATGGCCAGGTTAAAAGCCTATAAATTTCTAAAGCCCATGCCACCTTTAGCTTTTGGTTTGCACATTCTTTACCAGCTGATTCAGGTTATCTCTAATCTTTTTGCTTCTATCCTCGCCAAAAACTTCTCATCATACTTTCCATGTCCTCACATAAGCCTTGTAGGAGTTGAAAACAACTCATTGTGTATGTAGGGATTTCTTGGGCAATGGCTTTGATGAGAATCTCCTTTCCACCCATTGAAAGAAGTTTGCCTTTCCATCCTTCTAGCTTTTGACCCATTCTCTCCTTTAGGACAGCAAACACTTGCTTCTTTGATCTCCCAATAAAGAATGGAGGCCTAGATATTTGATGTGTCTTGAATCTTGCATGGGACCCAAAATGCTGAAAATCTCCTGCCTTGTTTCTTGAGTTGTGTTAGGATTGAAAAACATTGATGACTTGTTGGTGTTGATTTTCTACCCCAATGCTTCTTCATATCTTTGGAGAATTGTTCTGAGTGCTTGGCATTCTTACAAACTTGCCTTGCTGAAAAAGATGCTATCATTAGAGAAAAAGAAGTAAGTGACCCTTGGGCAGCCCCTACCGATGGAGATACCTGTGACTGCTTGGTTCCTAGTAGCTTCATGGATTAAGGCAAATAATCCCTCTGTGTAGAGAAGGAAAAGGCTTAGAGAAACGGGGTCCCCCTGACGAAGCCTCATTGTTGGGATAATGTTTCCATGAGCAACCTCATTTATGATGACTGAATATGTTACTGATGTAATGCACTGCATGATTAAATTTACCCATCTAGCATTGAAGCCCAACTTTTCCATCACCTTTTGGATGAACCTCCATTCAACTTTGTCAGATGCCTTACTTATCTAATTTTGCTACCATGTAGCCATCTTTGCCC
The DNA here is from genome assembly GCA_029955455.1 of Quercus agrifolia. Classification (NCBI taxonomy): domain Eukaryota; kingdom Viridiplantae; phylum Streptophyta; class Magnoliopsida; order Fagales; family Fagaceae; genus Quercus; species Quercus agrifolia. The sequence continues at coordinate 34,146,845 of JARQAD010000005.1, forward strand.
AAGGTTTTATGATTCAGGTAATGCATCAACTCAAAAGCCACAAGGACATTATCTGTTATAAGTCGGTCAGAGGTAAAGGCACTCTGGTTCTCTGTGATGATTTGGGGAAGGAGAGTTTTAAGGCGATTGGCAAGGGTCTTAGATATAAGCTTGTAAATCACATTACAGAGGCTTATGGGTTGAAATTCAACCATCATCTTATGGTTACTTATTTTTGGAATAATGGCTATGTTGGTTTTATTAAGCTCTGATATAGGCATACTACCATTAAGGACATTCAGCACCAAATTAGTGACATTATCACCCACAATACTCCAATGTTTCTGATAAAAAATAGCAGACATACCATCTAGTCCGAGAGTCTTTGTGGGATGGGTTTGTTTGAGTGCTATAACAACCTCTTCCCTGGAGAAATCCTGGGTTAAGCTTGCATTCATGTCATCAGTCACCTTGACAGGGATTGCTGCAATCACTTCATCAATGTGGTTTGAATGAGAGGTTGTGTAGATGCTCCCAAAGTATGATGTGGCTGTCTGGGCTATGCTTTCTCTTTCATCACACCATCTTCCATTCGCATCCCAAAGACCTAAAATTGTATTCTACTTACGCCTTTCCGAAGTTTGGGCATGGAAGAATTTTGTGTTTGTATCTCCCTCCTTGAGCCAATGAGTTTTTGCCCTCTAACCCCAATAGGTTTCCTCATCATCAAGGAGTTCATTGATTTCCCTCCTTAGCTTGTTGATTTTTAAGCTCATCTCTCCCATGTTGGCTTGTAGGGTTAGAGTGTTTATTGCATTCCTTTTTGTCTGAATTTTCTTTGCAAGTTGCCATATACCGCTGAGTTCCATTTTGAAAGTTCTGAGGCACTATTCTTTAGGTTTGCTGCCATACCTTCAGGGTGCTGAGATCACCTCCTATTCCCCATGCCGCCTCAATAATGGCTCTATAATCTTCTCTCTTTGTCCACATAGCCTCAAAGTGGAATCGCTTCATTCTGGGTTGGCATATTGCTAGAGGATTTGTGATTAGCAAAACACAGTGGTCAAATGTTGAGTCGACCAAATGGTGAACCTTCATATCCCCAAATTTTGTAGTCCATTCAAGGGTTGCAAAGACTCTATTAGTTTTAGGCAAATTCTATTCTCACCTTCCTACATATTGCTCTAAGTGAAGTTTTGCCTGCTATATCCCAAATCCTGAAAGCCATAGTAATCCACTACCCTCTTGAAGCCATCCATTTGTTGTTGAGGGCAGTTTGCTCCCCCAAATTTTTCATCCATCGACAAAATCTCATTAAAGTCATCCAGGCATAGCCATGGCAAGTGGAATTAGGAATTGATTAAAGCAAGAAGATTCTAGGATTTGCACCTTTTATGGGTCTCCAGATGGCCATAGAAGCTGGTTAGTCTCCATTTAAAATCACTATTGGCTTTCTTGATCATTGCATCTTTGTGGTTCTTCGTGTAGCTCTTAATCTCCAAGTCGATCTCTCTTGACCAAAGAAGAGCAATTCCTCCACTTCGTCCTTCGCAGGGAACGATGAGTTCATTTGCCACGCCAATTCTATTTTTTATTCGCTTCATACGTCTTATTTTTTATTTTGTCTCATAGAGGAAGATAATTTTGGGATTCCAATGCTTCACAAGATCGTGCAGCGCTCTGACTAATCAGGGGTTCCCAAGTCCCTGACAGTTCCAGCTTAAGGGATTCATGGTTCCTGACGGTGCTGCTTAGCAGCCACTGCCGATCCCTCGTTAGGCTCTGCCTGGTGTGTGTGTGTTTGTAATCATGCATCTTCTTTTCTAGGTTGTTTCCTCATCCTCCAAAAATTCTATCTTCTTTAATCTTTTGAACCCAGAGACTTTTGATTGGGCCTTTGGATCAAAATGCTAGGTTTGGCCTTTTTCCCTAGCTAATTTTTTTCATCGGTCCTGTTCCTTTATTTTTATAACATCCGCTAGGCTCATATTTTCCTTTATACTTACCTCAATTGCAATTGGGCTTTCTCTGGGCTTCAATGGGCTTGAAACTTCCATCATATCCTTTTCAGTTTGGGCTGGCAGGCCCATTATAGGCAGGGCATCCTTTTCTAGCTTGTTTGTCTCACATGCACGCACCTCTGACTCTTGCCTGGGGGTACAGTCCTTCTGTGACGTATTGTCCCATCCATCCTGCATTTGTGCCGATTTGCTTTTAGAGGATCCAGAAACGTCTACTTTTTCCATTCATCCTGGTCCCTTTGGCCATTGGTTGTCTCCGCTACCAGAACTTCCCACACCTAAATCCATTACAGAGACAAAGGAGGTTCTTGCCATGGCCTAGATATTTTCTTCTACTCTGTTGTTTCTATCCTCTCTTCCTCCACTGCTAGTTGAGCGTGATCTATCAAGCCCTATCTTGGGATTTCCATTCGCTTTCAACCAATCCCCATATTGCCGGGAAGTGTTATGTTCCTCTATGCTCGTGTGGCAGTGTCCGTCATCATGACCCATCTTGCCACATATGAAGCAGAAGGTTTGGAGCCTCTTATATTTAAAGGTTACCCAGAACTTTTCCCCCTCCATGCTTGCTATCTTTCCCCCATGCCGAAACGGTTTGTCTAGCTGTAAGTCCACTCTAATCCACATGAACTTAGCTTGGTCTGATTGACTTGATCTTCTGTCTAATTCTATGAACTTTCCTAGGCTATTTCCTAGTTCTTTGCCTACTTCTTTTGATATGCGTTCAAACGGGAGCCCCCAAATTTGAACCCAAAAAGGTGAGTGGATGAAGGTAATGTTTGTGGAAGATAGGTCTTTTCTCCATCTGGTCAGTAGCAAGAGGTTGTTATCAAAGTTCCAAGGTCCATTCTTTTCGACCCATTTTAGTTGATATTCCAAACTGAACTTATACTGTAGCACATTGTTGCCTACATCAACTATCTATAATCCGATCCCATCTTCCATGCTGATCTTAAGGTGTTTTTCATTGCTCTTTGATTCTGGTGCTTGTCTGAGAGAAGCTAACCAAGGAGACTTAAGGTGCATTCCTCTAGTAGTTTTGACTTACTTCATGTAGTGATGAGAATCTCTTCTTCTTCTTCCTTCATAAGTCGAAGATTAAGTAGGCCGTCTACCACCGCTTGCTCCATGGCGGCACTACTAGGAAGGGAGGGGCATGCCCTAGCGAGGAACCCTAATCAAGGTAAAGGGAAGGAAATGATCAACTTTTTGGGTTGAGAGAGAGAGAGAGAGAGAGAGAGAGAGAGAGAGAGAGAGAGAAAGCTCCTACAAGGGAGAGACAAATTGTTGCCTAAACGTGTTTTTAAAATCAAATCAAGCATTATTTAAATATTCCTTTTTCAGAACATGTCTTTTAAGTTACTTATAGAAACAATTGTTGGGGAATAAGAATGGAAAAATTTATGGAGTAATTAAGGGTTGGCTTGGTTAGAGGGGTGGAAAAGTGGGAGGATAGAAAAAAATTTTAATTTCTCTCATTTTTGTTTGGTTAGGAGTGGAAAAGTAGAGAGAAAGAAAAAGTGTATAAATTTACTCATACATCATTGTTAAAAAATGATGGAATTAAAACAAAAAAGTGACAAACAACCAAAAAAAAAAAAAAAAAAAGCAATCACCCAATTTATTAAAAAAAAAAAATCATGTCTAGTTAAACCAAAAAAAAAAAAAAAAAAAAAACAATTACCACACCCACAGCCCAAGAAATCAAAAAAAGAAAAAGAAAAAAAGGCAATGTCTAGGGAAAAAAAAAAAAAAAAAAAAGAGGAAGAGGCAACAGCTTCCCAGGAAAGCGCAAAAAAAAAGAAAAAAGAAAAGAAAAAGAAAAGAATTGGATGAATTGCCCATTTGCACTTGCACATATGTATTTTTGTCCATTAAGCAGCCCACTTTTCTCCCTTCAGTTTTCTCTCCATTTTGGGGAGGGAACTTTTTGGTGGGGCCCGGGTCCACCATTTATTTTCCTTCCTCCCTACCCAACCAAACATACCTCAAAAAAGTTTTCATTCTCATTTTCTCTTCAAAATTTTCTATTCACCCTATTTCACTTTCATACAAACACACCCTAAAGGAGCTTATAGTGGAAAATTATTAAAATGATTGAATTTATAGTGTGCATTTAAGTTTTTTATTATTATTTATTAGTGACACATAGCAAGAAGATTCACATGTGCCAATAGTTGTTTACCACGTGGCGTTTGAGAATATTGATATGTACCAATAGTTGTCTACCACGTGGCGTTTAATGTGTCATTGTTTTGTGCATTGTAAAAAAGAGACATGTCACCATTTTATGCATCCATTAATTATAGAGATTTAACTTTTATAATATATTATAAACTAGTCACTAACTCGCGCGATGCATGGGAAAGCTATTGAATATGACTTATTATTTTATATGAATGTTTTACAAATATAACTTTTGTGACCTCTTTGATTACATATTAAGATTCGAATCTTAAAAATTTGATATGAAACATTAAATTACTAATTTTCTTTTTGTTTTAGCATTAACATTTTCTTGGAAAATATCAATCAAACAAAAAATTAAAAATAAAAATTAGTATTCAATAATCCAATAAATGTTGCGATGTAAGGTTTTTTATTTTTTTTTTATTTTTTTTAAGAATACCGAATATTTTAACATACACATACGGGGAGAGGGGAGAAAGTCTTAAAGAAACTGACAATAGTGTATACCCAAAATGACTTAACTCTTAGATACATAGCACAAAAGTCATATATCCAATAGTCATATATATTACTTAATATATGACTACTATTAAGCCAAATGATATAGTTTAATGAATTTTACTTATTACAATGTTTTAAAAAAGAAAATCATAATAAAGTGATTAGAATGGTTATTGAGGGAAAAATAATTCACATTTGGGTTTTCTAGTAAATAAACAAATACTCTTTCTGTCTCAGTTTGTTTGTTCTCTATTTCATTTTGAGATGTCTAAAAATATTGTCTTGTTTCTAAAAATAAAATTCATTAATTTTATAATGTTCCTATTATACCCCTACTTTATTTTCAAAACTATTTGAAAAGAAAACTAATAAATATTTAAAAAATCAATCTAATTGGGCACCTTTTTAGTTGCCTCATTAAGAATAATTTTTTTTTTTTTAATTTTTAAAAGTTGATAAATTTATTTAAGGGTAGTTTTGTAAACTTATACATTTTAATGAGGCAGACAAGACAATAAATGACGTTCTCTTAAAAAATTTAACTTTTTAAATAGGACAAACAAATTGGAACGAAGAGAGTATGTTGGTATATTTATAATTTTATACATCATGAAGCTTCTCCACTCCCAAGTCTAGCCACCTACCCATATGATACCACAATGCTTTTGCCTTTTTATATTTCCAAGTCTCATTTAGTCATCTCACTATAGTAGTTTGAAAACTCTCCAGACTTACAAAGTACAGATGCAAACCTTGAAGAATGGCTGAATTCTTTCTTCTTCTTCTTCTACTCTTTTTTTTTTTCCCTCACAAATCATTTAGTAGCAAATCTAAAGTTTTATGTTTGATCGTTGATGAGAGGAAAAATAAACACGGAAAAAAAAATTAAGAACATTAATTTGAAAACACGGAGTGTCTCGCCACTGCCACTGCGGCATCAAGGAAGAGTTGAGGAAGAAGGAGATGATAGAGTTTGTGGAGCAAAAGAGTTGGACTTTCTTTTTAAAACCAATTGGAGGAAACTAATGTAGAGAATGACATTTGGGGGAAGAGAAGGGTAGAGAAGAGAAAGTAGAGAATATTTTCAGAGTTGGGAGTTACGGGTCTGATTTTCAGAATTGTGGAAATTTTTTTGAGTTTTAGCTCTTTATTTTGGCGTAAATACATTTTTAGTTCCTACATTTTGTACTTTTTCCATTTTGGTCCCTACATTTTATTTTTACCACTTTTAGTCCCTAAACCAATTAACGCCTGACATTTAGGTCCTTTCCATCACCCAAGTAACAGCAAAAGCTGACTTGGCTGACGGTGGAATAAAAAAATAATATAATCACATAGCATATAATGCCATGTCAGCATATAAATTTAAAAAATTAATTTATTAATTTAAACTAAATAAAAAAATAAAAATAGAATTAAAAATCAAAATTCATTAATTTTTCTTTAAAAACTGAATCAAAATTCATTAATCAAAATCAAAATTCAAAAAACAATGCCTCCCATTCTTTTCATTAATTTTTCTTTTTATTATTTCATTGGAAGATCATGCCTTTGTCATATTCTTTGTGTTCTTTCCATAACTGTTCATGTTCTTCCTCACTTCTCCAGAATTGTTTATGTTCTTCCTCAAATAACTCGTTGCCCAGAAAATTATAAAAATCAATATTTTTGTTTCTTTTCTTGCATTTTCTTAGCAACCAAACATGCAAAACACACAGCAATCTCCAAATGAGAACTGTTGAGGGTCCTTTTTTGTGAAACCCAAATGTAAGAAAGGAAGCCCAACTCAGCAACACAGAGAAGTTGGCAAGAGACAGAGAACAAAAAAACCATTAAGTCCAAGCGGCAGGAATAATGGATCACAGGTCCATGAAATAAGTAAATGAGCCTTGAGAAAGCAAATGAGCTCAAAAGAGCCCGGAAAGAGAGAAATAGTGAGTAGCAAACCCATGGGCAGTGCGTGATGTGAAAAAAGGTAAGAATGGGTTGCGGCAGGCCCAAAGCAATGCAAGCAAATAGAGTAAGGGATTGATGGCAAGCCCATGAAGCCCAAGGATGAGTATGAAGTAATTGGGCCGGGGAAGCCCAATGAAGTTAATAAAAGCCCATGAGAATACAAAGTTAGTAAAATGGCCGAGGAAGCCCAAGGCAAACAAATGGGCCAAGGATGCCCAAGGGAAAAAGGGACACAGGAGCCTATAGGTAAGAAAGCCCATGGTTGTGTTAAGCCAATGGGGAAAGAATACACGGCAGGCCCAAAAGGGCCCGACAGGATCAAGTCATTACAGTAGGAATGATAGGATAATATGGCAAAACTTGATGGCAATCAAGAAATGGGCTGGAAGAAATGTAAAGCCCAATATCAAAGGGAGCTCAGCCCCTAAGGTGGGCAGAGAATTATGAAATAGCCCATGAAATAGGATGAAGAAAAGCAGCAGACTGTGCAAGCAAGCCTCCAGGTCGCGGAAACACATGAGCGGCAGGCAGATCTTGGACATACATGAAAGGAGAGCACACATGAAGCCTAGACACCACCAGCCTGTACCCAGCCAATATGGAACTTGGTGGGGTCATGGGTCAGAGGTAAGGGAGTATGGTTTGGTGGTGGGAAGAGGGGAAGAGACCTATTTTGCGGCTCCTACCCAAGCTCTTTTGGGAGGTACGTCCTGCTAGGATGATAGGTCACCCAAAAGAGGCAAGGTTGAGGGAGGAACCGTTAGGTGCATGCCATGAGGGTTAGAGAGAGAAAATGCCTACACCGTGGCAGGAAAGGGTGCCACGACAGGCCAATAAATAAAAAAACTTTTTCTTTATCTGGAGCTTGGGAGGGTGATGCAAACAAACTAGTGGTGGTCGGCAAGTACACTTAGGCCAAACAAAGGTGGTTAAAGGGCAAAATAATAAAATCTGGTCACGGCAGACGCTATAAAAGGACCTCCACTGTGCCCAGAACAGGGGTCAAAAAAACAGGGGAAGAACACAAAAGAAAAATAGAGTAGAAAGAAAGTAAGAAAGTAAGGAAAAATAAAAAAGATAAGAAAGAAAAAAAAAAAAAAAGATAATATAGTGGGCATGCACCAGTTGGTCGATTTCCCTCTCTCCCCTTCAAAATCTTACCATCTTCTAAAATGGAAAAGAAAGTTTTTCTTTTTTCTTTTTTATTTTGTTGGGGCATTAACTATTCAGGTCCGATTTCCTCAAAACAATTAATCTCCATGGCAGGATCTCTTTCCTGGGAGATTAACTGCATTAAGAGGAAGCATTCTTCCTCTTTGGTTTCTTCTTTACTCCTGCGGACCAAATTTGACTTGTTTTATATTTTCTTCTTGACTAACTCTTACTGTCACTTACCCTTCTATCTTCTTTGTAAAAGTCACCATCATTATTGTAATTATTTTTCATTAGTGAGGATTATCCAGTCATTTTCTATAAAAAAAAAGACAGAAGACTCTGTTTTTTTGTTATTACTATGTTTGTCTGCCATGACTTTTCTGAAATAGCTCTGCCTGCCGTAAGCACACCTTTGGCAGACGAAGCATAGTTTGTGCACAAACCAGCCCAGGTTGAGCTGCAGCTGGACTGGTCTCAACTCCCTTACCTAGCACACTTGGGCCCATTACCGCAGTAGGTAGCCCAGCCCAATGCACAATATACAAAAAAGGCCCCTACATTAAATTGGCGACTCCGTTGGAGAGTTGAAGAACAGATAGGGATAAGAGCCCTTGCGGACAGATGCCTCCGAAGTCCAGGACGACGCGAAATATGAGTGTCGTACCCTCACAAGCAGAATTTAGGCCAACGACGCCTCACCAACAGTAGCCTAATCAGGCGGAAGGTGCCAACGGAATGGGGGCTGGACCCCAACCTCATCCGAGAATCTCCACAGACAATGCCAACACCTTCATTGAGGTGTTACAGGCCCTACAACACTCGCAACAGAAAATGATGGGGGAGATCCGTCAGCTAAAAATGGACAGGACAAAGGAAAAAGGAAGATAGCATGACCTAGAACATGCGGCTGACAAAGAAGAGACACCAGCAGGAGGTGTCCCACAAAATGCAGAACAACGTTTCATTACCATGGCTGAAGTAGCTGCTCTCCTAGAACAAGAGAGAGCCAGAACACCCAAGGAGAGATTCTACGCACGAAGGCCTCCTTACCCATTAAGGGTGCTCAGTAAACCATACCCGAAGAGGTATGAGCCGCGTGCTTTCGTGCAGTATGATGGCAGGAAGGGAAGTGTTGTCGAGCACATAAGCAAGTTCATTGATACTCTTGGCCCCTATGCAGCAGATGAAGACTTATGTCTTCGAGAATTTTCCAAATCATTATGTGACCGGGCTTACACCTGGTACATTGGCCTAAAGCCAGGATCGATCCCAACATGGGATGACATGGTGGATGTATTTTGCACAAAATACTTCCATGGAGAAGAAACAATAACACTTGCAACTCTGCAAGCAACCAAGCAAAGGAGCGGTGAAGACTTGATAGAATACATCAAAAGGTTCAGGGACATAGCACTTGACTGCTATGATCATTGCGAGGAAAGGATACTGGTAAAGATGTGCATGACGAACATGATCAAGGAATACAGGGCAGTCCGGGAGAACTTAGAAATCTCCCAGTTTGCACAATTGTTGAAAAAAGCCAGAAAAACTGCCCAGTCTGTGAAGCCAAGCACGGACAAAAGAAGTGCTCTGTAGGCCATGGTAGTGTCTACTGGTGAGCGAAGGAGAAAGACCGATGGGAGAGAGTATGATACTCCCCCACCAATACCATGCACTCCGAAAGATTTGAATGCGCTGCTAGACAAGTGCATAGCAGATGGGATCTTCAAGCCTAATCAGGTTTCTAGGGAACCCACAGAGGAAGAGCAGAGGGACCCTCGTTTTTGTCGTTTGCACAACTACGTGCAACATCCTATTGCAGAATGTTGGGCGCTCCGCAGGCTAGTGCACAACAGGATCAAGGAAGGGACCCTAGAATTGTCATAGCAAGAAGTTCAGAGAAACCCGCTCCCAAACCACAAAGGGAAGGGTGTAGCAGCAGTGGTGATTTGCGCAGACCCAGGAGAGGACGAGGAAGAGAACCCAGCCCTGCCTACGACGGCCATTACCACTTTACAGCAGAGCTCCAAGTTCAAAAATTTATTTGACTAGTTGGGGCTCACAATGAAGGAAAGAAAAATAGCCACGGAGGCTCTGGTAAGCATCGCCTCCGATGTAGGGGTAGAATGCTTGTCCGCAGAAATCCTAGAAGACAGGGCCCTCTTATAAGAATCAACAGAAATCACGTTCAGTGATGAGGACATGGAGGTGGGATACCCAGATCATAGGAGACCCTTATACTTAGCAGCTTCCATAAATCAAATCCCCATAAAGAGAGCCTTGGTAGACATAGGTGCCTCTGTAAATCTTATTCCATTGAGCACTCTACAAGCCGCAGGAATTTCAGAAAGAAAGATTCAGGGGTGCCCAATGGAAGTGACAGGATTCGGTGAAAGGGGCGAGTACACTACAGGCCATATTCAGCTGTGGCTAAAAGTAGGCCCCATAGCTTCTCTAACTTGGTTCCATGTAGTGAAAATAGAGGTATCTTCTCATGTGCTTTTGGGGAGACCATGGTTACACAAGCATCGATTGGTTCCATCCACTTATCACTAGTGTGTAAAAGGAAGATTGAATGGTAGGATGATACGCATAGCCACAAACCCCTTACCATTCGAGCAAGCAGAAGCCCATTTAGTAGAAACTATGTTCTACGACCAATGGGCCCCGTCAGGAGAAAGCTCAGTATCGAAGCCACGAGGTACCTTCGTACTTAAATGGGAAGACATCCAAGATGATCCAGAACCTGATCTAAGAGAATTGTTGGTGAGAAAGAGGAAGAGGAGAGAAGCATTTGCCGCAGAATCAGATGACACACCCCAATGCATCAGGGTTTGAGGCCCTAATGGCAGGATCGTGTACAAGTTATGAAGGTACGTGGGGCCCACAAGTGAGATGCGAGCGGGCCTCACCCAAGAATATCAACACGGGAGTTTAGCGTGTTGCCTAGCTCAAGAAAGTTTGAAAAGGGAAGAAGAAAAGGATGAAGAAGTTATGACAGAAAAGGATGCACAAGTTGTGGCAGAAGAACAGTTGGAGGAAGTCGACCTGGGGTCTGGTTCGTAGTAATCAAGGCCCATCTCAATTAGTTCAAATCTGACAAAAAAAGAAAAACCAGAGCTGGTACTGCTATTGAAAGAATTCAAAGACGTCTTCGTATGAGACTACAGTGAAATGCCAGGGTTAGACCCTGGGCTAATTGCACAAACGTTGAATGTGGACTCGCAAGCCAAGGAAGTGCAGAAATTGTTGTATTGCAGGATGCCAGGTGGAGTTCTGTCCAGATGTGTGGGACGAGTGGAAGCCCAGAGAAAATTAAAAGATGTACATGACAAGACTTGTGGATCTTGCGGGGAGGTCAGCCTTTATCGCAGGTTTCAAAGGGCAAGCTTCTATTGGCCAAGCATTGGTAAAAAAGCAGACCAAGTCCAAACCCAGTGCGGAACCTGCCAGCTTGCGGCAGACAGAGAGGAAAGTTATGCTGTGTTCATCTGCGAGGATTGAAGGAGCCCATTCGTACAATACTTGACAGAAGGCATCCTGCCACAAAAGCATAATGAAAGATACAAGCTTAAGAGGTTGGTCACACATTACTTTTTGCATAATACAGTCCTTTTCAAAAAGGGGTATGATGGGGACCCTTTGAGATGTTTGGGTCCTGAAAAAGCAAAAGAAATGATAAAAGAAGTACACTCAGGAGAGTGTAGGGAGCACCAAGGGAAGAAAAGGCTTTACAGGTGCCTGCTGCAAATAGGCTACTATTGGCCTACCATGAAGACGGATGCGGTAGAATTTGTAAAAAAATGCCATAGTTGCCAAATACAAGCCAATTTAATCCACCCCCATCCGCAAAATTTGCATGGCATGGTCACACCATGGCCCTTCCACACTTGGGGGCTCGACTTGGTTGGACCGGTGAACTCACCATCGCGTGGATACATATGGATACTAGTAGCTATAGAGTATTTTACTAAGTGGGTAGAGGCAGTACCACTCCGCAAAGCCACATGAGGAGCGGTGGCAAATTTCATCAAAGAAAATATAATTATAAGGTTTGGAGTTCCCCACAGGATCATCAGCGTTAATAGCATGCCATTTGTCAACAATGACGTGAGGAAGATGCTAGAGTTCTACCAAGTTAAACACCACCGTTATCACCTTATTACCCTCAAGGAAACGGGCAAGCGGAGGCTTAGGCGAGACAACCAGACCAAGTCCCTCAGGAGGAATGAGAGAGAAACCGCGACTACCTACCAACTATTGCTCAAACGAGGTCATTACGGCCTGCCAGTATCCATGCATAGCAGGAGTGCAAAGGCCTTCCCTTAGCGAGCCAGGAATTGTGACCGCACTAAAGTGCCGCCTCTAAAAATCAAAAGCCATATGTCGCAGAAAAGGTCTTACCGAAGTAGGGGACTCCATGAGAAAGGAAAGGTCGTCAGGAATGTCCTGATCCAGCCCAAACTGCCTTCTTACTCAGTTGACAAGATAATGGACAAACCTGACACCTTCATCGGCCAGATAGGACAACCATCCAGTGTTGGTGGCCACCAAATAAGTGATTCCTATCTCATCAAAACCTGCTAGAGGAGTAGTAGTTCCAACAGTATCAACAAAAGAACCCATTGTGGAATCCACGCATGTATGCCTTGTACTCAAATGCCTGTAAGCTCTTTAGGAGAAACCAACACCTTCATCAAAGGACTCAACAACAGAATGATCAATAGCCTTCAGACCAGACCAACGGAAAGCCAAAGGAAAATCAGACTCAAACCTGCCGCAGAAATCAGTAATTACCTTCGGGTAGGATTGGTACTTCTCTTTAGCAAAGCGAAAGGGCCTACATGTCGCTAAGTACTGGCCACAATGCTCAAATAACAACTGCTGCAGGATGGTGCTATTTACATAGGAAGTGACTATGTGGCAGGAGCCAGCCTGGCTCTCGTCACTCCGCAGGATATCCAGTTGGACATACAGATGTCCCAAAAACATAGGGGTCAATGGCAAACTCACCCCGGCAGATATTTTTATGCCCAAAGGGAAATACAAAGACTTTATGGCATAATGGGGGTGGGACCCAAAGACAAACTTGCAAGCCAAAAGGCAACGAAAGCAGCACGACGAGTAACTACAAAAAATTTGGAAGAAAAACTAACCTAATACGATAACTTAGCATTTCTGGTCATCCTTTTCTTTAACTCAACTTCGATAGCCTCCTCTTCCGAAGAAAGTTCTATGGTGGCAGGATCAACATCACTAAGAATCGGCAAAAGTAATTGGTTAGCCACGTCTTTGAAGGTGACGGTGAGTTCGCCATAAGAAAAGAAGAATGTGTGGGTGGTGGCGCACCACCGGCGAACCAAATGGCGAAGGTTGTAGAGGTCTTGGAAGTTGGATAGGCTTCGAGATAAGACGATGGCTTTCAGAACACTGGCCCGTTGAAGTAAACCCATGAAGCCCGTATCAGATAACTCACTATCGACCCACTCTTTCCAACCTTGGGCGATACCCGACCCAAATTCAAAATGGATAGGCACAGGGAGTGAAATTCCTTGACGAATAACTAGATCGTAGACGGAGGAAGACACCGGGGCCCAAGAAGTATTGAGGTTTCGTCGGCAGAGAGCGAGCCACACACGGCTCGGTGGCGGCGGCACATAGTCACCAGGAATCTTGGGGAAAGAAGGATAGACATTATACCAAGGGTCGATCAGAGGGGCACACTCACTGTCTGGGTCACGCCGCGCCTCTTCCTCATCGGAGTGGTCCGATTCAGAGTACACAGCCTCCTTGCCTGTCTCTTGTTCGATAGGAGGATCGTAAATGACCTTTTTCCCTTTATGGCGAGAAGAGCCTGGGCTTTTCACTAGCACCATAGCGTGAGAGTTTAATCAGAGTAAAATGGATATGGGTGTTCGAAAAGAAGAAAATGGCGAAGGAAGGGAATCTGATAGAATATTTTGGAAAAGAAGGAGTTTGTGTTCAGATTGAAGAGGGACTCCTTCCTTAAATGCCTGGGTCATTAATGATGGCTTGAAGGGAAGTGACGGGTCAGCCATCCAGAAGAGAATGAAATAAATGAAGTGGCGGTTATGTCTTAAAACAATTGTCATTTTGGAAAATTTGAAGAGTCATTACTATTCACGGCAGGAAAAGAAAAAAAAAAAATTATATATATATATATATATATATATATATATATATATATATATATATATAAGAAGAGGTCTATAGTTTAAAAAAGCCCGCGAAGGAAAAGAAAGAAGAAATGTGGAAGGGACAGGAAGGTCTTTTGTTCACATATGGGCCGCAGGAGTGCTCCATATGTTCAGGGGGCTAAATGTTGAGGGTCGTTTTTTGTGAAACCCAAATGTAAGAAAGGAAGCCCAACTCAGCAACACAGAGAAGTTGGCAAGAGACCGAGAACAAAAAAACCATTAAGTCCAAGCGGTAGAAATAATGGATCACAGGTCCATGAAATAAGTAAATGAGCCTTGAGAAAGCAAATGAGCTCAAAAGAGTCCGAAAAGAGAGAAATAGTGAGTAGCAAACCCATGGGCAGTGCATGATGTGAAAAAAAGTAAGAATGGGCTACGGCAAGCCCAAAGCAATGCAAGCAAAGAGAGTAGGGGATTGATGGCAGGCTCATGAACCTCAAGGATGAGTATGAAGTAATTGGGCCAGGAAAGCCCAATGAAGTGAGTAAAAGCCCATGGGAATACAAAGTTAGTAAAAGGGCCGAGGAAGCCCAAGGCAAACAAATGGGCCAAGGATACCCAAGGGAAAAAGGGACACAGGAGCCCATAGGTAAGAAAGCCCATGGTCGTGTTAAGCCATTGGGGAAAGAATACACGACAGGCCCAAAAGGGCCCGACAGGATCAAGTCATTACAGTAGGAATGACAGGATAATATGGCAGAACATGATGGCAATTAAGAAATGGGTTGGAAGAAATGTAAAGCCCAGTATCAAAGGGAGCCCAGCCCCTAAGGTGGGCAGAGAATTATGAAACAACCCACGAAAAGGGATGAAGAAAAGCAGCAGACCGTGCAAGCAAGTCTCCAGGCCACGGTAAACACATGAGCAGCAGGCAGATCTTGGACATATGTGAAGGGAGAGCACGCGTGAAGCCTAGGCACCACCAGCCTGTACCCAGCCAATATGGGACTTGGTGGGGTCATGGGTTAAAGGTAAGGGGGTATGGTTTGGTGGTGGGGAGAGGGGAAAAGACCTATTTTGCGGCTCCTGCCCAAGCTCTTTTGGGAGGTATGTTCTGCTGGAATGACGGACCACCTATAAGAGGCAAGGTTGAGGGAAGAACCGTTAGGTGCATGCCATGAGGCTTAGAGAGAGAGAAAATGCCTACATCGTGGTAGGAAAGGGCTCCATGGCAGGCCAATAAATAAAATAGCTTTTTCTTTGTCTGAAGCTGGGGAGGGTGATGCAAACGAACCAGTGGTGGTCGGCAAGTACACCCAGACCAGACAAAGGTGGTTAAAGGGCAAAATAGTAAAATTTAGTCATGGTAGGCACTATAAGAAGACCTCCATTGTGCCCAGAACAGGGGTTGAAAAAACAGGGGAATAACATGAAAGAAAAATAGAGTAGAAATAAAGTGAGAAAGCAATGAAAAAGAAAAAAGATAAGAAAGAAAACAAAAAAATGAAAGAAAGATAATACAGTGGGCATGCACCAGTAGGTCGATTTCTCTCTCTCCCTTTCAAAATCTTACCCTCTTCTAAAAAGGAAAAGAAAGTTTTTTTTTTGTTTTTTTTGGGCATTAACTATACAGGTCCAATTCCCTCAAAGCCATTAATCTCCATGGCAGGATCTCTTTCCTGGGAGATTAACTGCATTGAGAGGAGGCATTCTTCCTCTTTGGTTTCTTCTCTACTCCTGCGGACCAAATTTGACTTGTTTTATATTTTCTTCTTGACTAACTCTTACTGTCACTTACCCTTCTATCTTCTTTGTAAAAGTCACCATCATTATTGTAATTATGTTTCATTAGTAGGGATTATTCGGTCATTTTCTATAATAAAAAAAAGACAAAAGGCTCTGTTTTTTTGTTATTACTATGTTTGCCTACCATGACTTCTCTGAAACGGCTCTGCCTGCCGTAAGCACACCCCTGGCAGACGAGGCATAGTTTGTGTACAAATCAGCCTAGGTTGAGTTGCAGTTGGACTGGTCTCAACTCCCTTATCCAGCACACTCAGGCCCATTACCGCAGAAGGTAGCCCAGCCCAACGCACAATATACAAAAAAGGCCCCTACAAGAACAAAACCCAACAATTACAAAAATACAGATTTTTTGCAAAAGCAATCTCCAACAAAAAAACCAAACCTAAATCTCCAGTAAAACAACCAAACCCATAAACCCAACAACCAAACCGATCTTTAACAGAGTAAACCTTAACCTTCAAACCCATAAATCTTCTTGGGAAACAAATACAAAAAATCTAGATCGGTTGAATTATGAGAGAGAGAAAATGAATCGTTGATAAAGATCGGGTTAGATACCCAAAGGAAAAACAAACCAAAACCCCCAAAATTCTCAAACCCAAACAAAAACATGAAATCCAAAAACTCAAATGTCTCCCATCGTTTTCTCTGGATCAAGAATCCATGGCATCCATTATTAAAACCTTGAAGATTTGCCCCTTGCTTTGCTCTTCGTTGGTCGAAGGAGAACTAGAAGGGCGAAAAGGCCAGGTTTAGAGATGGACCTAAGCATGTACCCTTCTTCTGAGAGACTGAGTCATTAGGCATAATACAAGCTTGCAACTCGGCGAAGTCGTCCATGTCTCTCCGAACTTGGACTAGAATCAAAGTCTCTTTCTTCTTGAATGACTCGTGCAAAGTCTTCTGGACTCCACCTTTTCCTTTCTTGAACGCCGATTTGGACCGACCCGAGTTTCCGATTCGAAGCTCCTCAACTATGTCTCCGGTCTGGAGAAAATCGCCAGTCCACTCGTCAGTGGTGGAAGTACCATTAAGGCACTCAATGGAGAGGACCGTTGGAGAAAAAGAAATAAGAGAAAGCCAAGAGAGGAGATTGACCCGAGAGGGAGAGGGAGAGGGAGAGAGAGATATAGGAAAATGAAAAATGAGTTTGGCACTGTGTTTGAGTTTAGTGTTTATTGATGATTTTGTGTTTGGTTGACAAGAAAATTTAAGAAAAATTGAGAAAGTTACTACAAGTTTTTTTTTTCTTAATCTTTAAATCTTAATTCATGTAAATTTTGGTTTTTAATTCTTGTTTTGATTTTTTTTATTTAGTTAAAATTAATAAATTAAAATTTTAAATTTATATGCTTACGTGGCATTATATGCTGTGTGATTATATTATTTTTTTATTCCACGGTCAGCCACGTCAACTTTTGCTGTTAGTTAGGTGACGGAAAGGACCTAAATGTCAGACATTAATTGGTTTAGGGACTAAAAGCGGTAAAAATAAAATGTAGGGACAAAAATGGAAAAAGTGCAAAATGTAGGGACTAAAAGTGTATTTATACCTTTTATTTTTTATTTTTTATAATTTTTTTTAATAATGCTGATGTGTAAAAACGTGAGAGCTTTAACAAAAGTCAAAACTAAGTTAAAGGATTCGGTTTATATATATATATATATATATATATATATATATATATATATATATATATATATATATATAGATTGATTATCGAATTATTTTTTTTATTTTTTCTATACAATCTGTAGTGAGTCCTAGTGTGACACGTTGTTGGCCATGCAACAAAACAAAAACATTAGCATAAATTTTATTTATGACAAAATAAAAAAACACAAACATGAGCATAAATTCATGGAAAATGTGGTAGGTACTATAAAACTTACAAATTGATATGGAAATAAATGTGATTGGTGAGCTTCAACCACCTCATAAATAAATATTTGAATGACCTCTTTGTAATTGGTTACATATCATTTTTTTTTAGAGATAATTACAACATGCTACTAACCCCGCAGCTTGAATCCTTTACTCTAAATTTTTTTTTTTTAGAATACTAAGTATTTTTAACACACACACACGGTGAGAGAGGAGAAAGTTTTTTTTTTTAAAGAAACTTATAGTGATGTATATCCAAAAGGGCCTAACTCTTGGATAAACAACATAGACTTTAAACCTCTTTTACTCTAAATTTAATAGTGGCATTATAAATATCTAAATTAATTATATATTAACTAAAAAATGATATATTATATAAGTAACAAATATATATACTAAATAATTAATATATAAACCAAATAAATAATAAATAAAGCTTAGTTATAAACTTGTTATATGCCAAATAATTTTTTATAAACATTTTTTAAATAAATATTATTAGTTATAAACTTGTTATATATTTTTATAATTTTTAAATTACTAATTAATTATTTATGACATCATTTATTCGATCACTGGTTTGACTTTGATCCGGTCAGAGAATCGAGAACCACTTCATTTTCTGATTCTTTGACCGGTTTGGTTTTTAAATTCCTTGTGAGGAGAGAGAGAGAGAGAGAGAGAGAGAGAGAGAGAGAGAGAGAGAGAGAGAGAGAGAGAGGTGAAAGTATGAGCTAGACAAAAAGATCAAGCAGGTTATGTGCATAGGATTAAGGGTATCCGAGTTTTTGGTAATTGTAGCTAAACCATAGTGAAAGACATTTATAGTTTGTAAGGATAAAGAAAGAGAGAAGAAAGAAGTCTAAACGATCAATCATGTATTATGCATTGGAACAAAAGTGACTGAGTTCTTATCGATATTGGATTAAACTCATTTCTAATAAGAGAATACTTATTATTTCTTAGACCAAGTGTAGACACACCCTTCTTTTTTTCTTTTTTCTTTTTAATACAAGATAGAAATTCTACTCTAACCTAACTCCACGAACATTTAACTTATGGAGTGACCACCACATCAAGGGTGCGCAGTGGTAGAGTAGACAAACCCTATTTTGTATCTCATATGACTTAAGCCCTATTCATAAGAAGCCCAATACTAAAGGTTTGGCCATGTCTATGAAATACATAAGTGGAGATTGACACATTCAATCGGGTAAAATTGAGTGTCTAACACTTTTCTAAACTCGTATCCTAACTCCAGACAGACATTTAGTTTGTTCAGCCTTTGTATAGGAGTCCTAGGTGGTTTAGAACTAACCAAGTGGCAACTCCTATTCTTTGCTCTAGCCTTGAACTAATGGCATACATCGGTATTGTTGGGTTAAGATATTGACGCCAATTAATTAACTAATAATAACTTAATTTTGCATATTTATATCATTATAAAAAGCATTATCATACTTATTTTGTATTAATTCATCATCTTATATTTAGTTTTGGAATAATGTTGAATAATTAATTTTGTGCTTAAATGAAGTTTAATGTGTGAATATGTGTTTTATAGGAAAATCAAATTAAATCTAGCAAGAAAGGAGAAAATGGTGAGCAAATTTGTACAAAATAAAAGGCTAATGAACTTTATTTTTACAGGTGCCATAATAAGGTTAAAGAAGGTCAATCAAGGTGTTAGGACATATGTGATTCACTTGTTAGGAACATATGTCAATATTTTATGTAATTGGCTTATCCTTTGACAAACGCACTTTACTTGTATTTGGGTAGATTTAGGATGTGTTTAAATACTTCAAAAAACCATGTTTCAAGATCAAGTGTTGAAGCCGTCAAGTCTGTCCAAGAAAACAAGCTGAAAGTGCAGAGTTACTAAAGCTCGACAGCTAGCATGTGTTGAGGTTTAAGGAAGCTGTTCAGCTTGTGTGCTCTACACCTGCTCAACAGCTGCTTGACACCTCCTATCTGTCGCGGTTTAAGAATTTTAGAATTCTGATATGATTTTCTTGGAATTTGTGAATGTGTCTTTGGGCCTTCTCTTCTCCCAACCCTAGACATATAAAAAGATTGTTTTAAGGGTCATCAAAAGGTTCGTAAGTTGCACAAGTATTGAGCAAACTCTGTTCAAGCAAATTGTGACCGGAGACGAAGTTCTTGCCCTAGTTCATCTCTTTCTCTTGAAGAAGTTGATGTGTATGTGCACCATAGGGTTTTGTGACCAAGCATCTTCTTGATCTTCATCTTGTGGATGAACTGAAGAACTTTGCAGCCAACAACCTTCTTAGTTGGTGATTGAAGTCACGTACTGGAATTCGCGCAATTGGTTAGTCACGTACTTGGGAGCCGTGCATTAAAAGGGGAACTGTCACTACAGAACAAGTCCAATTGGGTATTGGGGTAAGGGTTCAATTGTAGGTTGGTAAGGTACTTGAGATTCCTTTACTTGTAACCGTTTGTTGTGATAATAGTGGAGTTTCGGGAGTGGTGACTTGAAAGTCACCCGGTGGGTTTTTTTGCCATTAGGTTTTCCCCATTCGTAAACAAATCTCCGTATTATTTATTTTCTGCTGCATAATTTAGTTAATTGGTGATTTGTTTGTGCTACCACGCATTTGTATGTTAATTAACTTAATTATTTCACTTGGTTAAATTAATTGGTTAATTTACTACAAGGGGTCAATTTGTTTTTGGCCTATCAAGTGGTATCAAAGTAGGCACACTCTGATTAGGGTTTAATTTTTGCTGTGCTGATCCATTGACCCCTATTTATCATGGATAGAGGACAGTCGTTAATCATACCTCCTTTATTTTATGGCATTAACTATACATACTGGAAAGTACGTATGTGAGTTTTCTTGCAGTCTTTAGATGAGAAAGTGTGGCAAGCTGTTTGAGATAGGCTGGACCAAGCCGAAGGAAGCGCTGGCCGACTGGGATGATGCCAAGATCAAGGCAGCAAACTTTAACAGCAGAGCGTTGAATGCCTTATTCAATGCGGTCACTAATGAGGAGTTTAAGAAGATATCCTCAACTAAAATTGCCAAGGAGGCTTGGACCATTCTCCAGACAACCTATGAGGGTACAAAGGCTGTCAAGGATTCAAAGCTTCAGAGGCTCATTACAAGCTTTGAAGAGATAAAGATGGAGGAGGATGAGTCATTCGATGAGTTCTATGCCAAGCTAAAGGACATAGTGAACTCAGCCTTCAATCTTGGAGAAACCATTCCTGAATCCTAAATTGTAAGGAAGGTGTTCAGATCTCTACCCGAGAGATTCCATGCCAAAATCACGATGATAGAGGAATCAAAGGATATCGACAAGATTCCTTTGACTGAGCTGGTTGGAAACTTGCAGACCTACGAGCTAAGGTTAACAAGAATAGGCAAGTCGGGTAAAGGCAAGAGCAGTGACACAGAAGAGTCTTCTGACGATGAAGATTCCAAGATGAAGTCCTACATCACCAGACAATTTAAGAAGTTTATGAAAAATGCCAATGGAAAGGGCTTTGACGAGGACCGTAGACAATCTAGTTCTTCTCAATTCAAGAGTCAAGACAAAGGGAAGAAGGATGCTAGGGATGGCGGTCAATACACTGTTCTCGCAGGACCTAAGTGCTTTGGGTGTCAAGACTTCGGTCACATGAAACATGAGTGTCCTACATATCTCAAGAGAATTGGGAAGAGTAAGGCACTTGTTGCTACCTTGAGCGATACTGAGCCTGAGGATGATTTCGACAATGAGGATGACGGAATCTTGAATGCCTTCACTGCCACTGTTAATCCTATTGATGGGATTGTTGAAGATGTGATTGAAGAAGAGGAATTGGTGGAATCCAAGTTTGAGAAGATGGACGATTAAGATGACATCCATACAGCTTATGAGAAACTGTACAAGCTTTCTGAGAAGCATGAGAAATTGTATTGGCTAACTACCAAGAAGTTCAGTGATGTGGAGCTTGATCGTGAGGATCTTTCGACATAGTTTGATGAGGCTAATCAGACTATTGGAGCACTAAGGTTCGAGAACAATTTCTTGACTGAGAAGACTAAGAAGCTTGAAGCGGAGCTATTTCAAGTTAGAGCTTAATTGAAGAGGACTTCAAGTGCAAAGCTTGATGAGATGCTCGGTCTTCAGAAATCTGCTTCTGACCGAACAGGTTTAGGGTATGGTTTCTCTTCCTCTAATATTGCTTCTACTAGTACTACTGTTTTTGTTCCTCCTAGCACTAATGTTGAAATTGAGAACAATAATGTTAAAACTGATTTAGCTAGTGAGAACTTAGACAAAGGTAAATCTATTTTAGGAGCACCTCCTAAGTAAGATAAGAAGGAAGCTAAGAACCCTAGGGCTAAAAAGGCTAACTCTCAAAAGCTTAAACAGAAGAAGCAGCATCTCTGTCATCATTGTGGAGTTGCCAGTCATACTCGACCAAATTTCTATAAGTGACTAGCCACTCAACAGAGCAACGGCATGATAGCATCTGGAAGCTAGAATCAGCTTCAATCTTCTCTTGCTCCCCTTGGAGATCTTCTCAAAGCCCTCATGTTTCTTTTGAACTTGAATGGTTTTAATTCTTCCCCCTCATCGTTGGTTCAAGGGTTTAATCAAAGGAAAGGTTCTTCAAGGGTGTGGAAAGAAAAGGGTTCCAAGTGATTTTATTACTTTTCTCTTTCTCTCTTTTTGTTTTTATGTGTGCATTACTTGTGTGTTTTACTTTCAAGTTTTGAGTCAGTCTAGTTTTATGCTTTGTTTTGTTTAACATGTTTTTGTTTGGTTATTTTTCAGTTTTGCTTTGTTTTGTTTTTCATATAAAAAAAAAATTGAAAAATCAGAAAAATACAAAAACAATGTGTGCTTTGTGTACATTGGTACTTGTGTACCTCCGATGACCATTGAAACAAAGTTTTCTAAACTTTGTATCTCTTGTAGCTTAGATGAGCATCTCTATGCACAACTAAGTAAGTGAGCTTTGTGGCTTTTGTTTGTGATGAGTAAGATTAAGTTATCTCTTATACTTAACACTCGTATCACTCTTTTTGATGGGAATGACTAAAAAATCCTAAGAGAAAGGTATAAATAACCATCTCACCACTGTTGCCTGCCAATCATAATATGACACCTGCTTCGGCATAGCAAAAGTGCAGTGTCAATGACATCTGTATGCTTCGGCATAGCAAAAGTGCAATGTCAAATGCTTAACATAAATAGGTATTTTTTTTCTATCTCTTATATGCCCATACATGTTTTGCTTAAATAAAAATATGCAAAGAAAATAACAAGTAAAAAGATCAAAAATGCTTTTAATATGATTGCAAGCGTGTTTTCTAGGAGATGTGGGAGTTATAGGATGTACCTCGAAGGTGATAGTCCCCATCAAGTAGTTATGATTGTGTGTGAGTTAAAGTGATTTTCTCATATCTTAAATCGTCATAACATGTATAAACTTATGCAATCTTGCGATGTTTTTTTTTTTCACACACAACACACAATATTCTTTGCTACTTTTGATACATGTGTAGGTATAATGTGATTTGGTCATCACAAGGTTTTACATGTGTTAGTGTATGCTCACTAAATTGTCTTAACTTGTTTTTGAAAAATAAAATCGGTTAGACTTGTTTAGTGTGAGTGTGTGTGTGTGTATTTTTGGGATCCATGTGCTTAAATTGCTGTTGATAGATGATATTGAGAGGTTTATATGGTGTTTGGATCATTGGCTGAGTTGCATGTTGGATTGCATTCATGTCTGTGTTTTTCACTTCTCAAAAAACTACTTTTATAAGCTAGCTCGACACCTCTTCGATACCTTGCTGTCTGTTGAGCTTCTTAAGTTTTTTTCTTATCGCAATCTCGACAGCTTCTCGACACTTGGTGGATCGATCGAGAAAGTTCCTGCCTCCTTGATAGCTTTTCAACAGCTGGTGGATCGATCGAGCTTCTGTTCTTGTATCTGATGGTTTGTTCCTCGACACCTCCTCAATACCTGTATGTTGAAGACCATTTTCTTGACACCTTCCTCGACAAATGTCTCGATATCTCTCGACACCTTCATTTGTCGAGATTTACTAAGGGTCTATTTAAGCTTCCTCGTGCGATCCGACCCTCATTTCTTTCAATCTCTCTCTCTCTCTTGATGGCTCTCTCATTTTCTCTCCCAAACAATCTCATCTCACTCCAATCTTGAACCTCAAGGTTTCTTCAAGCTTTTTCAAGATTTGACTCACTTGGTAAGCTTCTTATCTCTCATTATTCATGCATTTCATGTTTTGAAACCTAGTTTTTGGGGTTCTTGAAAAATTTTGGGGTTTTTCAAAATTGATGAGTTCATGTTGAAATTTTGGGATGCGTTTTCACTTAAAAGAGTTTAAAATCTCATGCATTGCATCACATTAGCATTATAATAGTATATTCATGCATTTGGATGTGTCCAAACTGTTTGTGTGCTGATAGGTTTGGATTGGGCTGAGCCTATGATGCAATTTCTTTTGCATGTCACATGTTCATGCATTTTCCATGCATACGTACTCTCTTTTCAATATACTTGTTATATTTGAATTGCTTGGGACTTTTCTGATTGTCTTTCTTTCTCTCCCTCTCTTTTTGTTTATGTTAGTCGTGTCTATGGCACCTAAGTGTAAATCCACTCCGACCCGGAACCCTCTTCATTTCGGTGCCTCTTCGACTTCTGATTCTGCTCCTCTCTCTCTTCGGTTTCGTGATGATGATGCCCACAAGGCATACTTGGAGAACTTTTCAAGACGAGGTGTTCATTCGGAACACCAAGTTATTCTGGCGGACTTCGTCGACACTGACCTTCCCACTGTCATTCACAGTCGGGAATGGGAGTTACTGTGTGATGTCCTGGTCACTTGTCCTCTCGTGCTCATCTAGGAGTTTTACTCCAACATGCACAGGATTGATCGTTCAGTACCTCTCTTCTTTACTCGCGTTCGAGGTACGTGCATTCCTGTCACACTGCAGTTTGTTGCGGATATGCTTCGAGTTCCTAGGATAGAGTTTCTTGACTATCCTAGTTGTGAGCGTCTGCAGACTGTGTCCAAGGATGAGCTCTTGTTACACCATGTAGGCCTTTTGCTAAAGGTCCTAGATTCATAAACATGGTTATGACTTTTGTACTCCATCCACTCTCTCACTACAATTGTATCATAGAGCCTCGTGCTCGGTTTTTGTTGTCTCTTCTTGAGCATCTTACTATAGACTTCCCTTTTCATTTCATTCTTTCTATTATAGATGTTCATCTAGATGCGGCGTCCCGTGATAATCGCATCTTTCCTTCCACTATCACGAGGATCTTACGCCATTTTTCTGTTCCTTTTCCCTCTTCCGACCATTTCTCTATCATGTGTGCCATAGACTATGCTACCGTTAAATGTAGCAAGGCGCAGTTTCAGTCGAGGCAGTCGGATTTAGCAGCTCATCCCCCCGTTCAGCTCTATCCCGTTCTGCTCCATCCCAATCCACTCCCTTCTCTTCTTCGGGCGATGTGACTATAGGAGACGTTATGGCACAGCTTCAGCGCATGGATGCTCGCCTAGATACACTCTCTACAGAGTTGTATCAGGTGAACGTTCGTGTTGGCCGCATTGCTAGACGACAGGTGACCATGGGCGGCTTTACTCCTGAGGCGACCCTTCACTACCTCCTCCCGTGGCTTCTGATTCTGAGGATGAGAATGATGATGATGGTGATGACGATGATGCTTCGGATGATGATGATGGAGATGCTAGCTCTACCGATGAGATGTCTACTTGACACTCTTACCCTTTGTCACTCGTGACAAAAAGGGTGAGTAGTTTTGGTTAGACATGAGAGTAGTCATTCTTAGGGGGAGAGTTAGTATAGGACCATTTTGTTAGGGGGAGTGTTGAGATATTTTGAGGGATGTAGTGAGGATATTTTTGTATCTTTTCTTTTCTTTCTTTTATAGATACATTGTTCTTGTACATTAGGTCTTGTGACTATTTTTACACATAGATTGTACTCATTCTTTTTATATGTGGATGTATGTTTCTTTCACCTACCCTTACATGTGTTGTTTCTTTTCTCTCTTTATACACATGTTTCTTATACTTGTATGTAATCTATTATTTTTGTTTCACACAAAGATGCCTTGATGAGTTTTGTTTAAAGTGTTTCAAAAATACAGGTTGTCAAAGTCTACTTGCCATAAACTCTCTTCTTGCAAAGTTTTTCAAGAGTTTGTGTTAGGATAGATTTTATTGTATTCAACAAGTGAACATGAGTTGAGTGATTTATGACTTCTCTCATATGCTCATTTGTTTATTGTGGTTTTGTCACGGATTGCCAAAGGGGGAAATTGTTAGGACATATGTGATTCACTTGTTAGGAACATATGTTACTATTTTATGTAATTGGCTTATCCTTTGACAAAACGCACTTTACTTAAATTTGGGTAGATTTAGGATGTGTTTAAATACTTCAAGAAACCATGTTTCAAGATCAAGTGTTGAAGCCTTCAAGTCTGCCCAAGAAAACAAGCTGAAAGTGTAGAGTTACTAAAGCTCGATAGCTAGCATGTGTCAAGGTTTAAGGAAGCTGTTCAACTCGTGTTCTTGACATCTCCTATCTGTCGAGGTTTAAGAATTTTAGAATTCTGATATGATTTTCTTAGAATCCGTGAATGTGTCTTTGGGCTTTCTCTTCTTCTAACCATAGACATATAAAAAGATTGTTTTAAGGGCACTCAAAAGGTTCACAAGTTGCACAAGCATTGAGCAAACTCTGTTCAAGCAAATTGTGACCGGAGACGAAGTTCTTGCCCTAGTTCATCTCTTTCTCTTGAAGAAGTTGATGTGTATGTGCACCATAGGGTTTTGTGACCAAGCATCTTCTTGACCTTCATCTTGTGGATGAACTGAAGAACTTTGCAGCCAACAACCTTCTTAGTTGGTGATTGAAGTCGCATACTGGGATCCGCGCAATTGGTTAGTCACGTACTTGGGAGCCTTGTATCAAAAGGGGAATTGTTACTACAGAACAAATCCATTGGGTATTGGCGTAAGGGTTCAACTGTAGGTTGGTAAGGTACTTAGGATTCCTTTACTTGTAACTGCTTGTTGTGATAATAGTGGAGTTTTGGGAATGGTGTCTTGAAGATCACCTAGTGGGGTTTTTGCCATTAGGTTTTCCCTATTCGTAAACAAATCACCGTGTTATTTATTTTTCGTTGCATACTTTAGTTAATTGGTGATTTGTTTGTTTTACCACGCGTTTGCATGTTAATTAACTTAATTAATTCACTTGGTTAAATTAATTGATTAATTTATCACAATGGATTAATTCGTTTTTGGCCTATCACAAGGGAGTTAATACTGTACTAGAGACCATTTTGGTTTGGTCAAGGGAATAAGATATTTCATCACCAATTAATACCGGTGTACGCTTTTGAGATTACTGCTAATTTGATACATATACTGATAAATAGATATAGATATTGATTTACTCAAAAAATAATTTGAAATTTGAATTTTCAAGTTCACGTGGGTTGGTGTCAGGATTAAGGGACACACCCCACTATTTTTTTTTTAATTATTAAAACACTACACCATCACATTTAGGGTCCGTTTGGATAGAACTTATTTTGCTAAAATTGAAAACTGAAAATACTATAGCAAAATAATTTTTAAATGTGTGAATAGTGCCGTGGGAGCTATTTTTAATGAAAAAGTTGCTGAAAAGTGAAATTTGTGGGTCCTGTGTACTGTTCACGGGACGCACAGGACTGATAAAGGGGCTGAAAAGTCAACAAACTACAGCGACTGTTCATGAACAGTAGCCGTTGTCCCCCTAAATGCGTGCGCAGAAAAAAAAAAAAAAAAAAAAAAAAAAAAAAAAAAAAACCAAACGTGAAACACAACCTCCAGATCCAAACCGCACCTTAATAAAAAGCAAAGAGTATTATTTTTATAAATATTTAATAGCAAGTGGGTGTTAGGTACACCACCAAACTTAACAAAAAGCCAAGACTTCTTTTTAGCTTTTATAACCTTTCAAAGGCAAGTCGATTCAAAGTTTTCACACTTCAGTTCATAAAAGTTGAAATAGAGGAGAAAGGAAGAAGACGACAGAGAACAAGAGATGGTGAGGAAGATCGGTGACTTTGGTTCACCACATAAAAAGTGGTGGTGACTGCAAGGATATAGGTTTCTGGTTTTTTTTTTTTGGGTACTTTTGTTTACTGTCCAATTTTCATTTTCCAGCCGAAGTCCAAAATCTTTCCTAGAATGGCCGGTACACCCCTGAATGATTTAGACCCTGTTTGGTAGAGTGGTTTAACAACATGTTTTTAGTTTTTAAATAACATTACACGCATTTTTACACACTTTTTCACTCACACGTATTTCAAAAAAAATACAAACAACGTTACCAATCGGCCCCTAGTATTTGGAACAGTAAGAAAAAGCTGCGTTTCTGTACCAATGCAAGCATCGGTATGGTAAATTCCAACCGTACCAGTCGGTATGGTACAAAATTGACTTCCTTGAGGTCAATTCAATTAAATTTGAGTCAAATTGGAGTAAAGAATCAAAGGAAATTTGCACCAAATGCACCCACGACCATGCGTACGCAATCCAATTTTCAAGCCTTCAAAACTTCTGTTTTTGGGCTCCAAAACTTCATTCTTTGATGGGAGGTAGCCCCCAGACCCTTGGGAACATTAACTTCTAAAATGCCTTAAAAACCCTAGTTTACACACACACACACACACACACACACACATATACTAACCTTATTTCTCTAATCAAAACCTTAGCTAAAAAAAGTACCTTCATCTTCTCAAAATCCTACTCACTCTTTTCTAAACACTCACACAGCAGCTAGCACATTTTTTTTTACATGATTCAAAACCTCTTTCTTTCACTTTACTAAGGCAGAAACTATTTCCTAATTCATTTTTACAAAATCTTTTCAAAATATTTTGTTATTAAGTTGTGATACCTAAGTTCTTTTGTGTTCTTTTGATTATACTTGTTATCTCAATCTAACCTTTGTGTTATAGGCACTAAGGAATCGATTAAATAACTCTTAATCTGTGAGCCTAAAGCAAGGTAGTTTTCTTTCAATGATTTCCTTCTTTGCTTAATAAGATCCACATGATGTTGTTTAATATAGACATGTGATTTAATTGTGCTTTGTTTGAGTATTTCCTTTGTGGTTCCTTTTGTTCATCCCTCTAAATTTCAAGTTAATATGTTCTAATATATAGAAGTATTTACATGTGCTTTATTAGATTATTTTGATATTTGTCTCATGATGTTAACCTAACCATGATATAGTTTGGTTTGGTTTTTGGTGTCTCCTTTATACTTCTCGTTGATTTAAACTCATGTATGTAATTGATTCGATCAAAATGTGTATTCAACAAATTTTCTGCTAAGGATGCATATGCATACTTGAAGATGCGCATGCATGGTTGAGTATGCGTACGCACCCCAAACCCAAAATAGGGCAAAAAAATTGTTTTGATTTAATTAATTAATTCCCATGTGTTTTGTGATTAGTTTGATTTTGAATTCTATGTTTTAGATTAATTGATTGATATTTTGTTTTTCATGTTTACTTTAGTTTTTTTTTTGCCATGTTAAGTTTGATTTGACATATTTCCTTGCATGTTTTGTTCATTTTATATTTCTTTTTAATATACTCTGTTTAATTTTGTTTTAATATGTTACCTTTTATGTGTGATACAATCTTTAACATGTTTTGTGTTCTCTTTTCATTTAATTCATGATGTATGTTTAGGATAAGGTTTAGGGCTCTTTTAATAACTTCTTAGACAAAATTTAACTACAAAACTGTTTGTAGCCTAAGGCTACATCCTTCCTCAATATCATTAACATTACTAAAAATCTAATGGTTGGATTGCATGTTCTTTACGCACTTAATACTCATATAAATTTTTGTGCCAATCAGATATTATTTACTATAAAATCTATAAGCTTATATTTTATGCATAGTTTTAAATTACATATGTCCATTTGGTTGAGGCATACTTCCCATGGGGGCATGAACTATGCGTGAGAGTGCGAGGTGGTACGCTTGCACCTATTGATTTATCGAGATTTAAGGAACCTCGATACTAGGCTTAATACCTCTCGATCTATTGAGATTCATGAATTTTGAGATTCAAGATCTATTTTCGGCCTAGATGACAAGGCTTTCATAGGGTTTTGTGCAATAGGTTTCCAAAGCATATAAAAGCTATCTTATATAGCCATCATCATAGATATAGAGACACATATTGGAATACATGCTTCATAGGAGCTATTGCAACTTCCTGTGCGCCTTGGGTTATGTACTAAGCTACTTTCAGATCTACAAGCATGGATTGATGAACTCTGCATCATACAACAACATCAAGTTGTTGTATTATTAGTCACGTACTGGAATCCGTGTAGAGTGAAGTTTCTACAAGAACAAGTCCAATTGGGTATTGGAGCTGATACTGGTATAGTTTAGTAGGTTCAACTATAGGTTGGTATTTTGTAATATACTAATGGAGTAAGATTCTTTATACTTGTAACTGCTTGATTATTGATAAATGAATTCATTGAAAGTGGTAATTTGAAATTCACCTAATGAGGTTTTTGTCTGCAAAGATTTTTCCCATCGTGATCAAATTACCATGCCAAATCTATTTTCCGTTACATCTAATTTAGTTTGGTGATTTGATTGTGTCTCCACGTTTTTTGCATGTAATTTAAATAATTAATCAATTTGGGTAATTGAATTAATTAATTGAGGTAATCTTTAACGTAACACTACCTAATCTGTAAGAAAGCTTAGCTCCAATCCCAATCTGTAACACTACCTAAGACTACTTCTTGCAAAAGACTTCTCATTTGTATGAATCTCCTATCCATGACTAACACCACAACAACCGCATAAATTGATGTAGCTTTTGCAATGTTCTTCAAATTACTCTTTGATGAATCGATAGTAACTTGGTACAAAACCCTAGGCACACATAATGTCGCTACACCTCTAGGTATGCATTTTTCTTTCTATGTATATGATTATGGTCATAAAATATCTCTTTTATATATTTAGGAACCCTAGTGCACAAATTCCAAGATGGGCCAAGTCATTGTGAGTTGAAATAAAAAATATTGTTTAGTTTTTCCGTAACTCGATAAATTAAGAGGTGTCAAGCTAGGTATCGAGAATCATTTATTATTGATAGATCGACAGGTATTGAATTCCTGTATCTTCAGCTTTTCTTGCGTAGTCTTATATTTTCAATAATACCACTTGTGTTTGTTCTTGAACACACTTATTTTAATTGCTATCTAGCAACTAGGTTAAAGTAATATTCTTCCGCATCAATTTGGAGGAAAATTCTAGCTATATTTGTTTTAACTGTTTGTAGTTATTGAATCATATCTCAAATGCATATAAGAAAAATAACTTTAATCTCCCACCCCATGTTAATAAATAAACAAATTAGCAGCGGTGTATTTGTATATGGAGGATGACGCATGGTCCAACTCACAATTTTGTCTTACGATAATAACTGGTTCTTCTTTCTCTTCTCCCCTTATTTCTTCAATCTCAAAGTTGAAAATGCGCCTGCCAAATTGTTTTTCAAGCTGTCACTGAGAAGACTTTGGAATTAATTAAAGACCACATTCACTGCGTGAGGATGCAACACCCTGGCTGGGAGCATCAGGTAAGCTCTTCAATTTGGACTATTCTTCTTGGATAAAAACGAACCTTTATATTATCTTTGAAAGAAAAATAGCGACTTTTTGGATTGGCTCTCCAAGACTCTAACAATATAAAACAATGGAGAATAATGAAACCAACTTCACTGTACACTCTCCCCAAAAAAAAAAAAAAAAATCACTGTACACTCGTCTGCTAGCATATATAAAAATATATGACAGAAGCTTCTACACTTGGTGTTTTTTTTCCTTTTCATTTTGTGTTCAAACACCATATATATACCATCTTATAGGTTTAGTTTAATTTTACATTTGCAAACTTGATCTACCTTTACATAGAATATCATCAGTGGAGGCAGATAACTCAAAGTGGCTTGTAATTCGCTCAAACCTGTCGGATAGGAAAAAACTTTGAAATCCTTTCAACGTTTGTGTAACCCCAACTTCTGCTGTAAATATTGCTTTGACAGGTCTATGATCTGACAACTTTAGTTCACTTCTACTGTATTCATGCTGCTTTAAACCCTTTCCATACCAAATTACCCGATCGCACCTAAAAAAGCAGAAAAACAAGATGTTGTTCCTGACATTAATTCCCATCTAAAATCCAAAATGTCACTTTGAATTTTTCTTTTTTTTAACGGTAAGTTTAATGGCAACAGATTTTACACATTTTCATAACTGTTAAGATAGACAGTAGGTTATTTATGATTGGTTTAGAATAAAAATGATATTAGAGATGATTCTACGTAGAAGTAATGTTGCGCTAATTACAATCTATCACTGCAGCTACATGTGAAAAAAATTATAAAATTTGTTGTACCCATATCATTGTTATTTTTGATTGTCCAAAAGATTATACATAAAAATAAAATTAAAAATATATATTACCATGCGGGAGCGCGTCTTTTTTCACCCTTTGTGCCTTCAAGACATCCATAATATAAATCAGAATTCAGATAATATTTGTAAGTGGGAGCAAATTTGATTATTCCTTCCTGCCAACCTTGGAATATTTGACCATCCCTAAGCTCCATCCTTAGCTTCATTTCCATAAAAAAAAAAAATTTGTTCCAGTTAACTAGAGTAACAATAAGAAGAATTTCATATATATATGACTTCTAGAATCTAGACATCTAAAAATTGTGTATTTGGTTACCTGATCGTTTTCTTGTAATGCATTCCATTCTCCTCTATTTGTTAATAATCGTGTTGTTCCTTCTGGTAGGGAAATTCTATAATTTAAGTCCCCAAGAAAGATAACTTGGCTGCATTGAACCAAACATAATTAACTTTTGACGTCATCAAGATATTATAAAGTCAAAAATTAACTTAAATTATTATTAGCATTAAGTCTATGGTTATGGTAATTACGATCAACTTTTTATATAATTTAGAAGGGTGTTTATTACACTAGTGGTTTTGCACTTTGAGAAATCATGTTTTTCAGGTGGTTTAGCAACCCTAACTCACTTAGCCCACCATATTAAATATTCTTTCAACAACTACCCTGATTGAAAGAAAAAATTACAGAAAAATACCACATCTAAACCACCTAGGAATAATTTAACAATTTGGCGGCCTTAACTAAAAGGACAAATTCAAAGTTGGATGGAAAGCAATAATGCTGATAGCTTAAATACAGTTTCTTGAATATTGTATTTTTGGTTTTTAATTAAATTTAAATGTATAGTTGCATCAAATTTCATTGTCCTCAAGATAAATTTTATTTTTTTGATGAGCAAGATAATATTATTTATTCTACAATAGTTAATACACTATGTGTTGAAATTAAATTGGGAAAGTTATGATATAACATTTTAGAAATTATATCTATTTTATGCCATTCTTATTATGGAAAGTGATTATTAGCAATTTTACTACAATAATATTTATGTGATAATGAATATTAGTAGATTATGAACAATATAATAAATGAATATCTAAGTTTTATTTTTTTTTATTTTTTATTGGTGATCAGTTTGTAAGGTGTATAATAAAATTTGTAATATTAATAATATTACTCTCTCATTATTTTTAGCAAAAGAAACGTTGATTAATAGATTTTTCATGATAAAATAGTGGTTTGGTCGACCATTTTTGATAGATAGACGATAATGTAATTTACATACTCATGATCAAGAATCTTTCGCGGCAAATCAAGTAAAGGGCGTCTAGGAAAACTTGTCCGAGAAAATATTTCAGCTACGTCGGAGTTTCTATACTTCTCATCCCCTTCTCTACCTCCTGAAGCTAGATGACAGCACACAAAGCATAGGTTTGTTCCATGCAACTGAAATCTAACAGACACTGCCCCCTGCAAACAAAAAGATTAGAAAATAAGATCGTTTTCAATAATATTCAAAAGTATTACTTTTTCATATGTTTCAGTTGATTGGTGCACTATACGTTGCAAACACATGGGATGCATCCAGGGGCGGAGCCACAGCATGGCCCCCCCAAAATTTTAAAAAATTATTTTATATTATGTATATGTTTTAAAAAATTTAAATATTTAGCTACAAAAATAGAAGTTGGCCCCCCCAAATGTTTGAGTTAGTCCAATGATGCTCTTAAAAATCAATAGAAATTTTCAATTGATCTAGTAGTTATAGAGACAAGGTAGTTTTTGTTTTCTCTCATTCATTTTTTGTACATGTTTAATATCAAACTAGACAGCTTTTGTATAGTATTAGAGTTTAAAAGGTGATAAACCCCTAAAAAATTATCTTGCGAATATACAAATGTGAAAGTTATTAATTTTATATACAATATATTTATAAATTATGACTTACTCTAGTATCAAAATATTAATGTTTATATTTGTGTATGTGCGTTTATGCCTGAGTGTGATGGTTTATCTTGACTTGAGACTAATATATTAGTAACAAAATTTGGCACCCCCAAACAAAAAATCCTAGCTCCGCCCCTGGATGCATCATACATAGAACCCTATTGGTTGGCAAAAAATTACGTACGGCTATGCAACTATGGCTTGTTGGTTTATTATCTAGCATTACTTTGTTGACAATTGATAAACACTCAACATCATCAGGTTAAAATATTAAGGAACTAGTACTGTGTAAAATAAATTATGAATTACCTTGTTTCCTAGGCAGCTCATGATGCCACAACCTACACATGAGACGCTTGGATGCTTGATGAAAGGACGGAGATTTTTTCGAACCCAAACCGATATCATTATCCCAACCATTTGCTTACTTATGATACACTGGAAATCTTGAGGAATGCTGCTTTCAATGGACTTTCCATTTTTTGTACTTTCTTGTCGATGATTATATTGGTCATGTTCCCGGCTGTGTATTTTCTTGTTCAAAGCTTCTCTAATTAAGGAATTCCATTTCACAGAAATTTTACTCTTCTCTGATCCTAGAACGTTTGATGCTCTTAGGGGCACGATTTCTTGAAACCTGAATAGAGAATATCATTAGATCATTTAAAAAAAAAAAAAAATTGTAGTTTATTCATTGTAGTTTCTTTATTTTGAGTTGTAGAATTACCCAATCACATAAATGTCACAGGAAAT
The DNA here is from genome assembly GCA_029955455.1 of Quercus agrifolia. Lineage (NCBI taxonomy): Eukaryota > Viridiplantae > Streptophyta > Magnoliopsida > Fagales > Fagaceae > Quercus > Quercus agrifolia. Next base: position 34,181,758 of record JARQAD010000005.1, read on the forward strand.
GTTGCACGTATCGAACAAATCCTCAATATTCAAATCATCGTGTGGTGCAACCCCACCAACGTTCCAAGTACTAACGAAAACCCTAAGAGAAAAAGATTAAATAAGAAAATAAAATAACAGAATAACTCAGATATATTGTATAACTTGGAAGTACATATATTAGAGATAGACCAACTTTACAATATGGGGTTGAGGGAGATAGCATTAAATGTTTGCTTACTTATGCACGTCGTTGCGATGATTGAAGATGGTCTTAGGTCTTGGAGATGTTTGGTCTGAGCTTGGAATTTCCAGAATGCCTTCTATGTTGCCCGGAAAATCTGTGACAAAATTGTTGCTTCCCAATGTCTTCCTGAGGAATTTGTTGGCTACTAATCGAGGCCACATGACCTGAAAAAATAAGAATGTATTATATATTTATTGTTAGCTACAGATTATGCAAATAAACTAAGGAGACAGAGAGGTAGGTGGTGCTCACTTCTCCCTTCATTCTGGCATTGAGGGGAGGGAGAGAAAGGTGGAGAAAGTCAGAGGAAAAAGGATAGGATAAGAGAGCCTGAAAATATAAAAGAAAAGAAATGGGAGAGAGATATCATGCTAAGGAAGAGGGAGACCTCGAAAAGTTGGAATGGAAGAAGTTCAAAGAGTGACGTTGATGATGATGCATCAGAGACCAAATTGCATGAAATTAATATACTATTTCATTAAGAAGTTTGTCCCTGAGAGAGATAGATAGAACATGGGTCTTTGCAGGCTTGAATTTTTCTGTTTGTTGGGTTGATTTGAATAATATCTTTGTGTTAGAGATTTGTTAAGGTGGTGCAAGTGGGGTGGTCCAAGACAAAATGTACAAATTGTTAAAAAGGATTATGAGTTGCTATTGCCATCAATGAAAGGAAACCATGCTTTTGCTGAGGTGGCCATAGGTTATTGATTAGCATTTTTTCCTTCAATGATGTTTTCAAGATTATCTTAGCCCCAAATAATGGAATATTCTCTTCCTTCCATTTCATTGGTTGAGGATTGATCAAGTTTAATTTGGATTGTATCTCTGATTGATGAACACAGATCCCATCCCATCACACTACAAATTCTCAGCCAAAGTTGCAAAATTGGAAGCAAGATCGCTAATTGGGTAAGCAAAAGCAACAAAAAGGAGACGGAGCTGAGGAGTTTAAAATTGAAACCTGGGGCTCAACACCTCAGAAAAATAGCATCAAACCGATTACATGGTGATTACTGTGAGCAGGTTAGTCAAGATGCTAAAAGGATAGCTAAAAATTCACAAAAACTAAACGCATCAACCCCAACAAACTAACAAAAAAGAGTTAACAGTGAACAATAATTATTTACTTGTGGCCAAAGATAAAAGCTAAAAAAAAAAAAAAGAGTTTAGAGCATGCACATCAAGTTAATTACAAAATTTTAGCATTTAACACTCAAAAAACTTATTTTTATTTATTTTAATACATTATCTCATAACCTGCTACATCTCATCTCTTATTTTTCATATTACAATCAACACTATTAATTTATTTATTCATTTTTCTCTCTCTCTCACTTCGTCTTACCCATCAAACAGATACCCACCCACTAGCCACTACCACAAACTAAACCCACCCACCATCTACTATGATAAACCAAAACCCACCCACTAACCAGCCACCACCACAAACTGAATCTCACCTACTAGCCACCACCGCAAACCCTAGCCCAAAATCAACCTAACCAAAAAACAGCATTCTAACCACCATTGTGATCACAACCTAACCACCGCTATCATGGCCACAAGCTGAAATCATCCCAAACACTACCAAAATGACCCACAAATCATCCCAAACAACATCCAAAATCAACCCAATTTTCATGATCCATAACCCATATACACGATCTAGAAACCAGCAACGTTGCCTTCATTGTCTCCATCCTTAAATCGCACTAGTACATAGTAGATCGACGTCCTTAATACACCCATACCAATCTCCACCACACACATACCAATCTTCAACACAACCCACGTTGATCTCCAACTCGGAGGCATCTATGGCGAGAGAGAGAGAGAGAGAGAGAGAGAGAGAGAGAGAGAGAGAGAGAGAGAGAGAGAGAGAGAGAGAGAGAGAGAGAGAGAGAGAATGGAATAAAAAAGTGTTTTTTAATTTTAACTTGTAGCTTCAATGAACAAATATAGATGGCAGTTTACTATAATTAGTTGGAAAAAAAAACAAACCTAAGATATAGAAATTGGGATGTAGCATGGTTTTTTCTTTTTTAAGTGCTAAAAATGGTTTTTTTTGCTAGAATAACACCTCCAATATGAATGCTCTATTAAGCAACGTACATTTCTTGCCAAAGATTTTTAAAAATATCCTCTCTCTCGTGCATTGTACGCTACCACCATCAACAACAACTCAAAGACCTAGCCACCATTGCATGTAGCCACTATTTGAATCAACATCAAACCACCATCATCAATGACCTAATTCTAAAATCCAACATGAAACCTATCAGAAAAGACAATTGTTAAACTCATCAAATCCAAAACCCACCCCAACAGTTCAAAACCCATAAATATTTCACATTAAAAATCTGAATGTTCAAATAGCGTGTAAAACACCTATGAACGTTTAGACTCCCAAATTACAAATTACCAATTCAAGCTTATTATCAAACAATGTATGTGCGGAATATTAAAAAAAGCTAAAATAGAATTGATAAACCAAATAAAATCACAACCACAGCAGAAATTAAATGGCAAAGATTAAAGGAAGAGAGATGCAAACACAAAGACAACACAACGATGTGTTATCAAAGAGGAAATCGAAGTCCTCGGCGTAAAATCTCTCCGCCGCCCTCCAAACGGTCAATAATCCACTAGAGAATGAAGTTGGGATACATGAACAGCAGAAAACTCTCCAAGCCTAATCTACCCAGTATACCTAAGCCCTCCAAGCTTCTTGCTCCAATGGGGTTACACCGAATCTTTGTCTTTTCTAGCTTACCAGATTCCGCTATAGCACATAGCATCAACTAATATCAATTGGTCCATTCCTAATTACTTCCCAAGCACCAAATGACCTTCTCACATATATGAGTATGGTGAGAGAAGGATTTGGCTAAATGAACTTCTCAAGGATGTAACAATGGAGAGGGTAAGAGTAAAAGAATTTGGAGAATCATAGGATGAAGATTGTGAATGAGTCAATCTTGTTTTTCTCTAGGGTTTCTCTCTCAAAATTCTCTCTGGAAGCTCTGTACAATACGTAGGTATAAGGGGTATTTATACTGGTGTGTGTTTGGAATGTGAAAGGTCAGGTTTGTAACAAACAGAGTGGTCTAGCAGCTTGGCCTTGCGACTTGATTAAGTCGCGAGTCTGAGTCGCGAGCTAACTGCTTGGCCAGACTAGAAGTTTTGTCCTGTAATGTTCCAGCTAGCGTGACTCTTCAGCTCCTCTGCATGCTTCACACGTGTGCCTCATTTGGCGACTTGCGAGTCGCGAGATCCAGTTGTGAGGCCTTATTGAGTGTACACTCTTGAGCTTTTCTTCACACTCTTTCACACACTATCCTTACATGATTCCCACCTAAATACAGGGTTTCTAAATGCTGAATTACAAGAAAATTGGCACGGAATAAAGCCAACACAATTGTTGATTAAATTCAATCTTACAATCTCCCCCTTTGGCTATTCCGTGACAAAACCCTAAAACAAACTCTAGACTTAACATGTGAGTTGTGAACAGTTGAACAAAACTCACTCATACCTAACTCTAGAATCTGTGTAGCTTTTGAACCATAAGTACAAGTATCTGCTGAAAAACAACAACACAATATGATCATTGTATGCAGAAAACTTGTAATGCATATGGAATAAACATAATGCGATCAAGCAAAATGGAATAAAGCAATAAACCATGGCTTGACCAAAAACGAACAATCACTATAAATAGTAACTACAATGTTCATTCACACAAGGAATGAACATTCGGACATGCAAGCTAATAAGCTCAATGCAAAGTATCATTTGTATGTCCAACACTCAACCAATACAACAACGCAAGACGGTTGCATTAAGGATATAAAATCCAACAAATGGCACAAGAGTGATGTACTTAAAGAAAATGTATAACATTTAACAACAAGTACTAGGCTACAAAGCATGGGTACATATAATACTGAATATAAAATAACATTAAGCAAAACACTAAACATAGGTCTTTTCTATCTCCTGCTCTTCAACATTAATACTCCCTCTTTGATCAAGCTCTTCCTCCCCCTTTCATCATACTCTCCCCCCTTTTTGTCTTAGAATAACTGGTCCTCATTTTCCTCTAGCTTCCTTTGAATTTGGTCCAATTGGGTTTGGAGAGAAGTGAACTTCGTATCACAACGGATGGTGTGATGGTGCATGAGAGAGGCGAGGCCGGACATCTTAGTACTTATTTCATGGACGGATGCTATAATGTTGTCTAATTTCTCATCATATGAGGAGGTGCTGGAGTAAGAACCACTATGAGATGTTGAAGTCACTGTCTTGATTCCTTTCCAACTATGTCCAATGCTAGCATTGAGTGTACGAATGTTGATTGAACTTGGCTTCATGTAAGGAGACTCATCATTTGATGGATGAACGCCTTTGAGTTTCAATATACGTGAAACAAGGCAGCAAAAAGGAAAGCAGGTTCTTGAGTTAGTTCTTGCAACAGTTGTGCACAAAATATGAAAGATATGAGCGCAAATGTCGATCTCTTCATCAGTAATCAGATCATGAAGGAACAAAGCTCTTCTGAGATTCATGTATCATGTGCTGGATAAAGGATACAGATTGTTGAACATGATTATTGTAAGCACCCTTAGTTCTGGAGATAAGGAGGAAACACTGATTAAGTTCCCAATTTGTGAGAATCCCAAGTTTCTTCCAAGAGCGTCCCTAAGTAAATCCTCATTTGGACTCAAATCGTCATATACCAGTGGATTAGTAAACATTGGCCGGTTGATGTGTAGGATTTCTGCTAGATAATTGGGTGTTACTGAGAAAATCTTTCCTCTAACCCAGCATTTGAGCTCCTCTCCCTCAACAATGGCATTAGCATAGAACTCTTTCACCAAATTCTCGTATGCATCATCAAGGTTGGAGAGAAGGAAATTCCAATCCTTGGTGGCAAACCATATAGGGATTTTGGTGTCCAAAAGAGACGGCTGGTCAACAACCCTTTCAACTAGCAAAGAGGCGTCTCTAAAGTAGTTTGCATAGGTGTGAAAAGCAGCATAAGATCTGAACTTGTGAGGATCATACATTCCTATTGGGAATCGGGTCCTCTTTGGCTTTGGAGAAAGATCATCAACATCAATCATGGGCACTTTCCCTTTGCTGTTGCCTCCTTTCACGGCTGATATTTTGAACGGAGACATTTTCACATTGCATCATGTTACACCAAAGAGCAACAGAGACCACACAAGACAACAAACTTTATTAGCACAAAGTTAGTCCCAAAACAGGAATATTGTGGAAAACCCTAAAATCATGAGATTATGGTTACAATCATGTCACAGAATGTGGGTGTGCTACAAAATAACACATTGTGCAACCAAAGACAGAGTGTAAAAACACATAACCAACAACAATCACACAATAATTTCACCAAAAGATCAAATAACCATATTTAAGCATTAGAGACACAGATATCAACCGAAACACACAATCCAAGAGATGTATGGCAAGAAGTGTGAAATATATTGAGAAAGAAACAACACCCATACTTGTTCTGGAAGATTGGTGAAGAGCTGAGGAAGAATATGGAGAGGTTGTGTGTGAACACGGTGATTTTGAAAGAGGGAAAGACAGACAAGAAGATGAATAGTCACGAGAAGCGAGGGAAAAATGAAAAGTTTTTGAAACCAGTCTAGAAAAAGAACCTCATTGTGCAAAAACATGTGATTTTTGCGACTGGATTTAGTCGCGAATAAGTCGCCATAGCAAGTTGCCAAAAACCCACCAGACAAAATTTTTGAAAAATTATTTAAGTGTTTTTCACGACTGGAAGGTCCACCCGCGAATAAGTTGCGAAGGGAGCTACAAAATTTTTTGTATAATCTCGCGATTGGAACTTCCACTTGCGAACAAGTCGACAAATCGAGTTGCGAGAACTTTAAAAACCCAGAATTTTGAAAAATTTTCTAAGTCTTTTTTGCGACTAGGACTTTGACCCGCCAATGAGTCGCGAAAAACTACTGTGTAAGCTCGCGACTGGGGGCATGTGATTGGATTGACCTGAGACCAAGTCGCCAGAACTAAGCATCATTGTTTTTGAAATTTTTGATATTTTTGCAAAAACAAAAGACTTTTCAAAAATAATTAAAACACTCAAGAATCTTTTTGTGTTTGATCAACAAAAATTGAGTATGTGAAACACATTTAATCAAGTACAATCACACAAATGAATATGGCATGCATTGAACATAGACATGTGTGATGTGTGTGGGTATCAAAATTGAGATAGTCCTTAGTCTAATGTGAAGTTTCAATGATCAATTTAACCAAGACATACACAATTAGCACGAGGAAAAGTGACCCATCTCAATTATAGAAATATGCATATATGACCTCCCACATAAACTTGATTACATAGTTTTGATGCTTTTCATTTGGATTCATTCACATCATAACATTTTATTTTTTTGAATCAATACATCTCGTTTTGAGATCGATGCTTGAAATTTTTAATATTTCAATTTCATGAGTAAGCCTTTGGCTTTTTGGGCATCATACATTTTCATAAAAATCGCTTTCCCTTTTTCCTATTCAAATACTAATATGTGCAACGACTTTTACAGTTCATTATCTCTTTTCATTTGGAGATTTACATTTGTTAAGCTCTTAAAGAAAAAAAAAAATAAATAAATAAATAAACAGGTGAGAAGATATATAGGCACAAGTTTATGCATGTCTTAAGATCAACAAAACCATTGACTAATCGTTCATGACAAGTTTGAAAATCTATTTACAACAATCACATAAATGTCAAGATTTCTCCCACAAAGATATGAGTGCATAGGGAACAAGCTACGCTCGTAAATACACAAAGCCATAAGTACAAAGGTACAAGGCAAAACATGCTTGAGACAAAACACAATAATGTCAATCAAACTTTTTGGATTTTCTACTTTTTATGTATTTTTGAATTTTTGATATAAAAGCAAGATTGATAAAAAACAACAATGTGAAAACATTTAAAACAAATGCAAACAAACAAACACAAATTTTCAAATCAAGCTAGCATCACAACAAAAAGCACACAATTAAGCAAAGTCACAAAACATAGGAAGTATTAATGCATGAACATGTTGTAATGCTTATGCATGAGTGCCCTTCTTAACCCACACGTCACTTGCGTGTGGAGTGATATCCCTATAGGATTGGGTACGAGTGTTGTGGCTTTCAAACCTTCTACTAAAGCTTGCCAAACAGGTGGTGAATGCATCAATCATCTTCATCACATCCATCACTTTGGAATCACCATCTCGACCTTTTGATTGTTTAACAGCCCAATTCCTTTTGTCATTTCTTGGTCCTCTTGACCTCTGATCACTTGCATTCTTCAATGCTCTAAGCTTATGACAATTTGGTTTGGTGTCTCCTTGAAGTCCACAATGATGGCAGAAGTGTTGAGTTCTCGAACCTCTTTGTGACTTTGGGAGTGATTTCCTTTACCCTTAGGTTTGACCACTGATTGTTTAGGAGGCTTAGTCATAAATCATTGGTCAGTCACGTTCTTCTTCTTCTCCAGCTTCACTTTCTCAGCATTCGTGGTAGCTACTATCGGTTCTTTGGCTTTCACAAACTTTACTTCCTTGGAGATATTGGCAGCCGAACTACTCTCTCCAGTATATCCTAATTCGGTTCTGCCAGAGAAAGATTTTTTATGAGAAAGTACTTCATCAAGCTTCTTTGAGGAAACTCGCTTTACTTTCGCATTGGCTTGAACAACCTTAAGTTCAAGAGATTTTATCTTTGAGTAGGCTTAGGTCAACTCTCCATTTAGCGTCTCTACTTCACACTTAGTCTCTTTGTATCGAACTAAAAGACTTTTGTAAACTTCCTCTGCCTTCTTTATCTTTTTAATGGCAGCGTTAACCACTTTTACATATTCACCGGTCTTTTCAAGGAGGGAATTGTAAGTCTCTTGCAGTCCCATTGTTCCATCATCTTCCTCATCATCAGATTCCTCTACTATCCCAATTGACTCCAATTCAGTATGCTCACTAAACTCTTCCACTAGCACATTCAAATCATCCGAAGATCCCACATGAGCAATGGTCATGAAAGCAGAGAAGTTTCCCTCTCCATCACAGCATTCATCTGAATCTGAACTAGAAGAATCTGAATCACTAAGAGTAGTGGCATAAATCTTGCCCTTCACTTTCAAATAATTGGGACACTCTTTCTTGAAATGTCCATGTCTGTTGCATTCAAAGCACGTGATTCCTTGAAAGAATTGAGAGTCCTTCCCATCTTTCCTCTTGAAATCATTTTTCTCCTTTTCGAAATTTGGGAATTTTCCCTTCTCAGCAAACTTTCCATTTTTCTTGAACTTCAAGAACTTTCAGAAATTCTTCACAAGATATGCCACATCTTTATTGACAACATCCTCATCCGATGAGTCGTGAGCTTCTACCCTCTCATTAATCGTCTTAAGAGCAAGGGATTTGCTCTTCCTTTGTGATGGCAATGACAGCTCATAAGTTTGAAGTGAGCCAATTAGTTTGATATCATCAAGGTTCTTACTCTCTTCAATTGCTGTAACTTTTGCGCGGAAGCTTTCCAACAATGATCGAATGATCTTTCTTACTATCTTTGAGTCTTCAATTTTCTCACCCAAATTGAACTTGCCAATAATCACCTCATTCAGCTTGCCATAGAATGAGTCAAATGACTCGTCCTCACTCATTTTCAGCTCTTCAAATCGAGTGGTTAGCATATGCAATTTAGTGTTCTTCACTTTCTTTGTGCCTTCATACATGGTCTCCAATATTTGCCACGCCTCCTTGGCAATTGTGACGTGAGATATCCTATGAAACTCATCAGGAGATACACCACAAAAAATAGCGTTTAGTGTTTTGCTATTTGCATTTGCTGCCGCAAAAGCCGCCTTATCCCAAGTGGATTTAGCGGCCTCCGACCTAGTCCATCCTATATCTACTGCATCCCAAACAATTTCATCAATTCAGACTTTCCAAAAGGCATAGTTGCTTCCATCAAAATATGGTGGAGTATTTAAATATTAAGACCGATCCATCTCAAATGGGGTTAAGGATCACACTAAGGTAATTAAACCATAGCAAGTGCACCCGCTCTGATACCAAATGAATGTTCAAATAGCGTGTAAAACACCTATGAATTTTTAGACCCCCAAATTACAAATTACCAATTCAAGCTTATTATCAAACAATGTATGTGCGAAATATGAAAATGATTTGGCTAAATGTACCTCTCAAGGATGTAACAATGGAGAGGGTGAGAGTAGAGGAATTTGGAGAATCAAAGGATAAAGAATGTGGATGAGTCAATCTTGTTTTTCTCTAGGGTTTCTCTCTTAAAATTCTCTCTGGAAGCTCTCTACAATACGTGGGTATAAGGGGTATTTATACTTGTGTGTGTTTGGAATGTGAAAAGTCAGGTTTGTAACAAATAGAGTGGTCTTGTGGCTTGGCCTTGCAACTTGACTAAGTCATGAGTCTAAGCCACGAGCTAACTACCTGGCCAGACTAGAAGTTTTGTCTTGTAGTGCTCCAGCTGGCGTGACTCTTCAGCTCCCCTACATGCTTTACACGTGTGCCTCCTTTGGCGACTTGCTAGCTACAAGATCCAGTTGCGAGGCCCTGCTGAGTGCACACTCTTGAGCTTTTCTTCACACTCTCTCACACACTACCCTTAAATGATTCCCACCTAAATACAGGGTTTCTAAATACTGAATTACAAGCAAATTGGCATGAAATAAAGCTAACAAAATTGTTGATTAAAGTCAACCTTACAAAATCCATTTCAGATCACTGAGTTGAAGAAGACCCATTTTGGGAAAAGATCCAATTTATGGTCCTAGATCGAGCTGAGCGACGACATCGAGATCCTTACTAGTGAATTTTGAGTTTGATTTTATTGTGGAGTTTTAAGTTGGGAAGAATGGATTTTGGAGCAACTGTTTGTGGTGGTGCAAAAAAAAAAAAAAACTTAGAAAAGCCACATCATCATAGATTGAAAATCAGATCTAAGAAATCTGGATCTGCGAAACTCGATAAATTGAGAGGTATCGAGCCTTATTAATTCTCAATAGAAACTTGTATCGAGCCAGGTGTCTAGCAGATAGTTTTCAGCCTTTTCACAGTTGTTTCTTTGTACAACCTTCATGTCTTTAATAATACCATTTGAAAAACCTTTTCAAAGTACTTCATGATATTCTTGAATCCACTGAGATCTATCCTAATATAAGTGAGGTGCGTTTTGTCATAGAGTATGCCAACTATCAAAATATGACCCTAATAGTTGTAATTCAAGATCAAGACAAAGACCCAAGATTAATTCAAAAAATAGAAGTTTTTGTAAGCTCAATGGCAGCCTCAATCTATCGAGCTATGGGGACAAAGTTTTTAATCAAGTCTATTAAGTTAGCTAAACTCTTGGAATTTGATCCTTACTTGTTAGAGTATAAGAGGGTCATTATAAGTTGACCTAAATAAGAGATTTTAGAGGAGAGAATTGCATTTGTGTGGCTAGGATTCTGTATCCAAGTTTCTCTTAAATTGATCATATTGGAGATATCAAATTAAGTATACCTAAAGAAAAATGAATGAAAAAATAGATGTCATAGCATCTACCAAAAACTTGCTGCTGTGAAGAAATTCAAGAGTTTTTTGGAATCGGTCAGAGATTCCAGTCGTGGAAGAGATTTATAATGGAAGAGTTCAACTAGGTTGATGTTAATTGGGTGGTGTTCTAATAGTAAGTTATACTAGAGGTAACGAATTGGAATTAGGGTTAATTTAATTTGTAAACTTCGATAGTGGATTCTTTTGTTGAGTATAAGCAATAAAGCTCTTGAAGGATTTTCACATTAAATTTTATTCTTCGTAACCATATTGTTGTCTCGGTTAATTTCCACACTATAGTAATTACAGTATTGATTATGTGACTCGTTTAAGTTTAACTGAAATCTAAATTCAAGGAACATAATTAATTAATTGAACTGACATTAATTTGATTAAAATATATCAATAAGGTCAAAACTATTGTATTACCATCACAGTTACTTTCTTGTTGGATTTATCTAAAGTTAATGATACCTAAGGAATTTATCAATACAGAAAGGAAATAAAATTAATATCATTTCGTTATATAGAAGTACAATTATATTTTGACAAATATGATAATTTGAATGGGCTGTACCTGTACATTCCCTTTAACCGTAGAGGTGATGCGGTGAAAGTGAAGCTGTTCAGAATGTACAGCATTCCAGCCCGGCCCCATTCTTGTTTATTATTCTGCATGATATATAAAACATAGTGTGTACTTTCACATGACTAGTTTTTTAATGCATGAGTGGCCCCAAAGGGATCTCTCATATGGTTCTGAATTAATGAAAAAGAAATGAAAAGAATACATATAAAACATGGTATTCACTTTTTCATGAAATATCAGCTCAATTCAGTATATAAATTTTAAGATCACGTCGGTAACATTCCAAAAAAGAGAAATGAATCGGCTAGCAGGATTGGTTGGGTGAGTGCTAATTAGAACAAGTTAGAACAAAGATTAAACAATCCCTTGTGTAATTCTGTCGTGTAATGGATATGATTATAAAAGCGAAGATGACCTTGTAATAGTATTACTAGTATCCAACCTAACCTGAAAAGGCTTTAACTATGCCTCACTCACCAATAGCCTTTGATATATATATATATAAATGTCAAGTGGTTTTTTTTTTTTGATAGGAATGTCAAGTGGTTTTTGGTTGCATTTCTACTTGTACATTAAACTATCCTACGCTGAATCATTATGCATCTTTCAATATTTTGGATTTGTTAGGCATTAACAGGATTCATGGAAATCAAATCAAATCACCATTAGGTGGAACAGTGGCCCTCAGAGCCACAGGAATCATCAACAGTAGGTGGGTTTCTCTCTCTCTCTCTCTCTCTCTCTCTTAGACATATTAAAATAAACAGTTTTTTAGTCTATGATGAACAATTTATGTTCCCTAACGATTTTGTTTGTTTCATTCTAGCTTTAAAGAAAACGAAAACAAGATTCATGATTTTGCATTAAATAAGAAATGTCTCCCGATAATTAAACACTCAATTATATAATTATACCATTAGGAGAGTGAGATTTGGGGAGGTGACCCATGTTACTTCAAAAACCAAATTTCGCTTTTGAGCTTATTAACAATGTCAAACCTTCATAAACTTGATTGGATTTATACTTTGATTTGTAATTATTTTGCTAAGCTTCCTCCCCCCACCCCCCTCCCCTCCCCTTTTTTTCTTCATTATTATTATTATTATTTTTGCAAAAAATAAGCATTGTGTGAACAAAATTAATCTCTCATTGTGCCACGTTAAGTACCTTTTTCCAAACCTTTCTCTCTACTTTTTGGCACTTATTATTTCCCCCTTACTATTATATTTTCTCTAACATTTCTTCTTCTTTTATGCCTCTTTTTCTTTTTATTATTCCTTATCTTATCGTTACTTTTCCTTTCGACCCATCATCTCCTTCTTTTTTCTTTTTTTCCCTCATCTTCTTTTCTTTAATTTTCTAACCTCTTTCACCTTCAGCCTACCAATTAACTTAATTAGTTCGGCTTCTAATCCACTATGAGCTTGTCATTCTCTGTTTTTGGTAGAGTAGTTTGACATCACATGCGAGCCCTTTTAAACTGCATGATGATCTGGTCTACAAATTCATCAAGTTTATGTCTTAATCTAGCTAGATCAATCATTGATATTCCTAATTCAGTTCGAGAGAAATGGGTTTGAAACTTTTCTTCCATACATGGAGGATAATCTTCCACTCGCTGTGGTACTTTCACATGGGGAACTTCATTAAAATTCTTTTACGGTCCATTTGAATTGAGGGAGGGAGGGAGAGTAGAGGTCCAAAAATATGCTAATTTTCAACAAATTCTACTCTACTCCCCCTCTCTTCCCCCTCAATCCAAACAGACAATTTAGAAGGATCCTAGTGGATACTTCATGCCCCTGGGTATATTATTGGCCACTAGGCCATTATTTCCTCTAGAAGTTTGCCCTAGATATCTCGCATTATTTAAATTGTCAATAAGTTCAGCAAATTTATTCATGTTTTGATCTGGAAAGGAATCTAGTTTGGCTGCAATAAGTCTAAGGTTTCCTTCTAAAGTTGTCTGGAACTTATCCATTATTGCTTCCAACACTTGTTGAAACCTTGCATCAATCCCTTCACCATGTCCTATTACAGGATGATGATTTTTTCGTGGTTCTTCATTATATTGAAAACTAGAACTTGTGTCACTATTCTAAGTATTTCTCATTCTACACGTTGTTATTGGCATATACTCCCACTGTGGTCGCCAATATTTTTGAGTGAAAACCATTTTTTAGTTCTCTCGAAGTGATTAAACACTCCTCATAGTAGGAAACTAACTTCGCACAAAGAGGAATGGGTACTTTACACAGAGGAATGGGTTTAGTACGGCCTAGCTTAATTGGACTTTTTTTGTATAATGCACAAGTTAACAATGAGAAGAAGGAAATCAAAGATGCTTTATTAATAATAAAAACAAAATTACAATGCCTCCTAAGTTACAAAACCTAATTCATGCAGGGCGATGACGCGCTTACAAGCATGAAGTCTTTGATTTGATAGATAAGTGTACCTGTGTTGTGTGATGAAGTATTTTTCCTATTTATGCATGGATCTTGATAGTTAATCTTGATCCTTGTCATGTGTCACATTGTGATTGCTTTACTTTCCTTGAACTTTGGCTAAAACCCCTTCATAAATTGCTTTAAAGTAACTATATATATTATCACTCACATGCTTATCATATACCCTCTTTCTTGAATTGATCTTGCGCAAGGAAAGATTGAAATTGTTCTAGTAATTGTCACATGTTTTTACGTTAGCATATATGCGTGAGTTGCTCCTTGTGACTTGTGGAAAATATCCTGACTTTTATTTTCCAATAAGAAGATATCACTCGTCTCTCTCTTAGAGCTTCATTTTACTATTATTGTGCCGGTGAAATAACACATTAATATATATATATATATATATATATATATATATATATATATATATATTATAATACAACTAAATAGATAGTGGACACAATAGTACCTTACAATATTACCGCGCGTAATATCTATAATACTTACATAAATTAAAGGAAAATACTCTTCCGTGTTATTACGCGCAGTAATATTGTGTGGTACCAAGTCTATTTTATAAAAATACACCACGTGTAAAACAAACTTTGTGAAAGAAACATCCCTAAAATAAATATTTGGCCCAACATTTACTCTTACTTTTGTGGCCAGGATGAAGCACAGAGCAAGGGTGAGTATTTGACAAGTTGTACACTTGGGGATTTTTGTTTGTTTGTTTGTTTGTTGTTGCTGCTGTTGTTGGGGTGCTGATGAATGTAGATTTTAGTTAGGTACTAATTGGGATGTGGGTCATATTTCATGAAATTTAGTTGAAGCACAACAGGAAGATGTTGAGTGGAGAATCAGAGTGGATACCGCAAGGCTAGGTTCTCCAAAACAATATCTAGCTAGGAAGAGATACTAAAGGACAATCAATGACACGAGGGCTTCAATTCTTTCAATCCATTATAACTAAAAGTGCTACACTTAGCTGACCTATGTATATAGCCTATACACTTTTACCTGTTAAACAATTTGACATTTTAGTTTATTTAATCTGGTCTGTCTGTAATCACAGAGCTAACAAGAATTCTACTTTCACTATCAATTTAACCCTTTAATATAATGTGGTGCATACATATTTATCCATTATAAAGCACATGGTGATACTCAATTAATTAGAGGCTAGGAGCTTTGTGATGCAATGAGGTCCTTAATTACCATCTTAATTAACTTACTAAAAAGTTAGTTTGCCACACCTAACAAAACCTATAATAGAACTAATTAAAAAAAAATTTAAAACGTATGTGCAGCGAGATCAACTACCACGTCTATTTTATCATATCATCCTCGAAACAAAAAAAATATATATTTGGCCCTGCCTGCTTTTCTTTTTTTATTTTTCTAAAGAAATAGGACTAGCCTTGGAGCCATGCATGCTTTCGTATTCCCTTTTCCATTTTTGGACAAGAGAGTTAATTAACATTTAACAATGGCTGCTCTTTCCTAAACTTGACAAAGACGCAAATCACGTAGCATTGGATGGACGGCATAACAAGATTACTATGAAACACCAAAGAATGAAATATAGTACCAAAGAAAAACTTTTTCCACAGAGAGTCGGGTTGAATAATAAAGTTTATTACAATGAGAAAGTACATTATTAATATTGCAAATTGCAAGGGTATGACCTTGTCGTCCTATCTTCTCCAATTAACACTTTAAGGGTTAAAAATTGCCGCAAAATAAATATCATTCGTCCATTTCACGCCGTTTAGCTAACAAGCATTATACTTTAGGGACCACTTTCAATTTTTGGCTCGTTGAATTTAAAAATGGGTGGTCTTCTATTATTCATTTCTTAATTTATTATAACTATATATCCACTTACACCACTAGTTATTTTAAATTGTCAATGATCAAATTTTTATATTTATTTATACTATGCTTATCTACTAGTGAAACTTCTGGACCATATAATTTCTTTCCTCCAAAACCGTGTGAATAAACTTACAAGCTTTTAATGTGAATAATAGGAAATGATTTTTGACTCATAAACCATTAAAAAAAATTGTATATTTCCTAGCTTTATAGTTATTATAAATTACTAGAACTAAATCATGAAAGAGAAAAAAAAAAATACTATAGTACTAAATCTCAAGATATTTGTGTCATAAAGTCAAAAAAAAATTCAAAATTGTTTAGAATGAAAATATCACATTGTAGTCAATACATATAAATTATAATATTTCCAATTAGGTCTCAGTTCAACCTACCATGGCTGTGGGGTAGAGATAAGGGATTATTCTATCGTTTGAAAAAAAAAAATCTGGTTAGTCCTCTCAAATTGAGGTTTAAAAATTCAAAATTAATGTTCCAATGATTTCATATATTATATGCATGGATATATATTTCAAGATTCTGAGAGAATAAAATCAACTAAGGACTAAAACAGGTTGTTTAATACATATTTTCTGAAATCATGCATAGTAATAATGAGCCCTCAATCCTATTAAGCTTGTTCAGAAAAATAAAATAAAATATAAAATCTGTTGAGCTTGATATGCCTAAGACATGCTTGGATAGATATCTATATAGGCTGAGGCAGTGGCCACTATTAATAAAGAATGTCAAATTTTCATTAAATCATCCAGTATTTAGTTTTAAATCAAAAGAACTTCAATCTAAAGAGCATAGCTATAAACTGCTAATGCTTTCTTACACAATTTTTATCATATTATGTTAGATTTATATGCGCTTTTTTGTTCTTTTGATCTGGTTGGGAACTTTGTGCAATAGTGCTCCATACACTTCTTGGAGTAATCCAATTATACTAGGTGTTAGGCATTTGTGTGCGCGTGCATGCATGAGTAATGAAACAGAAAGAAAGTAAGGATGGAGACATGAAGTTTAGCCATATATATAAGTTGGGCTAGTTTTGAGCTCAAATCGATGATGACTACTTGCACCTAGCTCGGCCTGCAATAAATTTCAGCCTTGGTTATATAGACGGGCCATTCAGATTAGTGGTGCTATCCAACCCAAAAGAATAAAATAAAATCATATTAGTGGTGCTACGCCAGTGACAACTGCTATAAATTCTTTTTGATAATTATTACAAGCAAATATCTCCAGCTTGGATTGCCCAATTCCTGTATATTCAAGGTTTTTTTGTTGTAACAACGGAAGCATGGATACCAGTTTTTTCGAGATAACGAAAGTTTGTTTATGTAACCAAATAATCATGGGTTTATATACAAAATAGAAAAGATCATCACACAAAAAACAAAAAGATTTACATGGGTTTGTTTTAGACCTACTACGTATAGTGGCATTGAAAAGAAAGTTTCACTTAGGGAGATTATGACAAAAATGGTACCAAAATACACTAACAAATCCCAAATTTCAAATACACGCAAAGTGCTCCTCACACCAAAATCACATGACTAGAGAAAACCTGAAATTTCTCTCAAACCAATGCCACGACTTAGCTCTGTTTTGCGGCACTCTCATGAATTTAAACAGTTGCCGGCTTGCTGCATATGTACGTATATATTACTACGCAAAGTTGGATAGGGGGTTGTTGATTGAGAGCAAACCAAAAAGCGACTAATTTTGGAGTCCTAAATAGGACTTGGTCAATCTAGTTGACCAAAGCAAGCCATACATGTAACAAATTTCCATCTTAGCTTGAATTTGGTTAAGCCCCACAAATAAAACTCTTCCAGAACTTCTATCAAAGTTTTTAAGAGCTATCACAAACTGTAAACACTAATCTAAGTCCAAACAATACTTGAACTTGTTCAAAGGATTCGACTTAATCATCATATCTTTGAGTTCAAAGGAATTGACTTAATCATCATATCTTTGAGTTCAAAGGAATCGAGTTAATCATCATATCTTTGAGAATATCTATTTGTAGCAACCTTTATGATTGTAATGGTTCCCTGAGATATAGTCTTACCAATGAAGTGATATCTGACGTCAATGAGTTTGGTTCACACATTTATAGTAAATGTATGACTCTCTGGATACCATAAAACATAACAGCATTCTGCTGCAAATCCAGATACTAACTAAACCCTTCAACCAAATAGCTTCACTTGCATCTGTCATTGCCACATACTATGCCTCTGTAGCAAGCAAAGTGATTGTCAATCGCAACGTCGCCTTGCATCTACTGGAACAACCAGATAATGTGAAAACATAACTTGTCAAAGATATCATCTTATCCAAATCACCATCATCATCATAATCTACCAATCCAACAACTGAACAACACTACTACTTTATGTGGAAACCATGTTATATACCAAGCCAACATCCACTGCACTATATAATAAGGAACATGATACATGTGCTTTCCTCATCAGACTGTGGTGACAAAGCCATTAAAAGCTTAAAATGTATTGCTAATGGAGTACTCATTGGCTTAGACCGCTGCATACCGAAGTGTTCAAGCAAATTCTCAATGTAGTTCTTTTCTGACATAAACAACTTATCTGCTTCTCAATCTTTATGAATCTCCATTCCCAAAATCTACTTAATTGCACCTAAAACTTTCATCTCGAATTCACTGCTAACTTGCCTGTTTATTTCCATATTCAACATTTGAATATGCATG
The DNA here is from genome assembly GCA_029955455.1 of Quercus agrifolia. Taxonomy (NCBI): domain Eukaryota; kingdom Viridiplantae; phylum Streptophyta; class Magnoliopsida; order Fagales; family Fagaceae; genus Quercus; species Quercus agrifolia. The sequence goes on from JARQAD010000005.1 coordinate 34,200,281, forward strand.
CAATGTGAATTCGATTAATCTAATCACATCTATTGAGCGTTAACGTGTAATAGGCTGTGGGCCTTAGGCCTACCTTGTTTACTTATATAACATACATACTTGTATTATACACATACTTGTACTACATACTCTACCTCCTATATAAAGGCATTTATGTATATTTTATTTTCTGAGAAATACAATACTATTCATTCAATATTTATAAGATGGTATTAGAGCCATTGCTCTAACCTTTCTCTTAGCAATCTTGTCTCTCTTGGTGTAACTCCACTCTTATCGCTTCCACCATCACAACAGCCATCGCAACCACTCATTGTTGAACCTCCGATGTCTCTCAGCCATTGTCTTTAGGTTCTAGACCTACAACTATCATTGTTGAGGAGTCTCGCACACCACAAAGACCACTACACTTACAGTCTTCGTCGTGAATCTTGCTTCAATTAATTTTTTGTAGGTACCACTGTGATAGTCTTATCCCAATCTACTCAGTCGTGGAAATCTCGTAGTCATCGGAGACCGCACGCGCTGCTTAAAGAAGCTGCGCCTTAGTCATGCGCCAGCCTCTGGTCTAGGTTGACGTCATCTATGATGTCATCATTGCCATGTTAGCCTTAGCTGACGTCATCATCCAGTCATCTGCCTACGTCAACACCATTGACCGTTGACTGCCGCTTGTTGACTTTAATTGCCATTAGTTGACTTTGACCATGAGTTTGACCATTAACTTAATTTTTTGCTGTCTAGGCTGACTCTCGCATGCTCTGGCAATATTGTGCTAGTACAATCTCTATTCCTATTAAGGAGGCAGCTAAAGAAGATACTAACTTTGTCAGTTACATGGTTGAATGGGATGGTTACAACCACATGATCCTCACTTGGATTTGGAACACCTCCATTTCCTCCATCTCCAATCTGTTAGGTAGCTTTGATGATGCAAAATCTGCATGTGATATGTTGGCCAAAAGGTACTCCACTTCTCACAGATCCATGAAATATCAGTTAGTGGTTGAGTTGCATCAACTCAGGCAAGAACTAGGGCAATCTATCAATGACTACTATGATCAGTTTTGCTTCATTTGGGACCAAATTGACCTTTTTGATCCAACTTGGGCATGCTCGAAGGATGCTTAGCAATATGCTACTATTCAAGATGAATTTCATCTCTATGAATTTTTTATGTCACTTAACGACGACTATGAGCCCATCCATGGTTAGCTTCTTATTCGCAGTCCTCCTTCCTCTCTTGATATTGCTGTAAATGAGTTAGTTGGAGAAGAAGTTCGTCTTGCAACCCTTCAAGCCCAAAAAAAGCTTAATATTTTGGCTACTGCTCTCTTTGCTCCCCCCCACAAAGGAACCTCTGCAATCAGGGTTTGAGGCCTCTAGCTTTAGCAATCGTCGCAAGTAGTCCAACAAAAAGTTCTGCAACTATTGCAAGCATCATGGCCACACTATTGAGACTTGTTATCGTCACAGCAAATCTACTGCTGTTGTTGCTAATACTGAGTCTACTCTGCCAATGTCTTCCGTCTCAGTTGAGTCCCAGTCTTCTGGATCCATTATCAACCTCTCCTTCACTGAACTACAAGACATCATAGCTCAAGTTATTCATATGGCTGGTAATGCATCTCTTTCCACTGCTTTCTCAGTTTTACCCAGTAAATCTCACTCTTGACTTTTTAATTTTGCCTGTTTCAACCACATAACACTTCACTCATCCTTATTCTCCAAACTTGAACCTGCACCACATCCTTTTAATATTCATATAGCTGATGGTTCCACCATGCATGGCAATAGTCTAGGTTTTGTTTCAAACTCCAACCTCTCAATTCCTAGGGTTTTTCATGTACCTGACTTATCCTATAATTTATGCTTTGTGGGACAATTAGCTGAACTAGGTTATCGCCTTATTTTTTACAATTCTGTGTGTACTGTGAAGGATCCAAGGACGAGGTAGGAGCTTGTGACCGATCCTAGAGTTGGGCTTATGTTTCTCGTGGACAACTCATCTTCCACTAGTTGCTTATGTTTCTGTTGCTACTGTAGTCGTTGTAGTTTCTTCCTTACCTTCTCTTGCATTATGGCATTCTCGTCTTAGTCATGCACCCTCTTCTTGGGTAAAACAGTTAGCTTCTAGGGGTTTGTTAGGTTCTGTGTCCAAAGCCAATTTTGATTGTACTTCATGCCAATTAGGAAAACAATCAACTTTGCCTTTCAATAATAGTGAATCTATCTCTAATAGTATTTTTGAGTTAATTCATTCTGATGTTTGGGGACCTTTCCTTGTTACTAGTATTGGTGGATCTTGATATTTTGTTGTCTTTATTGATGATTATTCTCGATATAGTTGGATTTTTCCTATGAAATCTCATTTTGAATTACTACCAATCTATAGTAACTTTGTAAAAATGGTTGAAACACAATTTTCCAAATGTATCAAAAATTTTCGATCTAATAATGCTCTTGAATATACTCAATATGCTTTTCAAGCTCTTTTGCATTCCTATGGCATTATACATCACTTAACTTGTCCAGGTACCTCTCAGTAAAATGGTAGAATCAAACGAAAACTTCACCATATTCTTAATATTGTTCGTGCTCTTCTTCTCTCTGCCAAAGTTCTTACCCCATTTTGGGGTGAAGTCACTCTTCATGCTATTAATCGCATTCCAAGCACTGTCATCCATAATTAAACTCCATATAATCACCTTTTTGGGTCACCCCCTGACTATCATCACCTGCGCTCGTTCGATTCTGCCTGTTTCATTTTTCTTCAATCTCATGAGCACAAAAAACTTGAGCCTCGATCCCGACTTTTTTGTTTCCTTGGCTATAGCAAAACTCAAAAGGGGTATCGGTGTTATGATTCTATCCCTCATTGTCTTCGTGTTTCTCAAAATGTTGTCTTTTGGGAACACTGCTCCTTTGTTGAACTTTCTCACTTCCGTTCTTCCTTGACTACCTCCTCTGTTTTAGAAATATTTCTAGATGAGTCACATCTTCCTTTTATAAATGCTCCCGATCCTCCTTTGTACTTCTCTATCCAATCACTAGATATTTTTTATGCTCTCCTAGCTCACCTTCAAATGATCAGGTGGAAGATGAACAGGTTGATGATGAGCTACCTCACTTTGAGCCTGGGTCCCCTACTCCTACTTTGCTTAAAGATCTTCCACAAGACACTCCACCTCATCATTCAACTCGGGTAAGATCCATTCCTGCACATTTACTTGACTATCATTGTTACACTACCCTTTCGACACTACACTAGCCTTACACCTATTGTGAGGCTTCCACTAACTATTTATGATAGATTGCAATGAAAGAGGAACTTGATGCATTATCTAAAAACCATACTTGGGATTTGGTTACTCTCCCTCCTCAAGACTCGCTTTGATGGGTCCATTGAACGCTATAAGGCTTGTCTTGTTGCAAAAATTTTTACACAGGAGTATGAGATTGATTATGAAGAGACATTTGCTTCGGTTGCTCGTATCTCATCTGTTTGTGGCCTCTTAGCTGTTGCTGCTGCCAGTAAATGGGACATTTTTTAGATGGATGTCAAAAATGTCTTCCTTAATGGGGATTTAAGTGAAGAAATTTATATGCAACCTCCCCATGACCTCTCTATTGAATCAAACAAGGTTTGTCATCTTTGACGTGCACTTTATGGCCTTAAACAAGCTCCACGAGTTTGGTTTGCCAAGTTTAGTTCCACCATCTTTCGCTTGGGTTACACTGCCAATCCTTATGATTTTGCCCTATTTCTTTGTCGCATCGACAAATGCACTATTTTGCTTCTCCTATATGTGGATGATATGATCATAATTGGTGATAACCATAGTAGCATTCAAGAACTCAAGAATTTTCTCAGTCAGCAATTTGAGATGAGAGATCTTAGACATCTCAGCTACTTCTTGGGTCTTGAAATCACTCATTTCATAGATGCTCTTTATATTACTCAAGCCAAGTATGCTTCTGAACTTTTATCTCGAGTTGGACTTACTGATAACAAGAATGTTGACACTCCAGTTGAATTTAATGTGCATTTGACTCCCTCGGGATGGAAACCATTATCTAATCCCTCTCTTTACAAACAATTGGTTGGCAACCTAGTTTATCTCACTGTTACTCATCCAAACATTTCCTATGTTGTTTACTTGGTGAGCCAGTATCTGTCTACTCCGCGATCGACTCACTATACTGCTGTTTTGTGCATTCTTCGATACCTGAAGGGCACTCTCTTTCATGGCCTTTTCTACTCTACTTAGTCTCTTCTCGTTCTCCATACATTCTCTGATACTAATTGGGCAGGTGATCCTATTGATCGAAGGTCAACCACTGGTTATTGATTTCTTCTTAGTTCTTCTATGATTTCTTGGTGAAGCAAGAAACAAATTGTTGTGGCTCGCTCCAGTACTGAAGCAGAATATCGTGCCCTTGCTGATACCACATTTAAGCTCTTTTAGCTTCAATGGCTTCTTAAGGATTTAGGTGTGTCTATATCTGCTGCTACTCCTTTTTATTATGACAACCAAAGTGCCATTCATATTGCTCACAATGATGCCATCCATGAATAGACTAAACACATTGAGATTGATTGTCATTTTATCTGTTATCATCTTGTCTATGGTGCTCTCAAGCTGTTCTCAGTCTCCTCTAAAGATTAACTTGCAAATATCTTCACCAAGTCATATCTTAAGGGACGCCTTTGTGCTTTGGTTGACAACCTCAAGTTGATCTCACACCCACCATGAGTTTGAGGGGGGCTGTTAATGTGTAATAGGCTATGGGTCTTAGGCCTACCCCATTTACTTGTATGACACACATGCTTGTCATACACACATTCTTGTACTATACACTTTGCCTTTTATATAAAGGCACTCATGTATATTTTATTCTTGAGAAATACAATACTATTCATTCATTATTTCTAACATTAGGGATAAATTGTTAGTTTTGGATTAAAAGTGATTTAGTTGTAAAATTGATAATTGAGGTCTAAATAATTACCTAGGTTGTTAGGTAACATCTTTCGGGATGAAAAATTAAATGGGTGGGCTGAGACATTGTAGATTATAGAAACAAGTAGATGCCATTAAAAATAGGCTACCTCATTGTTTTGTTCACGACATATAAAATAAAATTAATGGAACATGATAAATAGACCAAAAGAGTTCATTAATTTTTAAATTTGTAGGGACTAAAATCGATTATTTTAATCATTAAGGACTAAAAGCTATCAAAGTGTACATTTCAAGTATCAACAGTGTATTTTGAGCCTCCCCCCCCCCCCCCCCTCTCTTCCTCATGGATTCATGTAAGAGCATTCACACCTGATTTCTAAAAAAATCCTATTTTACCATCTTATAAGCTACTTTATTTATTATACTATACCCTTTTACAACACACGCAACATCCCAAACTCTATTTTTTTGTCACTTTAATTGAATATTCTTTTTTTTATACTATTTCTCATTTTTTCTCTCTCTCTTTTCCTCTTCCTCTAAGCAATCAGCCACCATAACTACTCTCTTATCAATTTCATAATTGCATGGGTTCAGTCTGTACCACTACCATAACTACAATAGCCACCAACAACAACCACAACAAACCAACACTAACACTACCACCACAACCACTTTATTTTTATATTAATTTCAGTCTCTCTTTCTCTTTCTTCCCTTCCCTTTCTTAGCATAGCCACACCTGCACACAACCCACCACAGCCACTGATGAGTCAGAAATTTATGGTTGTCACTACACGAAGATCATCATTTACCCAGAGAAGACATTACAAATTTATTACACTCATTGATGACAAAATGTAACAAACGAAGCAACGGTCATAGAATGAGCAGTGAACTTAAGACAAAGATTCTGTAACACACTAACCATTGAGCATAAATACAGTGATTCATTGCCCATTGATTAGGCATTCAACTATAAAAGAGAAAGCACTAGAAACCTAAGGTACAACCAATCACACACATAAATACTCTATGGAATCACTCTCCATTCTTTTCCTTTCAAGAATCTTTCTCCCTTACTAACTTAACCATCGAAGGTAGTTTGGCTGATGCCACACTTGCGTGTTACTCTTCTACCCAATTTATTTTGCAGGTTCTCCATCTACAGAGACGACCTCATTCACAACATCATCTATCCGCTATGACGAGGAGTTCAATTGCTAATTTTTTGCATCATCAGTTTAGCACTGTCTGTGGGAACGCTAATCATTCAAGCCATCTTTCTCAGTGACAAAAGAGTTTCTCGAAGTACGAGATGGAAGTAGAGGCCACACCTCAACCAGATGCTGTGCAACAACAACAAATCTAAGCTATGACGAGGAGTTCAATTGCTAATTTTTTGCATCATCAGTTTAGCACCGTCTGTGGGAACGCTAATCATTCAAGCCATCTTTCCCAGTGACAAAAGAGTTTCTCGAAGTACGAGATGGAAGCAGAGGCCACACCTCAACTAGATGCTGTGCAACAACAACAAATCCAAGCCATTTTGGCCAATGTGGAAGAATTGACTCGCTAGAATGAAGAATTGTGAAAGACAATGGAATCCCAAAAAGCAGAATGTCGACGAATAGATGAAAACCAAAATGAAGAAGAGTCAAACTCTCAAGCCAACAGGCGAGACAGGACCTCAGGTGAAGACTCCACCAGGTTGGAGAATGAACTTCGCAACATAAGGAAGGAGATAGACGAACTAAAGAGTGTTATGAAGGACAGAGGCAGAGAGAATCTGGATGGGATGATTCGAAGGACGGACTCACCATTCACTAATGAAGTACTAAACCGTCCTCTCCTACCAAAGTTCTTCTCTCACAGTTGGAGTCATATGATGATTCCAAGGATCCCTTGGATCACATCGAATCATTCAAGACGTTAATGCTATTGCAAATGACCCCAAACGAGGTGGTGTGTAGGGCATTCCCAACAACATTGAAAGGAACAGTCAGGGTATGGTTCAGCAAGATACCCTCAGGAACTATTGCAGATTTTGAATAACTCAACAAGGGTTTTGTTCGTCATTTTATTGGGGGGCAAAGACACAAAAAGCCGACCGGCCATCTTCTCAACATTTAACAGGCAGAAGGAGAATCATTAAGACAGTACGTAGATGAAGTTAAAGATCAAGTCATCTTAACAACCTTCCAGGCAAGGTTGCTGCCAGGAGATTTGTTCTTCTTAATTACTAAAAGTCCACCAAAAACAGTTGCGAAGTTGATCCGTAAAGCTCAAAAGTACATGAACGCAAAAGATGCGGTGCTCGTAAAAGAAATGAAAGAAAAAAGGAAGAGAGACGAAGGAAAAAGCACTAATCGTGATAAGAAAAAGGAGACACAAAATGTTGGGTAGACTACCGGGAAAAATAAGGAACTTCTAGACAGGAAACCTAGGTTCACTAACTTCACTCCTCTAATAATTCTAATTGAGTAGGTCTTTATGTAGATAAGAAACGATCCCTCCCTACAACGGCTAAAGCCAATTAGCACTTTAGTAGAAAGGAGAGACAAGAACAAATACTGTAGGTTCCACCAGGATCATGGGCATCGTATTGATAAGTGCAGGCATTTGAAAGACTAGGTGGAAACTTTAATTCGACAGGGAGGTTACAGAAATACGTTAGAAAGACGAAGCCCTATAGATACCAACGGAAGGACGACCAAAACAGAACTCTAGAGGTAAGGGATAGCAAATCCCTTGCAGGAGAAATAAAGGTGATCTCGAGAGGACTAACGGCAGGTGAAACACTGAAGTCCTTGAAAAAAGCACAAAGGAGAGAAATAAAAAATGTCCATTCGCGGCCCCCTCCAATGAAGATGCCAAAGAATAACGAGCCCGATATTGTCTTCTCAAAAAGAGACAGTCGTGGTATCAAGCAACCCTATGACAATACATCCACTGGGTGCTCATTGACAACAGAAACTTAGCAAATATCATCTACTTGCCCATGTTTTAGTAGATGAAGCTGGATAAGAAAAGGATCAAGCCTTTCACCTCGCCTCTAGTAAGCTTCACAAGGGATAGAATTGTCTTTAGAGGCATCGTCACTTTAACTGTGATCACAAGAACTTACCCAACACAGGTTACCAAGGAAATCGATTTCCTCATAGTTGATTGCCCTTTAACATAGAACATTATCTTGGGAAGACCTGCGCTCAACAGATTAAGAGTAGTAATGTCAACATATCACTTGAAGGTGAAGTTTCCAACAGCCCATGGAGTAGGAGAAATTAGAGGAGACAAAGTTCTAGCGAGAGAATGCTATCAAGTTGTCCTAGCATTTGGAGAGAACCACACATGGGTGATCAATGAACTAGAACCCATTCTCAAACCGTCAAAAACACCATAAGAAGTTGAGAACGTCATAAGAGATTCAACAAAGGTATTGAAGATCAGAATAACACTCCCAACTTCAAAGAAAGAGAAGATAATCTCCTTCTTAAGGGCAAACCAAGATGTTTTTGCCTGGAAACACAAAAATATGCCCATGATTGATAGGAAAATCATACAGCATCGTCTCAACGTCAACCCAAAATGCAAACCTGTATAGCAGAAGCGAGGAATATTTGCACTAAAGCGCAATAAAGTTGTAACTGAAGAAGTAGAAAAACTGTTAGAAGTCGACCTCATCAAGGAGGTCTTCTATCCAAATTGGCTAACAAACGTGGTCATGGTAAAGAAGAGTAATGGCAAGTGGAGAATGTGTGTCGATTTCACAGACTTGAACAAAACCTGCCCAAAAGACAGCTTCCTCTTGCTGAGGATTGATTAGCTGGTAGACTCAACTACTGGACACAAGCTCTTAAGTTTTATGGACACATTTTTAGTATATAACCAGATTCTTATGGACGAGGAAGATCAAGAGAATACCTCGTTTGTTACCAGCCAAGGGTTGTATTATTACAAAGTTATGCCCTTTAGACTAAAGAACGCAAGAGCCACCTACCAAAGATTGGTAAACCGCATGTTCTCTCACCATATTGGAAGGAATGTGGAGGTGTACGTAGATGACATGCTGGTGAAAAGTAAGGACAAAGCCAACCACTAGGACGATATCAAAGAAACCTTTAGCACACTACGTCAGTACAATATGAAATTAAACCTTGCAAAATGTGTTTTTGCTGTTGCTTCAAGAAAATTCTTGGGATTCATGGTGTCCTAATGGGGAATAGAGGCAAATTCAGACAAAGTAAAAGCAATAATCGAGGTCAACTCACCAAAGACAGTGAAGGAGGTGCAGAGCTTGATAGGAAAAGTTGCACCCTTAAATAGATTCGTCTTTAGAGCAACAGACAAGTGCATGCCATTCTTCAAGATATTGAAAAAAAACCTTTTAATGGAATGATGAATGCGAGGAAGCCCTTGCCAAGTTAAAGGAGTACTTGATGAGGCCACCTCTATTAAGCCCCTCAGTGATGGGAGAGAAGCTGTTCCTCTACTTAGCAGTATCCAATACTGCAGTAAACTCAACACTGACTAGGAAAGAAGGGAACGTCTAGAAGCCAATTTATTATATCAGCTAGGCATTCCAAGGAGCAAAGGCAAGTTATCCAAGGATGGAAAAGATAGCTTTCACATTATTGGTCGCTTCAAAAAAGCTCCGTCCTTATTTCCAAGCACACCCCATCATCTTCATGACAAACCAACACATAAGAAACACGATGAACAAGATAGATGCAGCAAAACAACTCATTCAATGGGTGATTGAATTGGGCCAATTTGACATCGCATATCGGCCCTGAGCAGCAATCAAAGCCCAAGTGCTAGCAAATTTTATTGCAGAGTTCACTTACGCTTATAGGGAAGAAGACCCTCCTATGGAAACATGGTCAGTTCAAACAGATGGGTCTGCAACGAAGAAAGTAGGAGGAGTAGGAGTAGTGCTCATATCTCTAGAAAACGAAACATTAAAGTATGTAGTCAGATTGCAATTTCTAACAACAAATAATAAGGCAGAATATGAAGCATTGCTAACAGGGCTAAGTCTAGCGAAGGCTCTAGGAGCAAAGAACCTTATCATCCAAGCTGACTCTCAGCTAATAATCGAACAAGTGAAGGGAGATTATGAAGCCAAAGAAGAAAGGATGCAGAAGTACTTGAAGATCGTCAAAAGACTCTCACAACACTTTGATAGCCTAGACTTTGTGCAAATCCCAAGAACCAAAAACGCAGAAGCTGACTTCCTAGCAAGATTAGCCTTGTTAGATGACTATAATGTAACTTTCGAACTATGTATAAAGATAAGGGGGCAACCAAGTATAGAAGGTGAGGAGTTCTGAAGACAAAAGAAGAAGACGAGTAGATGATTCTCATCGTCCGTTACTTAAAAGAAGGATGGCTCCCTGAAGATAAAGCGGAAGCAAGGAAGATACAGATCAGAGTAGCTCGCTTTGTCATTATTGACGACCTGCTGTACAAACGAGGATACTCACTCCCATATCTAAGATGCACCAACTCAGAAGAAGCAAACTATGTGCTCCGTGAGATACACGAAAAAGTCTGCGAAAACCACGCTGGGGCAAGATCCTTAGCAAGAAAGGCGTTCAGAGCAGGATATTACAAGCCAACCCTATAGAAAGACACATACGACATCGTTAGAGCATGCAACAAGTGTCAATGCTTCGCAAATGTCAAGATGAGACCAAGAGAGACAATGACACCCATATCCTCACCATAGCCTTTCGCCTAATGGGTCCATTCCCTCTAGGGAAGAAACAACTCGGACTCTTGATCGTGGCAATCGATTACTTCACAAAATGGGTAGAAGCAGAGCCAATGACAGCGATAACAAAAGCCAAAGTCATAAGCTTTGTGTGGAAAAATATCATCTGCAGGTTTGGAGTCCCACATGTCATAATATCTGAAAGTTCAATTAGTGTGTAAAACACTAATGAATGTTTAGACCCCCAATTACGAAATAACCAACACAAGCTTATATTTAAACAATATATGTGTGGAAAATGAAATATAAGCAAAACCTAATTTGGCAAAATACTTTAACACATAATTAATCACAAACACAGCGGCAATTAATGGTTAAATAGCAAGGGAAGAGAGATGCAAACACAAGGATAACATTAACACGTGTTATCGAAGAACTCGGCAAAAAACCTCTCCGCCACCCTCCAAGCGATAAAATGATCCACTAGAGAATAAAGTTGGGATACATGAATAGCAAAAGACCCTCCAAACCTAATCTACTTGATACACCTAAGCCCTCCAAGCTTCTTGCTCCACAAGGTTAAGCCTAACCGTGTTTTCTCTAGCTTTCCAAATCCCGCTATAAGCTCTATATTGCATCTGCCATCCTAGGCATCTTCCAATGTTTCCCAAAGCTCCAAAAGAACGCTCAACACTCTAAATGGGTGTTGGTTGTGTTTGGGTACAAATCTCCTCTTGAAGAGTATAACAATGGGAAAGGGAAGGAGAAGAGACTACAAAGATTTCTCTCTAAGAATGAGTAGCCCTCTCTAATAAGGTGGGTGTGTTGTAGAAACCTCTCTTAGGGTTTTTCTCTTAATAGGCTCATCACCATTTCTGTGGATAATAAGGGAATTTATAGTAGGGTACGTAAGGAATGTGAAAAGTCATTTTTCTGCAACACAGGGCATTCTGGCGACTTACTCTTGTGACTGGAACAAGTTGTGAGTTTAAGTCGCAAGTTAATTGCTAGGCTAGACTGTACTTTTTTTCCTGTAGTGCTTTAGTTGCCATGATCCTTTAGCCTCCTACATGGTTCACACGTGTGGCATTTTGGCGAGTCGCCAGTCGCCAGTCACTCGCGAGATCTAGTCATGAGAATCCTCTGAATGCTCACATACTTGAATTCTTCACACTCTCTCACACACAACCCTTACATTATTCCCACATAAATACAAGGTATTTATTTGCTAAATTACAATCAAATTTGGCACGAAATAAAGCCAACACATGATCAAATAAATTCAACCTTACAATATCAGACAATGGAAAATAATTTGACAACCCTAAGTTTTGAAAATTTTGCCAAGACTTAGGAGTAAAGAATCACTACTCTTCTCCAAGTCACCCTCTGGCCAATAGTAAGACACAAGTGATGAATAGAAACTTACTCAAAATTATCAAAACTAGGCTTGAGGGGGCAAATGGGATGTGGCTTGAAGAACTACAAAATGTCATTTGGGCATATATGACGACCACAAGAGTTCCAATAGGAGAAACACTATTCAGGTTGACATTTGGCATTGAGGCCATCATACCAGTAGAAGTGGGACTGATGAGCTTCCAAGTCAAAACTTATGAAGACCAGAAGAACTAGTAGGAGCCTAACAGTCGCTTGGACCTAATTGATGAAGTCAAAGAAGAAGCTATGAAGCGAATGGCCAGATACAAGGAAGCAATGTCCAGATACTACAACAGAAAGGTCAAGGTAAAAAGGTTCAACATAGGAGACCTTGTCCTTAGAAAGGTATCACAGGAAAACTGGGACCAACCTGGGAAGGTCCCTACGAAGTAATTTGTCATTCTAGAGAAGGCTCCTACTACCTGAAGTCTCTAGATGGCCAAGAATTGCCTCGACCATGGAACATAGAACACTTGAAGAAATACTATCAGCAAGGAATGCTTTACATTTCAAATTGCCTAATCTTCATAACAATATGTACGACAGTTATTACTTTCATCATTCGTAGATCAATAATACATGAAAGCACTATCCATGCGTATTTATCAATGATTATTCATGAGTTATTTGTCAAAGAAAATATGTGCAACAGTTAGGAGCCATCCTTGGGAGACATTTTAAGGACCTCCGTCATTAAAATTCTAAATCAAAAGCTGTTCACACACAGCCACCAAAGTCGACTAAATCAGAGTTGTTTAAACATAACCAATATGATCGTCATTCGAGCACGAATAGACAAAACATAAAAAATGGTTAACCTGAAGACACTCCAATACCACGGCTTTAAGCCATGAGTACAACGCGATATCGTCATTCAAACATGACTCAATAAAAAATTGTTTAAACACAGCCGAAAAATACTAAGTTGTTCAAACACAACTAATATCGTCATTCAAACATAACTCAATAAAAAGCTATTTAAACACAACCCAAAAATACTAAGTTGTTCAAACACAACTAATATCGTCATTCAAACATGACTCAATCTAAAGTTGTTCAAACACAGCTAAAAAATACTAAGTTGTTCAAACATAACTAATATCGTCATTCAAACATGACTCAATAAAAAAACTATTCAAACACAATTAAAAAATACTAAGTTGTTCAAACACAACTAATATCGTCATTCAAAAATGACTCAATCTAAAGCTGTTCAAACACAGTTAAAAAATACTAAGTTGTTCAAACACAACTAATATTGTCATTTAGATATGACTCAATAAAAAGCTGTTTAAACACAGATAAAAAATATTAAGTTGTTCAAATGCAACTAAGGTCGTCATTCACAACTCAATGAAAACTGTTCAAACATGGCTAAGGAGTACTAAGCTCATCATCTAGACATGGCTCAATAGAAAGCTGGTCAAAACGTAGCTTAAGTGCTAAGGTGTTCAAACATGATCAGAATCGTCATTCACACATGATTGTTCCAACATAGCTAAAAATAGAGAGCTATTCAAACATGAGCTAAGTATAGAAAGTTGCTTCAGCACATAATCATAAAAGGTCGTCCAAGCACAACCAAACATAAAAAGAGTTGTCTATTGCAACCAACCTACCTATCATTGTCAAAGTGATTGTTTAATTGCCCAAAACAATGGGCCCCAAAAGAATTGTTCATATGCCCAAAACAATGGGCCCAAAGAGAAATATTGTTCTTGCCTTGCATAAAAAATTTAAAAAAAAAAAAAAAAGGGAAAGGAAAAAACATAAAGATTATTGTTCATCAGGGACAAGGTCTGCAGGGGTTGTAATTGCGGCCTCCTCCATTACTTCAGCAACATCTGTGGCTCCCTTCATCACATTCTTCACTGTAGCCTCAGATGGACAATCAAACATAAGTTCCTTCTCGACATCATCCACAACCAAGCCAGAGAGGTCTAAGCCAGGGTGATGCTTTGCCATCCACTTCATGAGAAGATCAAAGACCTCAACATAGTACTTGCACAACTCATTAGAATACTCATCAAAGTCTTTGAAGTCCTATACCGTCGTGGCCCTAACTGTCTATAGTTTTAGCTCCAGGTCACCAATCTGCTTGTCCTTCAACTTGCAAAAGTTTTTTTCCACTTGTAGGCTTTTCTCCAAGGTTGCCATGCACTCCTTGTTATTTCCAACTTCAGTAGTGAGGATAGCAACCTTGTTCTTAAGCGTCTTGTTCTTAGTGGATAAGGATTTGACTAAAGGCTCAAACGTTGCCACCTTCTTTTCTAAGTCTAAGAGCCTTCCCGAGACGAACAAAGACTCCCCCAAAGCTTGCAAATTTTTTTTTTCCCTTAGTAGAAGTAAAGCGAAGAGAAAGAAGAAGTAAAAAATAGCCTGTAACGCTTACCTAAACAAGCTTCTGAATATGGGACGACATCATCTCACTAGACGACTTGACCATCAGAGGGCTTAGGTCATCCGCAGAGAACGCCTTGTAAGCCTTCAAAGCCACCACATCAGCATCATCCCAAAAGGTGGGAAGAAAAGACTTACCACCAGCCTTCTTCTTCTTCCTAACCTCCTCTCCACCAGAGGCAATCACCTCCAATGATGAGGTGGGAGAGGCAGGGCGCTTGGCAGGCGATTAGGTAGGAGTAAGTGTCGTCACAAGATCTTTCTTAAAGGCATTGCCTGTCTTTTTCTTTGACAAGAGACCACTGATGGTGCCACCCTTGGCCTTCTTCTCTTGGGCTTCAACCAGTTTCTACTTGCTAAACCTAGTTGTCATTCCTGAAAGGACTAAAAAAAAGAAATATATATATATATATATATATATATATATATATATATATATATATATATATATATATAAAGAGAGAGAGAAGAAAGAAGAAGACAAAAAGAAAGAAGCGCTTACTCTTCTTTACAACTTCCAAATTCTTCCGAACCTTAGTAGACGGTTCCGGACCCAAAAAGTGAAGAAATAGAGATTGAGGAGAAATGAGCTCATCAAAATCTTTGACAGACTCCAAGTACTACTTCACTCTTTCAGCTTGACGTTGATACCTTTTCTTCAGATGAGGATGCTAGGAAATTGCAAATAGAAATGCAAGTAACTCATCTATCATCGTTACTCATGAAGGAAGGGAAAAGCAACTGAAAGACAAGAAAGATGCACCAGACACAGGAACTCCCCAACTATGAAAAAACTTGGGGGCTTTGTCCAGGTCCTGACTAGGGACGAACTCCCAACCACTTCTAGAGACAAAAAAGAAATTTGGCTTCCAATTTTGAAGAGACGATGGATAATTGAGGAAATCTAGAAGCCCTATCCCATGGCTTAAACTCATAATAGCCGGGGTCCTTCGATTTCCTCAAACGATAGAAATGGAGGAATTCGTCCCTCCTAATGACATCACCATCATTAGCGAACATCCAAACCATTATGCAAGAGATGATGATGCACTAACTATGCCGGAGTAAGATGCAAGTAAGAAAAAATTCCCCTAACAAAGGGGTGAACAGGGGAACGAAGGCCACTGGTAAAGTCGGCCTTGTAAAAACAAACGTCATCAGCAAACGAGTGACAAGCCCTCTCTTAATCAGTCGGGATCCTAATTTTTATTGAATCAAGGAACTGAAACTTATCCCCGATCCGCTGGTAAAAACAAACATCATCAGCAAACGAGTGACAAGCCCTCTCTTCATTAGTCGGGATCCTAATTTTTATTGAATCAAGGAACTGAAACCTATCCCCGATCCGCTGCTCATCCTTTCCTGTAAGGGAATACGAGATATTCCAAGCTTTATAGAGGGTGGAAATAGAAGTAGCCTCTAAGATCACGTAATCATTAGATGAAGATAACCCCATCTCCAGATCACTAGACCTTACCTCAGACATCTTTAACAACCTGGCTACCTCAGTAGAATGGGAAACCAGAGGGAATAACGAAGAAAGGACAGAAGAGTGTGGATAGTCCTCCCCTATGAAAACACTAACCCTCTCGAGACACTCCCCTCTACAGACTCGAGTAAGCAACCTAAATGAGCAAAAAAGAAAGCTATAGAAGGACAATCTACCTTAATAGCAGAATAATCTACCATGGAAGAACCAAAAAAAAAGAAGGAGCATGAAGAACTTACCGGGAAACGCAGGACACAGAAAGGAAGCTCATAGGAGAAACAAACCCTAGAACAGAAACTAAATAAAGAAAAAATACAAAAGAAAGGAAAAAGGAGGGAAAAATGCAAAACAAGTGGCCAAAACACGCATGGGAAAATCGAGACATGTTCGCACGATGAACGCATCTTGGCCGTACACGTGGCATTCAATTGCTCAAACACCAAAACCGTCATAAATGCGTAGTACACGGAATACGAAGCGCCAAACAAATTTGTTCTTATCTCGTCTAATAGATGAAAATTCAAACAAGGGGGCAGTTGATGAGTCGGAAATTTATGGTCGTCGCTACGCGAAGATTGTCATTTACCCAGAGAAGACGTTACACATTTATTATGCTCATTAATGACGAAACGTAACTGATAGAGCAACGGTCACAGAATGAGCTATGAACTTTAGACAAAGATTCTGTAACGCACTAGTTACTAAGCATAAATACAGTGATTCATTGCCCATTAATTAGACATTCAACTATAAAAGAGAAAGCACCAGAAACCTAAGGTACGACCTATCACACACATAAATACTCTATGGAATCACTCTCTATTCTTTTCCTCTCAAGAATCTTTCTCCCTTATTAACTTAACCATCGGAGGCGGTTTGGTTGACACCACATCGGCACGTTACTCTTCCACCCAGTTTATTTTGCAGGTTCCCCATCTACAAAGATGACCCCATTCACAGCATCATCTGTCTACTTTGACGAAGAGCTTAATTGCTGATTTTTTGCATCATCAGCCACCATTCACAACCAACCATAAGAAGCCACCACCACCACAATCACTTTATTTTTATATTAATTTTAGTTTCTCTTTCTCTCTCTTCCCCTCTCTCTCTCTCTCTCTCTCTCTCTTAGCACAACCACACCCATACACAACCCACCACCACCACCATTCACAACCAACCACCTACCTTATTTAGATCAAAACCCACCAACACCTTATCAGATCAGAACCTATGACCACCCTTACACACACCATTACCGTATACCTATAACAATCAACAATTGCCAAAAATCAATCACTGATTGCCATGCCCCCACACCCCAATGCCCATCACCACACCAAAACAACCAACCCAATGCCAATTGCCATGCCCAAACACCAATCTCCACACCACACCCAAATACCTATCTCTATGCTAAACCCTAAATCCCGATCTCCACGCCACCACGCTGATTTGTAACGAGAGAGAAAGAAGGAAGAGAGAGAAGAGAAATAATGAGAATGAGTGGTGACTCGTCGTGACTCGTAACAGTGGGTCCAACCATGGTGTGATGGCTATGGGGTTTGGGTTTTAAGAGAGAGAGAGAGAGAGAGAAGGAAGAGAGAGAAGAGAAGAGAAATAATCACAAAGAGAGGAGAGAAAATTTTTGTTAGAATTATTAATAAAAAATAGGAGAGAGACAATTTAAAAATAATTTTTAAGAATACCATTCTGCTACAGTATCATCATATAAATAAGATGCTATTGTAACCCAATTGTAAATTTTTTTACAATTACAATACCAGATAATGCACACTTTTATGGTTTTGATGCTAAAATCTTCCAACATATACCATTTGCAAGACCCAATGCCAATACTCTAAGGTGTTAAAGTGTTTTCTTATTGATAGAAGGTCTTCCATATTTTCTTCTTCTCAAATTGTACTTCGTGAGATACGGGTAAAATAATAAAGAAATGTAATCTTCTAGAAACACTTGTTAAGCTAGTTAAGCACCTTTAAGTTCTAAATTTTTTGGACATTCTATGAATAACCTCATTAAATTGTAATAATAGTTATTGAGAGTTATTGAGAGTTTATGACTTCATTGTTGGGAATGGGGGTTTAAGATTATTAGTTTGCACAAAATGAGGTGTCTATAGATTATGCTCAAAACAAAGTATCTTCAAATAGAAAAAACTAAGACTGTGTTTGTTTCGGGTGAAAAGGAAATTCGGAAAATATTTTACACCTTTAAGTGTGTTTGGGTGTAGATGAAAATACAGTCAAATTGAAAATATGTTTCATTTGACCATAAATTGATGTAGAATAGTTCATCATGGCCTTCCTGGACTCTCACGTGCACTTGAAATCATCGCGCAAGGCAAAAAGGCACTAGTAGAAATCATGAGCCTCGAAGTCGGAATGGCATGAAATTTGGCAGGCTGAAGCGAAACGGCCTTTTAAGCAATAATTGTCACTTTTCCATGAGGTACCCCCTTGAAAATGGCGAATTCCCTCATTTAGGCCCTAAAACTGCGATTTTGCCGTTTATAATAATTTTTGTTTCCTTACTAATTTTTTACTCAAAAATCATAATGGGGTTCTGCTTGTTTTAGGATGACTCTTAAAGTTAATAGTTTATGATTCTGCATTTAAGGTTGCATTTAAAGCTCGTTCATTGGGTCAACACAGTGGTCTAATCCTTTTTCTGGTGGCTCATGCTCCCTCCGTGCTCCATTGTAAGTGTTATTCTTTCTTCTCTCTCTCTCTCTCTCTCTCTCTCTCTCTCTCTCTCTCTTGGTTCGGATAGAAGCAAAAAATGAGTGTAAGTGGTTTGAAGGTAAATTAGAAGTGTAATTTATTTTACATCTCAAGGGCTGATATTTTACAGTCAACAAAAAAGATTTCCCATTTGACTAAGTTTTCCGGCCAACCTAAACATTCATCATGGTATAAAATATTTTTCGAATTCTTTTTACACCCGAAACAAACAGAGCCTAACTCAATTTTCCCATTTTTGGTAAATTTCGGTATTTTGTCACCTAATTGCGTAATTAGTGCGAATTAGGGTTTTAGACGTTTTTCTTAGTATTTATATGTTTTGTAGCTGTTAGAGGAAAATTAAACTATTATCAATAAACACAAACTTTTGTCAAATTCTTTCTCTAGTGGATTCCATTTTATCTCATTGTGGATTCAGGGAAGCCCCTCATGGATTTGAGGTTTACTACCAGAAACTAATAGTTTAGTTTTCGTTCCATTAAGAGAGCATCGTGTGTCTTCTTCAAGCTTCTGCGACATCATAAATTAAAACCCTTAGACTCAAAAATGATATTTACATAGTGATTTTACCTTGATTTTATTTCCACTCTTACTCACGCCAAGTCGAAGGAAAGAGAGAGAGAGAGAGATACCACTGGTCAAGCCTATGCCCACCTTCTCTCTTATTCCTCTCTTCCTTTCTCTTTCACTCTAACCAACTAAGGTTGAAAAGACCCTCTTCCTCTCGACCCATCTCTCTTCCTCCATCTTTCTCCTTCTTTCTCCCTCAAGATTAGGGCTATCCAAACCCATCCAAAGGCCCGATCCACTTGAAGAAACTGACCGGATCTAGCCCGACGCCAGCCAACCCAACTACTCATGTGGCCGACGACGGGTCTTCACCATTAGAAATTGACTTCGGCGGGTCAATTTCGGTTTCCCTCCCCCGAAACCCGAAAAATCCGAACTGACTGACAAATACCTAGATTCCGACGAAATTTTCCAAATCTTGACGAAAAAACCCAGATTTCAGCGATATTTCATGTAGATCCGATGAGATTTTGTTGGGATCTGGCCAAATCTTAACGAATCCGATGAGATTTCCACTAGATTTGGTGAAATCTCATAGAATTCAATGAGATTTTCTCCAGATCTAGGTTTTTCTTGCCATTTTCTCAGATCTATGACACCGATCGATCCATCTGCCACTCGTTGAAGGTTTGATTTGCCTAACTTGACTACTTTGGCGGTTGGTGGCAAGTGAGATTTTCTACCACCCGACTCCATTGAGTTGGTTCCGGGTTGGGCATAAACCCGACCCAGACCGACTCATGGATAGCCCTACTCAAGACCCACACCCCCTCTCTCTATCGATCTGCCACTAGAAATATATATATATATATATATATATATATATTTATTTATTTATTTATTTTTAACTTTTGATTTATTTATTATCTGTTCTTGTATTGGAATTATATATTGTTCATTTTCATTTTGTACTTTTAATTTTTTAATCATTTGTTATTGTAGGGGGCAACATGGGAAACCAGGCCCAAATCAAAAATAAGAATGGGCTAAAATGTAAGCCTAATGCAATTTATTTTCACCATTAGAAACTGACTTCGGTGGGTCAATTTCAGTTTTCCTCCCCCAAAACTCGAAAAATCCGAACTGACTGACAAATACCTAGATTCTAACGAAATTTTCCAGATCTCGACGAAAAAACCTAGATTTCGGCGATATTTCATGTAGATCCGATGAGATTTTGACTGGATCTGGCCAAATCTCAACGAATCCGATGAGATTTCTACTAGATTTGGCGAAATCTCATAGAATTCAATGAGATTTTCTCCAGATCTGGGTTTTTCTAGCCATTTTCTCATATCTATGACACCGATCGACCCATCCGCCTCTTGTTGAAGGTTTGATCTGCCTAACTTGACTACTCCGGCGGTTGGTGGCAAGTGAGATTTTCTACCACCCGACTCCATTGAGTTGGTTCCGGGTTGGGCATAAACCCGACCCAGACCGACTCATGGATAGCCCTACTCAAGACCCACACCCCCTCTCTCTATCGATTTGCCACTAGAAATAAATAAATATATATATATATATATTTTTTTTTTTTACTTTTGATTTATTAATTATTTGTTCTTGTATTGGAATTATATATTGTTCATTTTCATTTTGTACTTTTAATTTTTTTTACTCATTTATTATTGTAGGGGGCAACATGGGAAACCAGGCCCAAATCAAAAATAGGAATGGGCTAAAATGTAAGCCTAATGCAATTTATTTGTAGAGGTGGATTGTTAAGGTTAACCCTTCAAGACTTAGCAATTGGTGAATTTAAAGAAAAAGAAATATATGAGTCAATAGTTTAAGAAGAGATTGGTAGAAAGAAAGAATAATAAGTATTATTCGAGCTTTCTCCTCAAGCTATCTGAAGAACAATTGTTCTTATGATAAGAAGTCTTTTGTTTACGCAATTCCTAATTCCTCTTTCTCTTTCTTTTCTCTCAATTTTTTTGATCCCCTTTTAGAAGGATCTTTCTACTATATATAGCTGCTAGGATCACATCTTTGCCTTCCACTTGGAGGATCATTGATTCTTCCTTAGATAATTGTACCATCGTTGCTTTGTTGGTGGTGGGAGAGTAGGATGCAAGGTGTGGGGACACTATTTAGAGGTCATTCTACCATTAATGCGGTTGGCTGAGTTGGTACAGTGCATTAAATGTGGAGGTGATGTGTGCTTTATCTGGAAGCTTCTTTCTTGAGTTGCTTGCATGTCTCTACTTCCTTCCATGGTCTTTAGTCATATGGCCTTGGTAGTTTGTCTACAGTCTCCCGAGGAGTGTATGCTCCTCGGGCGGGTCAACTTCCTCGGTCTCACTATTTGGATTATCCTTATTGTGCTAGACTTGAGATAATGAGTACTTAGGCCCAATTGCTTCCTCGGTCCGAACCTATTTGGTAATATTCCCTTTTTAAGCCTTCCCCTCCCATAGTTATTGTACTTGAATTTATATTTTTTTTTCATTTCAAAAATTTTGTATTTGGTTGAGGAATTATTTTGTTGTACTTTTGAACTTTTATATACTATCTTGTATTGTGCATATATGATGTATATAGGTATGGTGAGATACTCATTTGTATTGTAGGCATATTTTTTGACAACTTTTCTGGAAAATATTTTAAATTGGGAAATAGGATTTTACAAGCAATACCAAACACTAGAAATACTTTTCCGGTGTATTTTCCAGAACACAAACAAACAACTAAAAAAATTTTCCTTTTCAAACATAGCCTAAGCAATTTTGAGCTTATGTGACATTTAACAAAAGTGAGGTTAACGTATTTGGGTGGAGATCAACATCAAACACAAAAGACAAAATTGAAAGTTCATAAGTGTAAGAACCAAAATAAGAATCATCCCCAACATAAAGGTTCAAACTGTAAGTTAGTCAAAAAGAAAAATATTAAAGTCAATTATTACACGTGTCTAAATTCAAGGTATGAATGTACTCTTTTTTTAATGTTTTGACTTTATTAAAAACACACACACACACACAAAAAAAGTACCTTACCAACTTAGTGGTGACTCCAAATATAAAACCCTCAATTTAGGAGGAACAATATCATCTGTTGGATCATTATTTTGAGAGGATATAACATAGTCGCACTCATTCACATGAATTTAGCCCAAATAACGAGAAATTAAAAATTGGTTGAGGTCATAGTCTCTCAGACTAATAACATGTTTTTTTTTTTTTTTTTTTTCATATTTGAAATAAGATAAATATGATATAGTGGTCTCACATGCATCCTTCCTAACCAACACTAATTTAATATTAGAATTTAGGGTGGGTCTCAATTAACCCAATTTATATAAAAAAAATTATAAAATTTCTTATCATTGAATAAATCATTTGACATTGAATATGGTCTTTGCTACAAGAAACCGTGAGTGTAAATGGTGATTATGCAAAAAGAAAAAGAAAAAGAAAATAAAGGATGTCAAATGACAAAATTGTAAATATCTTATTTGTATTTTCGTTCATTTTTTTTCTCTCTTTCATTGATGAAAGATTAGAAAGTATGGACTATCTAAAATCTCCCCCTGCCCTTTTACATATCTTTTATGAAAAGTGAAGAAAAGAAACCTCCTATTTATTGATTTTGTTTCCTTGATACATTTCATCCTCCTTGAAGTTCTCTCTTATTCAAAACCAAATCATACTTTTGATCCTTAAAATTTGAGGTTATTTTCATATAGATCTTTTAAGTTTAAGGTGTTTATTTTTGGCCCATCTTTGAGTTTATTTTCAAAAAGTTCTCTCTCTCTCTCTCTCTCTCTCTCTCTCTCTCTCTCTCTCTCTCTCTCTCTCTCTCATAAAAGCCAGATTATTCACGTAAATGGAAGTATCATTTTTTTAAATGAAGTCAAACTTGGTGGACCAAAACAAAAGATCTCAAACTTAAAGGACCTAAATGAAAAGAAACCTAAACTTTACAAGTGAAATGAGTAATTTAATCTAGGGAAAATTACATAAAAATGTCTAGAGTTTAAATTGAATTTTGTATCCAGTCAGTTATGTCAATTAAAATCCTAAATTTTTGAAATCATTTTAATTTGAAGCATGTGTTCCATCTTTGTTATTCATTTTCATTATTCTAAGCAGTAACAAAGTTGAAAAATGTGAAAAACCATGAATTAAACTATGTTTCACCTTGAACTTGTTCATAAATTAATTTGATAATTATTATATAAAGAAGATAAAGAGAGAAAGCTTTGTTAGAGTCAGAAAATGAATATGAAAAATTCAAAATTCATTTTTCTTAGCTTTGTTTTGCTTTGAGTAACGGATAAACGTGAGCTTTTTGTTAAAACTTTCGCATAAATTTAATTGTGACTTTAATATTTTTTATTATTATTTTTAAGAAATAATTTGGACTTTAATTGAGTATAAATAAAAACCTAAAACTTTAGGTGGGTTTAAAATTAATTTATTTAGCTTTTTATTGAAAATGTGTTAAAATATACCAAAAGGAACCAAAAAAAAAAATTTGTAATTTTAAAAAGTGACAAAAAAAAAAAGAAATTTGAAAAAAACCGTAGATAAAATCTAGAGAATAAATAAATAATTTTATGCTTTACCGTTTAAAAATCAAATAAACAATAGATATAAATTATAAAGCACATGGTTGTTGACTTCTTATCTAGACTTGGTGCAAGGTTGTTGTCAGTTGTGCATATATTGGCAAAGAAGGCTACAGCCGGTGCTAAAGGACAGAGAATCTCGATATTTTTGAGAGAACAGAGAACAGAGAACAGAGAAGAAGAATGTCTACGGTAACTATTCCTCCGGTGCTAACTTCGCCTCGTGATGATGCTATGCACCTCTACCGTGCTTTCAAAGGTACTCTTTTTTTTTTTCTTTTTTTTTCTTTTTTTTCTTTTTTCTTTTTGGGGTACCAAGCAAGGATACCCAAACTCCTTTTTTGGGTTCTCTTTTTTTTCTTCAATAATTTCACAAGGATGACTTCTTCTTTTTTTTTCACAAATATTTTCCTGTTTAGACGAGAACTAAAAAAAAAAAAAAAATGGGGAGTGAAAATGAGGTGGAAAAAAAAGCCCATTTAGAAGAAGATTCGAAAGGCCTAGGCGGTTTGGTACGAAATTTCTTATTTAAGTTTTGGAAAAATATTTGTTGGAAAAAAAACGTGTGAAAATACGTATTGTGTTTAAATAATAGTTTTTGTTGTTTAAATATCGTTACCAAACGGTGCCCTAATTTTTTGTTTTGGTCTGTGACTCAAAACTGGAACTTTGGAGAGGAAAATGACTTTTAAGGGTATCAAATTGATAAGTGGCAGAAGTAGGAAACAACACAAGAAAGAATTACAAGAAACACAGTTGCTTCTGATTGCTTTCATTATTTGATTGGATTATGAGTTGATGTATACAATATTTCCACAAATAAGGGGTTAATATATTCCAATTAGTTCTAACTTTTGCTCAAAAAATATATTCCAATTAGGGCATAGAGCCAGCACTTGTTTATAATTTAATCCATCTTACATGATTTGAAAATGTGTTCAAAATTGGCCACGTATCTGCATTGTGTCCGGTCTAGTACACTGGAGCATTGGACCAAAGCTTTGCCTGAAACTTGGGTCCTTGACAATCATATGTATTTCATTGTCCTATTTGAAAAGCAAGTGCATTCTGACTATTTGTTGATTTCTGTTATGTTATGATTATGGCAATATGCTATTTTATCAATGAATTGAAATGAAAGGATGACCTTAATGGAGTGACTAAATTTTATGATGGCCGTCAACCTATCGCAACCCTCCTTTTTCCGGGCTTAAGACCGGCTTGGAATGAAATTTATAACACTAAGCATCAATCCATTAATCCATTAATTTATAGATAATCTTATTTCATTTCAAGTCTGATACTTTCATAATAGTTAGCGAGAAATATAATCTATATGAAATTGGGTTCTGAAAGTTATGCTCTTTGTTTAGTTATTTATTTATTGTTTCAATCAATTTATTTATCTATCTTCATTTACAGGATTTGGCTGTGATACTGAAGCAATTATCAATATTCTTGCCCATCGGGATGCAACCCAGCGTGCTCTTATTCAACAAGAATATAGAGCCATGTATTCTCAAGACCTTACCAAACGCTTGTCTTCAGAGCTAAGTCACAATGTCAAGGTATGTGAAAGGTTTTTTGTGGTTTCATTCCCACCTCTTCTGAAAAGTCGTAATCCTTATCTTTCCTACTTTTGTCTGTTATTTTACTATGCAGTAGTAATCGGTGGATCTCTCTCTCTCTTGTGAATTGTGCAAGTTGTATTCTACTAACAAACTCCTGCTCTTGTTTTGGGTGCCCATTCAGATATTTTTGTTTTATTGGTTTATGTCAGAAAGCAGTTTCACTCTGGGTGCATGATCCAGCAACACGGGATGCTACGATAGTGAGGCAGGCATTAAGTGGTGATGTTGTTGATCTTAAAGCTGCTACTGAAGTAATATGTTCCCGTACTCCGACCCAAATTCAACAATTTAAACAAATTTATTTTTCAATATTTGGTACTTACCTTGAGCATGACATTGAATATCAAGCTTCTGGAGATCACAAAAAGGTCATCCACTCTCTCTCTCTCTCTCTGCATGTGTGTGCTTCAGTGCTTATGTTGTTGTTAAGTTGCTTAACTTTCTATTCTCTAGCTCAATAGTTATGTAGTTTAAATTGGTCTTTGTACTTTTACCTTGTTGATATTAGTATCTTCTAAGTTCTCTATTACCCAGGGTCCCAGATATATAACATTACAATCTCCTTTGAGGCATTGTTCAAAACTTTTAATGAAAATAGCATGTTGATAGAAAGTTTTATGTTTAAATTAGTTGTATTACTAATTTACATATGTGATGGGTGAAAATTCTTTTCTGATATTGGTGTGTGATGGGTGCAAAAATGTTCACTATTTCCAAATTATATTGTGCCAGTTCATCCAGAGGAGGCTGCTTAATAAAACAAGGCATTATGTAGTGTTGGTTCTGCCAAATTAGAGTCCTATACAGGCTGTACTCCAGATAGGGAGATTTGGATAATGGATATTGATCTTGAGAATTTCTGCATGTAGTTGTCACTCAAAAGAATTGAGCTCAAGCACTTGCTCTTGAGTGCTTGAGATATTATCAAGTCCTCTAAATTATTTCTTCTACTGATGTTAAGTATGAGTTTGTGTTGTATGTGTCGATGCAATGGGAGACTATGGACCACCTTTTGATACATTGCAGTATGGCTTTTGACTTATGGCGTTATGTTTTTAGGATGTTTGGGATTCAGTGGTAGTACTGGAGAAGGTTCTTGATTTATTTTGTGGATGACGGATTGGGGGACCTAATCGTTTGTCAGCTATTTGGAACCTTGTTCCATTATGTGTGCTATGGACTATATGGTGAAAAATAAATCAACGTACTTTTGAAGATATGGAATGCACATCAACTCAATTGCTAGAATCTTTCATTAGTTCTCTATATGAGTGGTCATTTGCTTCAGGTCTACAGATAGTACTTTTGTTTAAGATTTCATATGTAGATATTTTTTTTATTGTAATTCTTTATTTTGGCTATTTCGTGTCTTTTTTCCTGAAGTAGTTCCTTTTAAATAAATTATTCTTGACTATAAAAAAAGAGTGACAGAGCCTTTTGTGATGGAGAATCAGCTCCTGTAGATTGCTGATGTATGGTCATAGTTTTTTGACGATGTGTTTGAGAGATGAGGATTATTCAAGAGTATAAACCATTAAAGAAAAAAATAGACATATGGACAATATATGGGTGGTCTTGAAGTGTTTGACATTCTACTACCTATTAATGTCAAATTTTGGAAAAGGATGCATTGGTTATGGAATGAATTGATGGCATAAAGTCACTCTTTCTTGGAAGAATAAAAATATGAATGAAGGCACCAACCTCTAATAAATTCTTGTAAAGGAGAATTCTAATATCTATATGTACCATATAGGATATTACATAATTTAATATATATTTTATAATAGTGGATCAAAAGTTAAGATTATGTAGTATGATACATGCAAAAAAAGGAAAAGTGTGTACAGTAGAATGACCATTGTATATATTCTCAGTAAGGATGTCATGAAAATCTATGGTAACATGAAGTATGTAGGAAGGAAAGTGCTTTGGAACTATATTTCTTTCATTTTTGTTGATATGTCAGAACATAGATGTAACAACAATGCATTTAAGTCCTAGGAATGTCCACAAAGTTTGTGTAAAAACGAAAGAAACAGTTGAAAAAATCAGAAATAAAGTTTCATTTTTTGAAGGGTAAAATGCAATGAGAACCCTACAACTTTAAGTTGATTGCAAATTGATCTCTCATGCTTTCAATCTACGAAAAATGGTAAAATTGCTTCTACCATTCGCCTCATGTCTAATTTTTGTTGATTTAATGACTTTTTCTTTTTGCCACCTTTATCAGTGTGAAGTTAATTTTTCTTAGTTCAGTGAGTTAATTTAAATTGAAACCATGATGGGTCATATTGCCACTGACCCAATGTTGGAGGAGTCTCACTGCTTATTGCCCACCTTTTATCACCTCACAAAGGTCTTCCACTATGTTGGTGACTCAGGTTCAAAGATGTTCTAGTGCAGGCCATATGGGCCTTTGTTGAGTAGTTTTGCCCATTCATAGTAAATTTACTTCAGCCACCACCAGCAGAGCCCCTCCCCTGCTCTCCCAAATACAAATCCAAATTGATATCCTCTTCTGGATTTTTTAAAGCATTTAAATAATCAGTGTCATGATTTATATCATTTTTGTATAGTTACTGCTTGCATATCTAAGTACACCACGCTATGAAGGCCCGGAAGTTGATAAATTGATGGTGGAGAAGGATGCAAAAGCTCTCTTCAAAGCCGGGGAGAAGAGATTGGGAACTGATGAGAACACTTTCATACACATTTTCAGTGGAAGAAGCAGGGCACAATTGGTTGCAGTTGATTCTGCTTACCATAATTTTTATGGAAACTCGTTAAAAAAGGTTTGTCTATAGTGCAGTGTTGAGCCATCCTCCCTACAAAATCTTTGCTTCCCTGCTCATGCATACTTGACTTATTGCAGGCAGTAAAAAAGGAAACCTCTGGTAACTTTGAGTTTGCCCTTCTGACTATCTTACAATGTGCTCACAATCCAGGAAAGTACTTCGCAAAGGTATCAATTTAACATTTTTCTGGACAAATGTTTTGACCCACAATTTCCTTAAGTTTGATGGAAAAGAAGAGTTGGATGCTTTTCCTTTTCTTCTAATTCCACATATTTTTGCTCTGAGATTTCATTGGACATAAAAATTGTATACTTTTAATGTAGTTGGAGGAGATGCTATATCATCTGCGGATGTTCCTTTGCCCTCTCACTACTGTTGACTTTAGAGAATCATGGAACCACACACTGAATATAACCACAAGAACAACAAAACCTTATCCCAAATTGTTTGGGGTTGGCTGGAACTACACCCTGAATATAAATTAAATTATGCTCATTCTGCAAATAATGAAAATGATTTGATTTGTTGAATTCCATTTTTATATTCTTTTTTGATGTGATGGAATATGGAATAAATTTTGGCAGTTTGTAACTCTAAATTTCATTTGTTAGTTGTGACTTAGTTTACTTCAAATAGAAATGTAAACTTTCATAAAAATTTGTAGGTTTTACACAATGCAATGAAGGGTTTGGGAACAAATGACACTACGCTTATAAGGATAGTTGTAACAAGGGCTGAGATCGATATGCAGTATATAAAGGCAGAGTACCAGAAGAAATATGGAAAAACTTTGAATGATGCTGTTCACTCAGAGACATCAGGCCATTACAGGGCCTTTCTTCTTGCTCTTTTAGGCCCCAGCCATTAGACTAGATATCACTCTCAGGTTTGTATGAAGTAGGACATGAAGTATGAACTATCCATTTCTTAAGTACGATTTGTTTGGCAGTTTGTGAACCTGGAAGTCAAGTCAGTCATTGTCAAGAATGATCCAAATGTATGGTGTTCGTTTTCTGTCGTGTGAAATGTCTGCTTTATGGTTGTAAATATATCAGAAAACATGGCATGAGAAGCAAAACATCTTGAATGTTGCATTTGTTCTGATTCTGATGTTAACTCAGCTGTTTTGTACAGTTTTGTGTTGGATTGGATTGGATTTGTTTTTTTTTTGGGCATTCATATGACAGCTGTATGTGTAGAAGTTTGATTTGTTATGAAAATATATTTTGCCTGAACGTCTCAAATATGAGAAATCCTTTGTGAGGATTGCGTGTGAAAGCAGAGCTGCAAATTAAAGAGTACCAAAGTTTCAATAATCCTTAGCACAAATAGGATAAATATATCGAGGATAATGGAAAGTACTTATAAATTATAATTCTGTTAATCAAACTAAGCAGCTAGTGGGCGAGCTTGATTCATTAAAAGCTAATACTTGTTCACCAATTGAACAAGCCATTTTCAAGCTTACTTGCCTAAGGTTTAATTTTTAACATGCAATGGTTAAGCAATCCCAATTTTAATCCAAATGTGGAAAAACGAAGAAAGAGAAAATTTAATTTACATCCGATTTTTTATTTTATTTTATTTTAATCTTCCCCTGTTTTTCTATCCGTTGCCTCTTTAAATGATATTAACCCATCATTGGCCTTCTAAAACTTTGGCTTGAAATTGAACGAACATTTGTTAAAAAAACCTATATATGTCATTCATTGAGATATATATAATTAAGTTGGTCTGTCAAATTTAGCTCTACGTTAAGTCGTTAACCCAAGAAGTTGTGAGTATAATAGAGATTCATGAGATGGGAGGCAGCAATTACATGAAGAAGAATATTCCAGTTTCTATCTCATGGATTATCCACCCTTTGCTACCTAAATATAGTTTGAGTCCCTTGAAACGTGGAGTACCAGTTAGTATATTCCCAAGGTGACAGAAAAAGTGATCCCTTAATTTTGGTGATAATAGCATTGCAAGACTAGCATGTATAAATACAATCACACAAGGCCTCATTGATTACAATTTACGATATAAAAAAGTAAAAAAAAAAAAAATTTCTTGAGTTGTTTCCTTTAGTTTTTAAGTACTGTTTTCTTCTTCTTCTTCTTCTTCTTCTCTCTCTCCCCCATTTGAAACCTTTGTTTGATTGTCTCTTTAACCCCTTCTCCCTAGGAATGCCATGGTTGTAACCATGGCCACCAAAGCTCAGTGCCTTCATTTGACAGCTGCTATGTTATGCATTTCTTTGGTGCTACCCAGTTTTGCAGATCTTCAAAGGTTTGAACACCTGGCAAAAGCCGACGGGCGACTAAGCTTTTTGGTGGTTGGAGATTGGGGCAGAAGAGGGTTTTACAACCAATCTGAAGTTGCTCTTCAGGTCCAAAAACCTTTATTCTTCTTCATTATTTTGCTGCCAATTACTTCTCTCTCTCTCTCTCTCATGTATGTTCATGTATGCATAGAGCCTAAGAAGCAACGGGCCCAAGGGGCCGGGCCCTAGTTTTATGAAAAAAAAAAATAGTAAGTATATTTTAAGCCTAAAAAAATTTATATTTAGGCACCTTATCTAGCTCGGCCCCATCCCCTACAAAATCATCAACCCAATCAGCTTAGTCCAGCCCAAATTCATGTAAATCTTCAACCCAAAACATAAATTTTTTTTATTAAAAACCGATGGTAATTGCAGTGAGACTTGTGTGTATTACAACTTGTGTGTAACAAGTGTTGCACAAAAAAATATTACCATACCTGTGATGCCACTTTTGCTTTATTAGTATTATCTTTTCTTTTTAAAATGGTTTTTCTCTAAAAACGCTCTTAAGTTACGCAATGTAGATGGGAAGGATCGGAGAGAAATTAGACATAGACTTTGTCATATCCACTGGAGACAATTTCTATGACGATGGATTAGAGGGTGTCAATGATCCTGCATTTGAGGAGTCCTTTTCTAAAATTTATACTGCCAAGAGTCTTCAGAAACAGTGGTATAGTGGTAAGTACTTGTAATCCCCTCTACAAATAAGGAACTCTCTCTCTCTCTCTCTCTCTCAAATGCTAGTTTTTTGTGCAGTTCTAGGAAATCATGACTATAGGGGCAATGTAGAAGCACAGTTAAGCCGTGTCTTGCAGAAGATTGACAACCGATGGCTTTGCCAAAGATCTTTTATCCTTAACACAGGTATGTCAATATGTCAACATATATACATGTATTTATATATGTGCAAAGGTTGGAAGTAAATAGTTTTTGCAATTTTTTCTCAACTGTCAAAATGGCTTGTTGTGATTAGGGTAATGCCACTTAATTTAGCTAGTCTAACACTAATAATACTTTTATTATGTACCAATTACAATAAACTATGTCAATCACTATGAAAAATGTTATGTCCTTGGTCTTATTGTAATATAAGACTGCCATACCAAAACACTTTCTTATTTTGCTTCTACCTTGATTCATTAGAAATTGCGGAATTCTTCTTCGTGGATACCACTCCATTTGTTGACGATTACTACAAAGAGACAGATCACAAGTATGATTGGCGAGGTGTATCACCACGAAGGACTTACATTACTAATCTTCTTAAGGTAATTATCTAGAATAAGAAGCTAGTAAATAACAGAGTCTGAATAATTATTCTGTTAAGAGAACCTAAATCATATATACCATGATTTAACGGTCATAATTTTTGTTACCAAGGATTTGGAATCAGCATTAAGGGAGTCAACCGCAAAGCGGAAGATTGTGGTTGGTCACCATGCAATCAGAAGTATTGGGCATCATGGCGATACACCAGAGCTCATAAATTACCTTCTCCCAATACTTAAGGTAATATCACTATCTTCTAAACAAAATCAATAAGTCTAGAGGCATAATATTTTTTTAATAATGGTCAAGATAACATGTTGTGATTAGTATTAATAAGAATAGTGACAGTAATAAATCCATGTAAAAGTGATACTGTTTTAATCTCAACTTACCACGTCAACAATAATGAAAAAGATTATGATAAATTTTGTGTCATTAGTATTACTCAAATAATATAAACCCTGTTTGCAAAGGGCTAAGTATATATACATATACCTATATTATGATTTGAATGTCACAATGCTTTATCTCATTCCCTCACATCTCCTATGCTCAATACACAGGCTAATAATGTTGAACTATACATAAATGGTCACGACCATTGCTTGGAACGCATTAGTACTCCTGAGAGGTAAAATATATAGAGAACCCTTCTCTGCAGAATTTCTCTTCAAAATAAGCCATCCGGGTGATCAAATTTATGCTAATGAAAACATATGTATGGGATTAAAATGCAGTCCTATCCAATTTTTAACAAGTGGAGCTGGTTCGAAGGCATGGAGGGGTGATGTCAATGTCAAGAGACTTAACAGTGATGATGTTAAATTCTTCTATGATGGTCAAGGCTTCATGTCTGTGCAACTGACTCAGACAGAAGCTGTGGTTGTGTTCTATGATGTCTTCGGCAAGGAACTGCACAAATGGGAGGTGTCTAAACAGCTTTACACAGCCATGTAAATGTTGATCTACAAACAGTCGCATCGTAGCTTGCTTTTTAGGTGGATTGTGTACATTTTCACTACTTAAAATGGAATTTGAACCAGGGGCGTGATTAGGATTTTAAACTTTGGGAGCCGAACTATGTATTTATACATTAGTAATATTGTATATTGTATATAAAATAAATAAATTTAACATATTATAATATTTCTAAACTCAAATTATTATGCAAAGATTGTCTAATATGTTATAAACATGTAAAAAAAAAAAAAAAAAAAAAAAGACATTTAGCAACTCCCATAAAAAATCTTTCAGAAAATAAAATTTATCAATTATCATTTTCACATGGAACTTCTTAACAATTTTCTTTTCATACAAAAAAAAGAAAAAAAAGAAGAAAAAGACTACCTTATCACTATGGCAACCCAAATTTATATTAGAAACTAATTAGAACCTAAAAGCAACTTATCAGAACCTAAAAGCAAAAATCAACTAATAAATATAAATTGATGATGTAACAAGAGAAAAATATATATAACTTGGAGAAAAATATTAGGGATAAATTACAACTTACTCACCTGTGGTTTAATTGAAAATTAAGTTGCCTACATGTGATTTGAAATTTCATGATGCAAGTGTTACCATGGATAGCTTTTGATCTTATTTGATATTGTATTTTTATATATTTTTTTTTTTTTGTATTTTGAAGGAGAGAGACATAAAAGTATAACAAAATTACATATTTAGTTTTGTTTTTAATAGAAATGGGTTATAGAAATCTAACTGATCTAATTTCAGGTGGGTAAAGTGTCAAATTTCAAATTATATATAAACATCATAAATTTTGGTTGAATCACAAGTGGATAAATTGTAATTTGCCCAAAAGATTAATTATGTGAAAAAAATTAGAGAGAGTGAGAGTTTCAACTTCATGACTAAAAATGTAATAAATAAATAAATAAAAATAAAAATAAAAGGCACGCAAGGGCTATATTAGATTTTTGAAAAAATCATTGTTTTGTTTGGATGCGGTCAACTTGTGGGATTTCAAAGTCATTGAATACAAAGCCAGTCATTGTGGGATTTCAAAGGTAAAAACATAGATTCTATCGGTGAATTGGGGTATGTGAAATTTTTGGGGGTGGCAATCACAACATTTGTAGGGGCCACCTTATTTTATATAATATTAGCTAGGGATTTCAAAAGTTTTGGGAGGCCCACGCCCTTAAGATTGTGCCCCGCCTGATTGGAAGCAATGTGAAAGGCTGGAAGCCAGAATTTTTTTAAAAAAAGTGTCCAAATTACATATATTAATAGTTTTAATAGAAAATCTATTAATATAATAAGTTTATGTGATACAGGTTTCCTATCATTTGCAGTAATGTTTCATCACTTTGTATGTAAAATGATTAGATTATGTGACAAATTTAACAACTCATGAATCATGTTTAAGGTCATCCTATATGAGTCTCCTAAATAAATAAAAATAAAAATAAAAGAAGAAGTTTATTCTAACTGTGCTCCTTTCACAAAAATTTGAACTTCATATCTATGCTTATATAAATAACTTTATTTTCCATTCAAATTATTGTATTACATCATATTTTCATATTTTACGTTTATCACCAACAAAACCTAGCGTTATTCTTAGCGTGCTTGCACTGAGGCACTGTTTTTTGATTGGCAAGAATATTCAAATCCGGTTGGCAAATCCATTATGGATATGGGTTGAAAATGAGAATTCATGATCCTTAGGTGTTTGCAATGTCTTTGTAGCTCCCATTTGAAATCTATCCACCGGCAAGTTTCTCCCATCTTTTGTTATTCATGGACAGATCTATATAGGTTCCTTTCACTTTAAATCCATCTTATTTTGCATTATTTTATTTTAGTTGAGACAAATTTAACTATACCACTCCATAAAAAAACATTAAAACCAAAAAAGAAGAGGGAATTTATAGTTGTCATCACAAGAAAGCACAATTCATTCAAGCTTTAATGTATATAACTTTAAGAACTATTACATCACTCATTTTTAATTTGGTAAGATTGAGTTTTAAATTTTGGGAATTTTTGAGTTATTGTTTAGACTCATTGACAATTTTAGAAAAATTTAGCCACGATGATTAATTTATCAATTATGGGAATAATAATTTCAATTTATGGTCAGTTAAATCAATGCAACAAATCACAACAATAAAAATGTAGAAGTATAAATGAACATAGTGATTTGTGTATGATGTGAAAAAATAATGGCTACTACCAATGAAAAAACACACCAAGGGTTTAGCCACCAACAATTGGCGTGGACCGCATCCCCTTTTGTGCCTTACAGTTATCCCTGTCATGCAGCCAAGATGCACGGTCTGCTTAATTTCCGTTTCTACGATTTGAGCTCATTATTGATGATGAGTAGAGAGTACGCAAATATCTCTAAACTGAGGCATGAAAGGAATCACTACCTAATTATAGATCCATGAACCATTATAAATCCATGATGAAGATCTACACACCATACTAAGTGTCTGTTTGAGATCAGCCTATTTTGTTGAAATTGAATACTTTTTGTTGAAAATACTGTAAATAAAAGTAAAAGTTAGTTAAAGTAGTAAAATGTGACTCATGAATAAAACCAAAAAGTGTTTTGAGACCTATGAATAGTAGCAAAAATAAGTTGAATAGTAAAATAAGTTGGCAAAAATAATCTTTGCCAAACAGACTTTTAGTATGAAAATAGGGGGCAATCTCAAGAAGAGGTTAGGGTCGTTAGGCATCCAAGACTGCCGAACTTTAGTTGGCCCTTATTTGTATTACAGAGTTATATTGAAATGGACTTTACTAAATAGGCACTATACACATTCTTGCACCCTAACCCTAAAATCTAACTAAGACGGAGAAAAAACAAAACAAAAAAAACAAACAAATAAAGGGAGTAGTGCATAAAATGAATCATCCAAACATTAAGCATATGATCATCCAAAAGAGATTGACATTTAATGATTAAGTTTTATTTAGGATGTTCTTGATTAGATTAATGTCTACATTAAATCTTAAATATCTTCCCAAATTAGTTTGTACATTGAGAATATATGTACTTTTAGCTTTCATTAATACCATGCTTTTACTTTTCAGAAAGTATCTCATCAATCAAGTAACCATTAATAGCCCCTTCACAACCAACCTATTTCAAATTCAAATCTACCACCGCACACTCTTGGACCTTAATGTAATGGTCACTTCTGGGGTGTGGGAGCCAAGGATCAGAGTTCAAATCTCTAAGATGGAGTTTTACATACATATACACTTAGATTAGGTTAGAGTAAAAAATCTATTTTGAAAAAAAAAAAAAAAAAAAATCAAATCTTAAAGTCTCATAGGAAGGATTCTCACATTAATTGAGTCATTAGTTGTCTCGTCCATTTTTAATAGACTTTCTAATTCAAATTTCAAATTCAAACTTATCAAATGTGAATCCTTTAGGATCCGTTTGGTTGGATGGTAGAAAATGAAAGGGGTAGAAAACTCATTTGTTTGATTGAGAAGAAAAATGAGATGATAAAAAATGTGTTTTGTATAAAATTTACTCTCATGCCCCTATTACAGGATATCATTAAATATTTTTAAAAAAAATACTTTTCCATTATATATATATTTGTATTAGAGGCGAAAATTACTATTGTATGATGCATTGTAAAATGATGTGGTAAAATAAATAAAGTAAGTTTTAGTGTGCCAAAATGATATTTGGGATAACATAGCTGATGCTAGTGCTCTAATCCTCGTCATTGTTTTTGCTTTTTTCCCACAACCATAGTTGTCGTTGCTCTCTCTCTCTCTCTCTCTCTCTCAATTTTTAAATTCAAAATTAATATCTTTCAGTTTCTCTCTTTCGTAATTTTTAATTTCAAAATTAATTTCTTTCAGCTTTTTATGGTATTTTGCTTGTGATATTTTGAGATTATACTATGTTAATGAACTAGTATGTTAACTTGCGTTAAATTCAGTTATGTTAGAGGATAGCATTTTGTGGGAAACAAAGAGAAAAATAGGAATTTTTCTTTAAATTCATATGAACTAAACCAACAATTGGAAACAAATAATTTTCCTTAAAAATTTTTAAAATGAAAATATTTTCCATAATAAAAAAAAAAAAAAAAAAAAATATATATATATATATATATATATATATATATATATATATATGCAAAAACAAATGCAATCTAATATTATTCACAAACTCTCGTCCTTGCCAAAAAGAAAAAGAAAAAGATACCATGCACAAACGGCATTTTCCAAAGATTGGTATCGTGTAGGATTTTTGTGGGTCCAAGGATTATCTAGTGGACCCCACAGTTTATTGTCCATTTGTTGATGATTAGTCATAAATGTCATACATATATAGACTCTATTTAGATACCGCTTAAATTGAAAATTTATTATTAAAAATACTATAATAAAATAATTTTTAATGATAAATAGTATCGTGAATCATGAACAGTGCCCACTTATCTACCTTTTCGTTGAATTTTTAGCTGAGTCATGAACAGCACCATAAGACCCAGCCAAAAACACAAACTTACAATAATTCACTCCCAAACACACGCATAGGCTCCAACTTTAGGGGGTTATGGGCTTATAGTAAACTCCTTTTTTTGTTGGTTTCTTATAGTAAACTCTTTGGATAATATTATGAGCCCTGTTATTGACACCACCCCCTGATAATTCATCCCTAGTTAGTTGCTTTATTATTGCCAACCCCAACCCCAACCCCCACTATAACCCATATAAAAAGCTTGCTTGCCTCTCTACAATTCCCATAAGCATAAAGTTTCCTCCTTTTTATCTCAGTTTCTACCCCAAAAAGCATGGCTGCCTTTTCCACTAAACCTATGCTTCTGTGTGTTACATTCACTGCTATACTGAGCTTGTGTTTGGTTCTCTCCCTAGCTGAGTTTCAGCGGTTTTTACAACCAACAAAAGCTGATGGATCTATTAGCTTTTTGGTGGTCGGAGACTGGGGAAGAAGAGGAGGTTATAACCAATCTCAAGTTGCTCAACAGGTCACTATATTTTCTACCTTACATATACAGTTTTCTTTTCCTACCTTGTGTTTATCTTGATATACCTCCATCAACATTCTGACTTTTTTTTTTTTGTTTAATAAATATAAGGACTCAACTATTCCATTTTTTATCCATGAAACATTCTGAAAATTCCTTGTACCGATAATTTGGTAGATGAAAACATAGATGAGCCCACCATCCGACTTCACCAAAAAGATTAAGAAGACGATCTGAATCTCAAGTTTCTTCTAACTAGTCGAACTAAAATACTCTTTAATATGATATAGAATTATAATTATCGTAAGTTTATGCAAATTTAAACCATGATGAACAGGAAAATGGAACATACCTTACTGTGCTAGTTTTTTATTTTATTTTACTAAGTTGCATTGCATTCGAGTCTTAAAAGTTAAAACCAAAACCTCATCCTCCACCACCTAATACTTATAAATTACACATATAAAGTGAGATACGCTAGTTAACCAATCTCAATTGCTTAACAATGGAACCTAAACCAGTGTGTGGAAGCAAATTTTGGCCCATCATCTACTAATTCTTAACTTTCTGGATAAGACTCAACTCTTTTTTATTTTATTTTATGTGTTCTTGTCTGAGTTTAGAAGTCTCAACTCTCAACTCATGAAGTAGTGCCTAAAATGAAGCCTAAAAAATCTTACATCCAATGCTGTAAGTGGATTTC
Source organism: Quercus agrifolia (assembly GCA_029955455.1). Classification (NCBI taxonomy): domain Eukaryota; kingdom Viridiplantae; phylum Streptophyta; class Magnoliopsida; order Fagales; family Fagaceae; genus Quercus; species Quercus agrifolia. The sequence continues at coordinate 34,238,915 of JARQAD010000005.1, forward strand.
GAACACCATGATAGCTCATCGCATCAACATCAGAATCTTTTTTTTTTTTTAATCTTTTTTTTATCATTATTCCCCTCTTATCTTTTTTTTTTTTTTTTTTGTTTGCTATGTATGGGAATAATTCCACATAGATTCCTTATGCTCTCTCAATCCAAGTCATGGTCTTTGTACCTTACGGAGTCAGAGAAGCATGTAAAAAGTTCACCTTACCTACATAATTACTATAAGACAAACCTATTCACGTCTTGGTTTCCAGATCACCTTATTAATATGAAACTTCCATCAAACAGTGCCCTCGGGGCCCTTCTTTTATTTATTTATTATTATTACTACTTTTAACTTTTTCAGAGGGTTTTACATTTTTTTTTTTTTTGAATAATACATTTTTGTAATTTTTATTGTTAAGTGTGAAAGTACTCATTCAGACGATGGTTATAATATATAAACTTTATTCTCTCCTCTTTATTAAGTTAAAAAATAAAAAAGAAATAATATGGGCGGAAAGGCCAAAATTATAAGACCTATCAATTTCTGACAACAAGCATATATGTATGAGACTGAGCATAACTCGATTATTTGAATTAAACTCCTGTTAACGGGGCCACTAGACAGGTCACCGCCCATTGAAATATCGACATGGGTTTTCTTTGCACGTTTCAAACTTTACCCAATTGCGTTTGTTTATTTATCAAGCTAGCTAGGTAAATCATAGATAATGAAGACCAATGCTTTCTCTCTATTGGATTGTCTTTCTATTCAAATATTCACAACATTTTATATCTTATCTGTAACTCAAATTCTCAATCCAATTAAGAAAATTATAGTAATTAATGTCATTGCTTTAAGAATCTTTTTTTTTTTTTGGGTCTTATTTAAATTAATTATATGTGATTTTGTTGAATAATATCCAGATGGGAATAATTGGAGACAAGTTGGACATTGATTTTGTGATATCCACCGGAGATAATTTTTATGATGATGGACTGACGGGAGTTGATGATCCAGCATTTGATGAGTCATTTTCCAATATCTATACAGCACCTAGCTTGCAAAGGAAGTGGTACACTGGTATAATTCTGTAACAATTATCTATTTAAATATAGTGCAAATATTATATTTTACACTCTATAATTTTGGTGTGTAACAATTTTTTTTTTTTTTTTAGAAGATGGTGGGTAACAAATTAAACTATGTAGTTTTAGGAATATAACAAATTAAATCATCCACTTTCAATAGAAACAAAATAGTTTTTCTGGTCTCAAAAAAGAATTTAGCTTTTCATAATAATTAAAAAAAAAAAAAAAACAACAACAACAACAAATTAGAGCAATGCTACCACGTACATAATATATTTCACAACAAATTTTATAACTAATGGATTGTTAAGTTATTATTTATTCTCATTTGGATCAATTATTAATATTACTTTATTATTTGACATTTATAACTTGCCAACTCAACGGTTATGAAAAATATTATAACTTTAGACCTATTGAACAAAATAAACGGCATGGTTTCAAAAAGTGACAAAATAAACCTTTAAATGGGCCGAGCTTTAATTCATTACTTTTTAATATCTCGTGATTTAATTTGTTATTTTTTAAACTATATGTTTCAATTAAAATTTTTTGAAAATCTTATGACTTAATTTGTTTTTTTTTTTTTAATTTAATTTACTATGTTACTACACTATAAAGTTTAAAATATTATGTCTTTTTTTTTTTTAAGTTTAAAATGTAACTTTTCAGGAAAAAAATACAAGTAATATTAATAACATTATAATAAAAAAGTAAAATAAAATAAAATAAAAAGTGATACATTTTTTGACTTCTCTTTATTATTATGTTGCAGTTTTGGGCAATCATGACTATAGGGGGGATGTTTTGGCACAACTCAATCCTATCCTCAGGAAATTGGACAGCAGATGGCTTTGCTTGAGATCTTTTATCGTGGATGCAGGTAATACAACTCCACTTTTCAGCTTTTCCTTTTCTTTTTTAAAAGCAACGTGGGAAGATATAACTATTTGAAATTTTAGAAAATTCAGTAGATTTTTATATAATTTGAATTTATTTTCTATTTTTGGCAGAAATTGTAGAATTTTTCTTCGTAGATACAACTCCTTTTTCGGATAAGTACTTCACGAACCCAAAGGATGAAGTCTATGACTGGAGAGGCGTATTACCTCGAGACCAATACCTTTCAAATCTCCTAAAGGTAAATCATTTAATTATATGCTCATATGTTATAAAAAATAAAAATAAAGTTTCAAAAAATAAAATAAAAAATTCTCAACACATAAATAAGCTTCTTCTTCTTCCGTTTTTTTTTTTTTTTCCTTACTAAATAATGAGAAATTTAGTGAGAAAAAGGACTTGGAATAGATGGGATGGGATCAATACGGAATGAAGAACAAAATTAGTCAAAGAATTAAACTGTCTCAACAAATAAATAAGTTTTCTTAAAAATTCATAATCATTTCCTAAAAATTTTGTGTGTTCTAGTTGATTGGTAAAGTTTTTCAGATTACACCAAAAATGAATTGATATTTTGACTTGATGATAAAAAATAATCAATTAAAATACTATCCTTATCTATAAAAAGATATTCCTAAAAATCTTGAACTCGATTTCCTAAATTTAAATAATGTTGTCACATTATAACACAAAAAACAAAAACCACAAAGTTGAAAAACCAAAATTTATCTATGCAGTACCATTTGTCTATAATGTAAGAATCTAAATTTATAATGAATCATCCATTTTAGGAATTGGATTTAGCATTGAAAGAGTCGACAGCAAAGTGGAAGATCGTGGTGGGTCACCATACAATCAGAAGTGCTGGGAATCATGGTAACACGGTAGAGCTTGTGGCTCAACTTCTTCCAATCCTTCAGGTAATTCAAAACGTTTACCAAATGATCTAAAAAAAAAAAAAAAATCCCATGTAAATTATTTTCGAAGTAAATAAATGCTTCTACTCAATACTGTTTTAAATCTTCAGGCAAACAATGTTGACTTTTACATAAATGGACACGACCATTGCTTGGAACACATAAGTAGTCCTGACAGGTAAATATGAATAATAATAATCTGAAACATAATTTTTGAAATGGAGAAAATCATAAAATTGAACCATACTCTTTGATGCAGTGCACTTCAATTTTTAACAAGTGGTGGTGGGTCAAAGGCATGGAAGGGTAATATTGATTGGTGGAATCCAATGGAAATGAAATTCTATTACGATGGACAAGGTTTCATGTCAGTGCAAATTACTCAAGCTGGTGTTGATATTGCATTCTATGATATTTCTGGCAGAGTTTTGCACAAGTGGGGTACAAACAAACAGCTCTACTCTACCATCTAGAGAAGTTTCACTGCAAAAAACAGTAGGAGGAGGCTTTGGGGGATATGTATTATATTAGAAACTTCTTTTGCTGATTGCTTGTTGGGAGATATGTTAACAAAAGCAAGGAAAAGAAAGGATGAAGAGGAAGATTAAAGATATCTATTAATCTATTGTTTCATATATATTAAGAAGTAAGGAGAGTCAAGACCAAAATGTCAATACTTAAGGAGTGGCGGCTAGTTGTGTATCACAAAACAACGAAATTTCCAAAAATATTAGACAACAAAAGGAAGAAAAACACTTGAATAATGCCTATATTTGAATCGTTTTAAGAGAGGAGGAAAGGGAGAAAAAGAGAGGAGGTTGGCAGGCCGCAAAAGTCTCTTGCCATTTCTTGGGCAGAGACTTTGAGACATGCTGAAAGAAGAAAAATGAGTTGAAGCAAACATTAAGGCCATTCGGCCATTTGGTGAAGTCCCAAAGAGGTGTCTGAAACTGTGTGAGAAACACAGTAAGAGAGAGAGAGAGAGAGAGAGGAAATTTGCTACCCACCAAATTTAAAGCTTACCACTTTGAATCGTTATTGACCCCATGTCCTTAAAAAAGTGGTAAGCTTTAAATTTGCTTTAGCTTAGGTAAAGAAAGGAGTTGTTTTAGTCATGATTAAGGAAAAATGTTGACTAAACTTGATTGACTTCACTTTCTCAAATAATTCGACCCCAAAAAAAGCTGATTATTATCATAGAACTTATTAGAAATCAACGAAACAACAAGCTTTTATGGGGGGAAAAAAGATCCAACTGCAACTTTAGCAACATAAATATAAGCTTCCATTTGTATGAATGTAGCTTGATTATGACTTGTGTGTAAACACGGGTTATAACCTAATTTTAATATGTATATTGTTACAAGTATTTTAAGGACACAAGTTAAAATATTAATAAATACTCAATTATGAGCTATAATACACATTTTTCAAAGGAAAAAAATAAATTTATTAATGATTTATTGGGTTTCACACACAAATTTATTATGGTTAATCAGTTATATGCGTGATTTTTTTTTTTTTTTTTAATATATGCATACACACGCAAGGACTATGAAATGAGTATAGATAATTATGTTTTTCAACCAACCTTACTTTATGTTCCACATCCTACTTTTCTGCCTACAAACCACGGTGACCACCCACAACTTTTATGTAGGCACTAATTTTCTTTACCTTGTGCTTTTAGGGGAGGATAAGTACTCCTCATGACACACTTGTCAGACCTCCATTTATATTCTTCTTCTTCTTTTTCCTTTTTTTCTCTTTTTTGGGCCGGGGGGCTATTTGATAATCTACCTGGCCACTTGAACATTTTATTGTCCATATCAATTTTATCAACTAGTTCCATGCACAATCAAGCATATGTAAAGTAGTGTCTCACTACCTCATGAATTTAAAATTTCTCCCCAAATGACAGCCAATCCAATCCCACTCAAAATTCAACTTTCCAAAGATGAAAAACTTCAACTTGGCAACAGAATCCGTATAAAACAGAACTTACTTCATCTTTATAGTTTATTTAATACAATTTTAGGCATTCTAACTTTTAAATTGAGTGGTGTATTAATAGATACGTATGTGACACTTATGCTTGAGTTTCATTTACTTTCCAAATCAAATATATTAAGTTTCCTTATGCCAAAAGGAAAACCTTATTTCTCGTATCTCTCCTACACTTCATTTCAACCGAAGACTTCCATTAATTTACTTGTAATATGCATGACATTTACCTTTTGAAAAGTGTTATAAACATTATTTTTACAACATTTTCACAACAAATTATAAGTGATAAGTTGTTGTTAGTTCTAATTTGAATTCACAATTTAAATTACTTTTTTGTCCACCCGTAACCACTCATATCAACATACCATTTAAAATATACTAAGAAATTGTTGTAATAAACGTAACATTTCTATTACCTTTTCCCATTTTAAATGGTATATTTTTTTTTTCCTTTTATATACATAGATACGATAAGATTTGAACTTATAACAGTAAGACACCAATTAATATATTTTCATGTCATGCATGCTGGTTTCTTAAATAGCATGAGTCACTTTTTTCCGCCATTTAAATATATATATATATATATATATATATATATATATATTTGAAGGAAACTATTCTAGTTCCAATAATTTTTTGTTTTTATTTATTTATGTTTTTCTCTCTATATATGTGGTAAACATATCCTTCGTATATATGTGTCTTCGTATCTTATGATCTACTTATCCTTCATTGGTTCCTTGCTTCTCGTAATAGCCACAACTATTCCTTCTTTTTCCATTAATTCAACTGGTATGTACTATGTACCACCTCTACAGTAGCCCGTAATTATAAACCACCATAATCAGATTGGACCAGCCAAAGGACTTAGTTGGGTTGGCTGAACTCAATGACAGTTAATAACAACTTTTTTTGAAATTTTTTTGACAAATTTTTTGTCTTTTTTGAGCTTCATCTCATTTTTTTAGTTTTATAAGTACTGGGTTGGCTGAACTCAATGACAGTTAATAACAACTTTTTTTGAAATTTTTTTGACAAATTTTTTGTCTTTTTTGAGCTTCATCTCATTTTTTTAGTTTTATAAGTACTATTTGGTGTCTTTCGGTCAGTGCTTGTTAACATTTTCCCTATAACTTAGACACTTCTTTTTAATTTAGTGGAACCAATCTTACAAAAATACTAAATTTGCTATTAATTTTATTAAATAAATTTACAAATTTACCTGGTAATGAATTTAATTGAGTTTTATTTTGTTTTTGTTTTTGTTTTTAAGAATACTAAGTATTTTAATACACACGGAAAAATTAGAGAAAGTATTAAAGAAATTGATAGTAGTGTATATCCAAAAAGACTTAATTCTTAGATACACAACACAAGCTTTAAGGGCCCATTTGGTACGTGTGTTTAAATAACAGTTTTCAGTTTTTTTGGAAATACATGTGGATGAAAAAGTGTATGAAAATACGAGTAATGTTGTTTAAAAACTGTTGGGGGGAAAAATTTCTGATGTCCCCAAATAGAATATGGGGTAGCCAAGCTGAAACTCAACGATAGGCCCTTAAAATAAAACCCAAAGGCTATCAGTGTGGTGTAAGCCCGCCCAAGCAAAAGATAGAGGTTGCACCCTTACAAGAAGACAACAAATAAAGCATAATAAACACGTTAGTGTTGTTAATTCGTTATATTATTAGTCTTTTTATGGCGTCATAGTTCAAATCAGTCCTCTAGCGGTACGGTATTATCTCCAGCGATAAGGGTGAAATTATACTTAGAGTCCAGCAGTTAATGATCAAATAAATTTAGGAAAGTGTTCAGTCCTAGGGGTCCTTGTGTGTCTTGGTCAAGGGAATTTATAATACTTTTAGCCATCATTACATCAATTGTGAGGAAAAAATTCAATTGTTACAAATACATTATATTCTTCATCATAATAATAAACAATGATTTAAGGCTCCATAGTTACAAATAAAAGAGGAAAAATAGGATGGAATGAAGGGAGAGAAAGATCCCCAGCTTAGTGCAGCAAGTTTTTAAGCTAAGACTTTAGTGAGTGTAAATTTGTAAGGGACGAATGAGATGAATGTGGGCTACTTTTGAGTTAGTGAGGTGGGGTTGATGCTGAGACTGAAGTCTTTTATGGGTAATGGGTTGTTTTATGGTTAGCTGGAAGACACTTATGAGCTGTGGTAGTGTGAAAGGTGGAGAGGAAATATCTGGGATTAGATGGGTTTGAGCTCAAGGTAATGGATGAAAAAAGAGAGCTCTGTTATTTGTCAAAATGACCAACGAATTTCAGAAGTTTCAGAGGAATGGTTGAGTTGCTTCTTTGTTTAGCTTGCCTCTCCTTTTATAATGGAGTTTTGGAGAAGCATTGATTGGCAAGAATCCAAAAATGCATGACTCATTAAGGGTGACGAAATCAAGGTTTTAAGTTTCCTGATATTGTTGATTACAAGTAGGAAAATCTACTTTGAGGGGTTGTCTTGCTTCTTTGGGTAATGATGGGATTTTAGAGCTTTTTGCATTAAGTGCCAAGATTTTCGGGGCTAAGCTTAATTATTGTGTATCAAGAGTGAATCCTAATGCTGCAATTGAGATTTGGTCCCCAAGAAGTAAGATTCAACACCCCAAACCAAGCGTCAAATTCTTAGTCACTTCAGGGGGTTCCGCTGGAGATCCTTTTATGCCCTCCAAACCACATGTTCTCAATTATTTCCCCTTTAGGATTCATGGGCTTGGCACATGAATTACGTCTTGAATGTTTTTAACATTTTTAGCATCAATTTGTTAAAATTTGAATAATTTGGTTTCAGCTCTCCTTCCGTTGGAGGTGCATTTTTTGGAAAGATAATGAAATTTCATCATCCTTTGGACTTCAACTGATGTGACAGCCCTCGGGCAAATAGTTATAATGTTTGAAACAATAGGACAAGTTTCTAAATACCTTTGTAAGTAATATTTACTATGATGAATTTCATATTGCAAATAATGTTTCATGGTTTCTAATAATCACATCATAACTTAAATGATAAGCTTGTGGGTTTGAATATTTACCATGAGTTTTGTAATAAATATTATAGATGTTGTGATGTAAGATAGATAGTGAGCATGAGTTTAATATGAAATAAATAAATATCATGGGTTCAATAATCATAACTTTTCATGGGCTTTTATAAGATGATTGCCATGGGTTTTAAGAATAGATAATTCATAAATTCCATGAGCTTGTAATATTACAGTAATATGTTTAAGCATCTAAAGTATTTGTTCATTATTGGACTTTTTAGGTGAAATAATTGCGATGTAGTATTTTGCCAAGTATTGATAACCTTGGGCTTTCGATAAAATAGTGCCAAGTAATTAGCTTGAGTTTTTTAATAGTGCCAACGTAAGTTGGGTTTTTGATATTGCCAATGAGAATTGGGCTTTGATATTGCCAATGAAAATTGGGTTTTAAATATTGCCAGCAAGAACTGGGTTTTGATGTTGTCAATGAGAATTGAGTTTTGATGTTGCCAATGAGAATTGGGCTTTAATATTACCAATGAGAATTGGGCTTTGGATAAATAAATTGTCATGAGTTTAAATCATGGGCTTTGATTATGGATTTGAATTCCATTGATAAAATTGTTTTGCCATGGACTTGAATCATGGGCTTTTCAAATATTATGAAGCATAAGTATTATTGGACTTTTAAATAGAATATGATGTGCTCGTTGAGTTCAAATTGTCAGTTTTGGGCTTAGCTAAATAATGATAATAAAATTGGATAAAATATGAGTTTTTGGACTTTTTGTGATAGTGTATATCATAACCCGGTTTAGATAATGAGATATAAAATATTTGTGATTAATGGAATAATAGAGCAAAAAATATTTGGGAAAACCCAATAACTTGTTAGTGGTATAAATAGGTAGTACTCAAATAAAATTAGCTGTAAAAAAAAAAGTACCCTAACAAAAACTAAAAATATGTGTTTAAATACATGTACTAAACGGATCCTAAACCTCTTTAAATCATACTCATTTTCCAATGTGGGATTAACACATTATTTTTATAACTAAAATTATGTTTTTGGTTTATAAACACACTCGTTAGCGAATAAAGGCATATTTGGTAACCCTACTCAATACACATTTTTCACATTTTAAACATATTTAGACACATTTTTACATACTTTTTCACTCACACGTATATCAAAAACACTTCAACAATATTACTCAAACAAAATAAGCTTTTTCCATGTCATATCAAAACTTCCTTGACCGTTAACATTATTCTTTTCTTGGTTTTTTGGTAGAAAGGACCGTTAGTAATATTTCATTTTCAAGGAAATCGGACACTTGCATCATTGAAGTTTCTGAGTAATTCTTTACGCAAAATATCAATATTTACTCCCTTGTTATAATCTAGATTTTGTTTTCTTTTTTTACCGTATTGCATATTTGGTAGGGTTGGCAAAATTGGCACGACATAACACAAAATTAGCAGATTATGAGTTGAGATTTAATAGGTTCGTGTCATATTCAAGTTGACATGACTAACTTGTTTAATAAACAAGTTAGGTTAGTGTTTTAACATATGAAACCCGTTTGGCCCGTTTGACTTGTTTAATTAAATGACATTTTACTAATATACACTTCAAATCTTAAGTTTATAAACTTATTAATTGTTGTGGTTTATTTTCTTTGACATATTGTGATTGATTATTTGTGATATTAAGATATGCTTTAGTTTTAGATGATTATTTGTGATGCAGTTACTTTTTAGTTCTGAATTTTATATTAAAAATATTTATGTGCTTGTTTTTACATAAATATTTTTTTTTCATTTTCATAAAATCTAATAAACAGGTCAACACGACTGACCCATTTAATAAATGGGTTGTATTAGAGTTGAGGAATCTTGACCCATTTAATACACATATCGGGTTAATGTTGACTTATATAGTCGAATACTCATAAGTTGACACGACAAGAACTCGACACGCAAACACGAATTGCCAACACTAATATTTTGCACGTCTTCTAACTCCTAACCTAAGCTATATATATAAAAGGAACGTGGTTCACCAAAGCTACCATTTTTTTTTTCTCACTCCAAGCATTGCAACCATGGTTTCTCCATCTCACAGTTCCATGCTTTTATTTATTTTCTTTACTGCAAATCTCTGGCTATGCTTTGTTCCTTCACGGCAGAGCTTAAGCGTTTTGAACACCCCGTGAAAGCTGATGGGTCTCTAAGCTTTTTGGTCGTTGGAGATTGGGGAAGAAAAGGACTCTACAACCAATCCCTTGTTGCTTCTCGGGCCATTATACAATATATAAATATATATATTCTCCTTTTCTTTTTTTTGCAGTTCTTACATCAATAACTTTGATTCATCTGCTTAAAAATTTTATAGGGCCTTTTTACATCTAAATATCACTTAGATAATTTTTTTTTTTTTTAAATTTCAAATCTATTATTAATTCTTACTTATTAGTATGACTAATTCACCCAAAGTGAGTTAATGATAATTACTATATAGGTTTTACAAACTGGCATATCACCAATTAAAAAATATTTATTCAAATATTCATTTATTATATTATTTAAATAACATCGATCATATTCATGTCACATTAGTTTGTAAATTTTTTGTACTAAAATTTGTATTAGCTTTAGTATTTTTCATACACTTAATGATGACTAAGTTGTATTTCTATTAATTCTTTTTTTTTTTTTTTTTTTTGTGGAGAAAACGCTAAACTTATTACAAATTTAACTACAAAAAGCTTACAAATTGATGTAGCAATGAAGTGGCACTTCAACAAAAGAATAAATGAGTATTGAATTACTTAATTAGTGACATACAATTTGTAGGACCTATGTAATAAAACTTGTACTATACTAGTATAACTTTAATATTTTAGTTCTTCTTAAGATTGGGAAAAAAATATACTACTCCTAACTCACATTTTTTTTTCTTTAATTTAAAAAAAAAAAAAAAAAAAAAAAAAAAAAAAAAAAAAAAAACCTTACCGCCCCATATTTGTGGGCCTTTTTATGTTAGGGGGCCTTAGGCCATGGCCGGCACTGGTAAAACTGTTACATACAACATATTTGATGTATTTGTTTGTGAAAAATGTTTTGATAAAATGTTAAGAGACTTGTACCTGCATTGTTTGCTTTCTATTAGAATACAAATCCCCCTCTCCTCCCAATGCTATAAATATTGAATTAATAAACACAAAATAAATACAATAGGATGTTTTCAATTATTAAGGGATTAGAAGAATTCATGCATTATCCATGACGGCAACCTTATTAATAAACTATTTAGCATAAAAATAATGATAACAAACTGTGAATGTGTCAATTTCAAAACAAAGACAACAGAAACTGAACTTGTAGGCCAGTAATTAACTGAGGGAACTAGTAACAACTGCCCAATCAAATTAAGGTGGGCCTCTCAGCATGAGCATATTAATTTGAGTCAAACAAGCTTTACATTATCTTTTACTAATTAAATGAAGATGCTTGCCTTAGCATTTATCAGCTAATACCGTTAAATAACTATACTGCCAAAAGGATATTCGATATAATATGTGGATATTTCTTCTTCTTCTTTTTTCCTTCCTTTTGATCACGACTCTTGTGGAGACTGGAGAAGTAAAGCTCACCTCATTAAACTATGATAGACTACGATGTTTCAGAGGGCAATTTCCTTGCACAATCCTAATTGATCCTTGGAAAATATACTACAAATCCTCACCACCCACTACCGAATATTTTTTTGGTATCTATGCTAATTTCACATCAAACTTTCTCATCAATCAGTGCATAAAATTGATGGATACAACACTTCAAATAAGTATTCAATAAATAGAGTTTTTGCACATTCCTTTCCCTTTGGTAATAGTCAATTACAGAGTGATAACATGAGTACTACAAATTTTATTGTCATGAAAATTTCAAATTGATATGTCAATTTTAAAACATAACATAAAAAAGTAATTAAAAAATTATTTATTATATTATTGATGTGTCATTAATCATATTTATTATTATATTAATTTGTAAACATTTTATAGTAAAATTAGTAGTAATTTTAGCATTTTTACTGGCGGACAATTGTTAGAAATATGTGGTTAAATAATTAAATTTACCATATCTCAACACTTCAAATAAGTATTCAATAAATAGAGTTTTTGCACATTCCTTTCCCTTTGGTAATAGTCAATTACAGAGTGATAACATGAGTACTACAAATTTTATTGTCATGAAAATTTCAAATTGATATGTCAATTTTAAAACATAACATAAAAAAGTAATTAAAAAATTATTTATTATATTATTGATGTGTCATTAATCATATTTATTATTATATTAATTTGTAAACATTTTATAGTAAAATTAGTAGTAATTTTAGCATTTTTACTGGCGGACAATTGTTAGAAATATGTGGTTAAATAATTAAATTTACCATATCTCAATAACTTAACCTTTTAGGAGAATCGGTAATTTAACATGATATCAAAGTAAGAGATTTTAATTGTAATATTTTGCGAAACATTAAGAGAAAGAGTTTGGATAATTTGACTTCCACATTAATATGCACATCCTCCAATGACTAAAAGCAGCTACATGTGAAGACCGATCATTCTGGTCTTTTTTCTTCTTAGGGGAAGACGAGATTTGCCACCGGTATTGAATTCTTCACACATAAAATTTCACTAGGCTTTTTTCCAATCATTTTCTCATTATATCAAGATTTTTTTTTTTTGGGTTGAAAAAAAAAATATTTATGTGAATTTGTTTTGCATGGTTTGAAAGTCATAAAAAACAACAAGCTTTAACGCTCATTGGTTCTTCAAATTACTTCTTTCTTCCCCCCTTTTTTTTTCTAAGTGAAAAAAATTATTAAACTCAAAGAAAATTACAAAGAGTCTTCAAACAGAGATGTACAAAAAGCTAGTGGGATAATTGGATAAACATTTAAAGACATTAATAATTAAGACCTTCAAAAGACAAATTAAATGCCCAGACCCTAAACCCTAATGAACCTAATTTATTACCCCACTCCTCTTCACCCAAGACCACTCAAATTTGGGTCTTTAAACCCCACAAGCCTTTAAGACTTGTGGAAGTACCATTCCACCCAACGTGGACGGTCGTACTTTGAGCATTCTTTAAACTCAGTAGAAACTAAAAAGTCCTTTTATGTCATCAGCTATATTTTGTAATTGCCAGTGCCAACATATTTTCACACATGCTTCTCGGGGCATCTATAAACATTTTTCACACACGCAATAATTAAGTATATCCCTTTGTGTCACATAAAAAAAAAAAAAAAAAAGTATGTCCCTTTGTGCTGTTTATTTTTAGGACTCATGACTGAATAGTGATTTTTTTTTTTGTTTTTGAAGGAGACTGAATTGTGAATTGAAGCCACGTCATTTATGATAACAAATTAATGTCCTATTATTGTTGCATCTTACCTTCTTTTTTTTTTCTTTTTTTTCTTTTTTGAGAATTCCCTCAATTTGGGGATAATTTATTCAACATGCAAATCTTTGGATACAAAATTCAGAATAAAAGGAGGAACATCCTCCAACCAAACACGTAAAGGAAAAGACATTCCGCCATCCTTAACTAAAGCATGAGCTACACTATTACCCTACCACCTTACATGAGAGACAGAATAAGTTTGAAACAACCTGGCTATAGACTTAAAGTCTTTTACTAGGTGCCCCCACAAAGGCATTGGGCCTAATAATTCCATGCATATAACATATTCTGAATGGGTCCTTTTATATTCCAACTACCAGTTTTCTTTCCAGCAAAAAGAAAAAAAAAAATTATATTCCAACTATCATGTTGAAATGAAAAGTGGAAAGTGGAAACACATCCCTCATTTTTAGTCACTAAAAATATTTTGATATTTATTCTTTATATATATATATATATATATATATATATATATATATATATATATATATTTGGCGGCCAAAAGAGTTTTAGCTGCACATTAATAATATTTTTAGAGATGTAGCTTTCAAAAGGATTAAACATAGCTAGTTGAAAACACAAACAATTCGGTCTCTAAATTATTAGTTTTGGAACCAAATCACCAATAAAAAAAAGAAAATGGCAATTGTTATTAATTAAGTGGTAAAAACAGTGATGTTGATCAGGAAACAAATTAAGAAAAATTGTACTTGAAATTCTAAAATTGCCTATGGCTAAAAGATTAATTACGCAATAAAATTTCCCACACAAAAAAATATGGAAAAATGGTGGTTTAGTGAATTTAATTTGTACTTTGTACAGTTTCTTTTATAATTTTATATAAGCAATTTTTTTTTTCTTTCCAATTTGTAAATTTGTAGATGGGAGTAGTTGGGGAGAAACTAGACATAGACTTTGTGATATCGACTGGGGATAATTTCTACGAAGATGGATTGACAGGGGTGTCTGATCCAGCATTCAGTGAGTCCTTTATCAATATCTACACTGCCTCAAGCTTGCAGAAACAATGGTATAATGGTAAGGTTCGCCTAGGATTTACAATTCTTCTTGCAACTGGTTTCCTATGGATCTTAACTTTTTCTTTAAAAAATACTTTAATGAAGTATAAAATAACAATTTTTTTTTTTCTGATAATAAAATTTGTGAATAGATTTGAGCTTTATTTATACAAATATTAAAATGATTAGGTTATACGTATACAATGTCATTTCAAATCCATGATATCACAAATTTTTTTTAACAAAATATCCAAAACCCAAAGTCATGCAGTAAATTTATATGTAGCTATTTTATTTATACTAGAAATTATTCTTGAAATCCCTTAATTTTAAATCCTCAAATTAATCTATATGCAACAAATGGTAACTTTTCTTTTGTATGAATATTGATATTTGATACCTAGCTAGTGCTATAAGCCAGGGTAGAATTAATGTATTCCTAGGTTTTATTCATATTAAATTTGCAACAGTTTTGGGAAACCACGACTACAGGGGCGATGTAGAGGCACAATTGAGTCCCATCCTCACGAAGATGGACCACAGATGGCTTTGCTTGAGATCTTTCATTGTGAATGCAGGTATTGAATTTTTTGCTTATTAATTAGAATGAAAAAAATCATCTATTTGTGATATTAATGTCATAGAACTGGAGATGGATAAGAATACAATCATACATATCTTACATTCTCATTGTTTGTATGTGTTTATTCTGAAATGTGATTAATTTGTAAGGTGAAATATGTTTCTTTTTATTTTTAGAATACTAAGTGTAGGGTTACAAATTGTAGCCCAAACCCAAAAGAATTGGGGAATAAGCCCAATACAATAAATTTGTAAGAGAGTGGGTGAAAGAATTGGGCTGTTAATGGGTCTTCTAACGGTTAATTGAGGTTTAAAGCCTGTCCAAGGAGGAAAAGACACATACTTTAGGATCAAGTATATGTCCGAGGAGTAAGTTTTTAGATGAATTGGCTATTCCTGAAAGTTAGTTTTTCACTGTGCTACAGTAATTCTCTTTCACTATTTTTCTGCTTGTATTTTTCTGATCCCTTTCTTATGGAGTGTCTCCTCCATTATATAATCCTCACCAATTCATTCCTATCGTCCACTTGTTTATCATCCAACCCTGCACTCAAGTATCTGTCTTACTAAGCAGCTTTTCTGGTTTTCTGTGGGCGATAGTAGTTGAAAACACTGTTCAGAGGTCTTCTCCACATTAATGCGGCCAGGAAAGCTGTTGTAGTGCATTTAATGCGGTAGTAGCAGCTTTTTCCCAAGATATTTCCGTGTTCTTATCCCTTCTTTACACCTCTGAAGTCTATCCTCGTTGCTGGTACGTCCTGGAAGCTTACCCAAGTCAAGCAAAAGCTCACCTGACTGACATTCGTCAAGTTCGAGACGAATAACCATCTCAGGCCAGTGTCTTTGAACATTTCCCTGCACGGCTACTCCCTATGGGGCTTTTCCAAATATTTACTCCTCCTCGGACGTATTCTTATCAGTAAATGGGGCTTAAGGCCCAATATAAGAGTTCAAGCTTTCGCCCCCCACACTAAGTATTTAACACATACAGACGAAAAACGTTATTACTACTTTTGCACCAATACATAATGTAAGGACGAAAAATATCATGGTTAAATCTTAAATACCACCTACTTTTCTTAAATAAATAAAACCACCTACATATTTACAAAATATGCTTCATTATTTTTATATCTATAGCATTCGTATTGGGATCATCTTTGTTATTTTTTCTTGAATTTGAAAGTATACTTGGTAAGGGTAACTATGTTATATAAAACATCATATTTACAAATAGTTACTTAAAAATAAAGCAATTTTATGGATTTCCATTTTACAGGATTTGTGGAGTTTTTCTTTGTGGACACAACTCCATTCGTGAATGACTACTTTACTGACCCAAAGGAGCATACCTATGATTGGAAAGGCATTTTGCCACAACAGGAATATCTTTCAAACCTCTTAGAGGTAACCTAAGATTCTTCTCATTAGTTTTTTTTTTTTTTTTTTTGGAGAGAGGAGAAGTGAAAGCCACAAACCTACCTCAAAATCCATGTGCACACATATATTTTAGTTGATAATTTCATAGCTAGACATACGTGCACACACACACACACACACACACATATATATATGATGTAAATTAGTAAATATTCCGGACAACCCATAATCTCTCATCTCTAATAATCAATATTATCTTACAAATGGTATATATTGGAAATGCAAAACTTTTTTTTTTAATTTGTTAATGTGAGTGTCCAGAACTGTTCGAGCACTTGCTTATTCTCCATGTGTGTATGTAATTCTTGCATTTCACACACATTAGGTAATTAATGGAGGAATCCCTAAGGGTCTCTCCAAGATATTAATTAGGACTTGAACCAAAGACCTCAACCACACTTAGTGCATCACTTGAACTTCCTTATGTATTGGCACACGAAGGTAATCAATAGTTTTGATTTTGGTTTTGCAATAGGATGTGGATTCAGCATTGAGGGATTCCACAGCAAAATGGAAGATTGTGGTCGGCCATACAATTAAAAGTGCTGGGCAGCAAGGTATCACTATAGAGCTTGAAGAGCAGCTTCTCCCAATCCTTCGGGTAATATAGTAATAGTAAATATATTCTAATTAGTTAGGTTTCCAATAAAATCGAACAATTTTTTGGTAAAAGATTATTGTAATTTGTTAGGGTCATAATTTATTGTAATTGGCTAATCTTTTGACAAAATGCATTTTACTTGTAATTGGGTAGATCTAAGATGAGTTTAGTACTTCAAGAAACATGTTGTTCAAGTCAAGTATTAAAGACATGAAGATCGGTCCAAAAAACAAGTGAAGAAAAGTTATTTATTAAGTCTCGACAAATAGCTCGACAGATCCCTGCTATCGAGACTTAATGTGAAACTCGATAGATAGCTCAACAGCAGCTTGATCTATCGAGATTTACGATTTTCAATTTTCTAAATCTGAAATTCGGTCCAGGCTTAAGTATTTGTTCAAGGTTTCTTTTCTCATAACACTAGACATATATAAAGCTTATTTTAAGAGCCATCACACACGAATACAGAGACCAAGAGACTTATTTTCTCTATGTGAAGCTACTGTGTTTGTACATCATAAGATTTTGTAACCAAGTATTTCCTAATCTTCATTGTTGATGAAGTGAAGAACTTTGTAGCCAACAATATCTATTCAAGTTGCTGGAGTTAGTCACGTACTGAGATCTGTGCAAAAGGGTTAGTCACAAATTAAAGGTTTGTGCATCAAAGGGAAAGAAGACTACTACAAGATCAAGTTCAATTGGGTATTGGAGTAAAGGTTCAACTGTAGGTTGGTATTTTGGGATAAGCCAGGGTAGTTGGTAAGATTCTTTAAACTTGTAATTGCTTGATTGCTGATTAGTGAATTCTCAGGAGTGGTGACCTTAAAATCACCCAATAGGATTTTTTCCTTGTGAGGTTTTCTCCATTTGTCAACAAATCACCGTTTCCAATTTATTTTTGGCTGAACTTAGTATTTTTGGTGATTTGTTGATGCCTTCACATTTTGCATATAATTGAACTTAATTAATCAACTTGAGTAATTGAATTAATTTACCGAGGTCAAGCTATCTTAACCCAACATAATTGAAGTAACAATTTCCTAAATCCGTTGTATTTTTAGGCAAATAATATTGATTTGTACGTAAATGGGCATGACCACTGCTTGGAACACATTAGTAGCACTCACACTGACAGGTTAGTATTATTATTATGTGTGAAAATAATTCAGAGAATTTAGTTTACTTTAACAGCTAACTAATAACATTGTTCTTATGGCAGCCAAATTCAATTTCTAACAAGTGGAGGTGGCTCTAAGGCATGGAGGGGTGATATAAGGGAGTGGAACCCTGAGGAATTGAAGCTATATTATGATGGACAAGGTTTTATGTCAATGAAAATTACCCAAACCCATGTGGATATTGTGTTCTATGATGTTTTTGGTAATGTTTTGCACAAATGGGGCATCTCCAAAAACCATGACGATGCCGAATTATGAAGAGAAATATATGCTAGCAGTATCATGGACAAAAAGATATATCTATAACATCCATATGTTGCTTTTACACCAAGAGGAAGAGAGGGGGTGAAAGGGAAGGTAATTTTTTTATTGTGGTCATATACATATATTTGAAGGAGGATGAGGAAGAGAGATTCAATGTCAGTGCAAATTACTCAAGCTGGTGTTGATATTGCATTCTATGATATTTCTGGCAGAGTTTTGCACAAGCGGGGGACAACCAAACAGCTCTACCCTACCATCTAGAGAAGTTTCACTGCAAAGAAGAAAGGCTTAAGATCTAAAATATATGCAAAAATATGAAGCTTAGCCCTCAACTGGGGTCTTTAGAAATAAGAAAGATTATTATGCAATGGTATTATTATAAAAGCAAAAAAAGTAGGAGGAAGCTTGGAGGATACGTAACATATTAGAAACTTCTTTTGCCGATTGCTTGTTGGGAGATATATTAACAAAAGCATGGAATAGGAAGGATGAAGAGGAAGATATCTATTAATCTATGGTATTCATTTTATGCTTTCAAACCTATGTAATCTATATCAATGAAGTTTGTAGTTTAAAAACATCTGTTTGGTCTTGGTTCAAAGAGTTCTCAACCACTGGTCAATCCTAAAAATCAGTTCCATATCACAAATTGTATTAGAACTGCACTGAAAAACCTAGAGTAATTCATCATACGATATTGAAATAATGGAACTCTTTTTGAGTGCTACAACTATAGAGAGTCGAAATGTTTAAAGAGAAGATCTTTACTACTGAGTTTTGTGGTGAGATTGTATTTACTTCTTGAGATTTATTTGTTATATCTCCAATTTATTGTGAACTCAAGTTTGGCATAAACTTAAGAGGTGTAATCTGTATTTTCATAATGGATTTTTTCAGAGTTATCTCATGGTTTTTCCCTCTACAGTATTAGAGGGGTTTTCATGTAACATTTTATGTTCTTGTGTGATTATGTTTCTATAGTGCTTGCTAAAAATTTGTTTCCGTGTGTGTGTCTATATATATATATATATATATATATATATATATATATATATATATATATATATATATATATATATTGTTATTACTTGGTAGTTATTTATTTTAATTTACACGTAGACATTGAGAGGGTTTTTTCCCTTACAATTCACATTAGCCTGTAATATTTGTTTTAATTTACACATAGACATTGAGAGGGGGGGGGGGGGGGGGAGGGGGTTTCCCCTACAATTCACATTAAGCCCATAACATTTTGCTACTCTTAAGTTGCTAAGAAAGTTTGAATGTTGTAAGTACAGTGAGTGAAAAAGTAATGAGAGTTGAGAAAGTTCTTAGGAAAAAACTTAGGTGCTCCGGGAGCAATGCTCGCTCCTCTCACATGAGAGGTGAGCTCCACACGTGGGTCCCACCATGGGGCCCACCCCTTATGTGAGAGGAGGGAGCATTGCTCCTAGAGCATGTAAGAATTACCCAAGTTCTTAATTCAAAATCTAACGAGAGGTTTTGTAGCTAGCTTGGAATGTCTAGGGTCTAGTTATAGAATAAGGAGTGAAGCTATTGACCTCATGTTCATAAACAAGTGGTAAACTTTAAATTTGCTTTTGCTTAGGTAAAGAAAGGAGTTGTTTTAGTCATTATTAAGGATAAATGTTGACTAAACTTTATTGACTTCACTTTCTAAAATAAGTCGACCCCTAGGAAAGTTGATTAATGTCATAAAACTTGTAAAGAATCAACCAAATGGAACATGCTTTTATGGGGGGAAAGGATTCACCCATGACTTTAGCAACATAGAGACAGGCTTCCATTTGTGTGAATGTAGCCAGTATATGACTCGTGTGTAAAAAGAGGTTATAATCTAATTTTAATATGGGTACTGTAGGGTCTGGGTTTGAACACTATTCCTATAAGATGAACAAATCCAAGCCCAATGAGCACAACACAATGAATTTGTAGAGAGTGGATAGAAGAACTAGGCCTTAACAAGTAGGATAACAGTTAGAATGGATTTGGACAAGTAATCAAATGGAATCAAACTGGAGTTATCTAAGTAAACCAGTCATTGGCGTAGTCCGAGGAGGTGTGTTCCTATATATATTGATGAAAAATGATTACATATATGGCTCAGGTCGTTAAAATACTTTTTCTTACAAATTTTCGATCCCTTCTTCATGGAGGGTCTCTCACATTATATAACTCCTCTCGGACCATCCTGGCTTTACACTTGTTGAACATTTGGGCCCTTACTTGAGTGTTTGTCCCATCAGACACTCCCTTGAGCCTTCTGTGAGTCGGGGTAGCCAAAGTAACGCTGTTTAGAGGTCTTTTCCACATTAATGCAGCCAGAGTGTTAGCTGTGGGAATTGCTCTACTGTCATGTTCCAGTGTGCTTACCTGTTGTACTTATCTTTTTCTTGGGAGGCTTTGGGAGTTGTATCTGTCGGTAAGTAGCTCTTCTCTTACCTCAGCCTTGGTTAGCCGAGGACAAAGTTGTTCTCGACAAGGTTTTTGGGCTGCCATGATCTCCCCTGTCTTCTCCATATGCGAGTATGGGCCCTAGCTTGTGCCTCAGGCCCAGTACGAGAGATGGTAAGTAGCTCTTTACTTACCTTAGCCTTGGTTAGCCGAGGACAAAGTTGTTCTCGGCAAGGTTTTTGGTCTGTCATGATCTCCCCTGTCTTCTCCATATGCAAGTATGGGCCCTAGCTTGTGCCTCAGGCCCAGTACGAGAGATGGGCATAGATTGCTGGGCTTTACAACCCCACAAGTACTATTATGAGTGTCTTAACGGCACAAATTAAGAATTAATAAATATTTAATTATGAGTTATAATACACATTTTTCAAAGCAAAAAAAATACATTTATTAATAATTCATCGAGTTACGCACAAATTTACTATAGTTATATGTTTTGTTTTGTTTATTTTTTTGTTTTTTTAAAATATATGTGTACACGTGAAGGACTATGAAATGAGTCAGAATAATTATGTTTTTCAACTAACCATACTTTATTATTCCACGTCCTACTTTCAGCCTACAAATACAAACCACCCACAGCTTTTATTTAGGCACTAATTTTCTTTACCTTGAGCTTTTAGGGTAGGACAAGTAGTCCTAATGACTCATGACACAGACCTCCATTTAAATTGAGTGGTGTATTAATAGATACGTATGTGACACTTATGCTTGAGTATCATTAACTTTCCAAATCAAATATATTAAGTTTCCGTATGCCAAAAGGAAACCTTTATTTCTCGTATGCCTCCTACGCTTTCATTTCAACAAAGACTTCCATTAATTAACTTTTAACATGGTAGTGAGAAGTGTTATGTTCACAATATTTTCATAACAAATTATAGGTGGTAAGTTGTTATTGGTTCTAATTTAAATTTATAACTTAAATTACTTTTTTGTCCACATACAACCACCCATAACAACCTGCTATTTAGAATATATTGTGAAATTATTGTAGACATAACATTTTTCTTAAATTTTCCCCTTTTAATCAAAATGACATGAGTATATGACCAAATAAACATGGAATGTATATATTTTTTTTTCTTTTATATACATAGATATGATCAGATTTGAATTTATGACTGTAATACACCAATTGATATATTTTCATCTCCTTAAGGCATGCTGGTTTCTTAATTGTATGAGTCACTTTTTTCTGCTATTTTTTAAAAATTTATTTGAAGGAAACTTTTCTAGTTCCAATATATATATATATATATATATATATATATATATATATATATATATATATATATATATATATATATATATTTTTTTTTAATTTCTTTCTGTTTTTCTCCCTATATATGTGCTATACATATCCTTCAAACATATTAACCCAGGCAGGTATATATGTGTCTTCTTTTTTTCTTTTCTTTTTAAGTATTCAACAATTGAGGTCATTCCTTGACTCAGCCCAATGTTACATGTCACGGCATCTTATCCTTCATTGGTTCCTTGCTTCTGGCCACAACTATTCCTTCTTTCCCCATTAAAGAATCCATTCAACTGGGTATGTGCCGTAGCCCGTAATTAAAAACTACCATTATGAGATTGGGCCAGCCAAACTACTTATAGTTTTTTTTTTTTTTTTTTTTTAATACTAAGTATTTTAACACATAAGAAAGATGAGAACGAAAAGATCTCAAAGAAACTGACAGTGCTATATATCCAAAATGATTTAACTCTTAAATATACAACACATGTTTTAAATCTTTTTAAATCACATTTATTTTCCAATGTGAAATTTATCTACAATTTTTTCTTTTGAGAATACTAAAAAAGTGTTTGGTTGTATTGTTTAAACAATGATTTTCATTGTTTAAACAATACAATACATATTTCCACAATACTTTTTCACCCACACGTATTTTCACAACACTTAAAATAATGTTACTAAAAAAACATTACTATACGGACTTAACACACACTTAATTAGCAATATACATGATTATATTCTTTTCCTGTGTTTTTTCGTGGAAAGGACCGTTAGCAATATTTCATTTTCAAGGAAATCGGACAGTTGCGTCATTGAAGTTTCTGAGTACTTCTTTTCGCAAATACCATTATTTACTCCCTTGTTTATAATCTAGATGTTTTTTCTTTTCTTTTTTGTCTCGTATTGCATATTCTGCACGCCTTCTAACTCCTAAGCTATAAAGGGAACGTCGGTTCACCAAAGCTACCATTTTTTTTTTCTCATTTCCAAGTATTGCAACCATGGTTTCTCCATCTCACAATTCCATGCTTTTCTTTCTTTTCTTTACGGCAAATCTTTGGCTATGCTTTGTTCCTTCCACGGCGGAGCTTAAGCGTTTTGAACACCCCGTGAAAGCTGATGGGTCTCTAAGCGTTTTGGTCGTTGGAGATTGGGGAAGAAAAGGACTCTACAACCAATCCCTTGTTGCTACTCAGGTCAATATACAATATTCTCCTCTTCTTTTTTAGAGTTCTTACATCAATTACTTTGATTTATCTGCTTAAATATTCACTAATTAATATATTTAAACTCCCAAAAACCAAGCTTATCTTCATGTCAACACACGTGTATGTGTATTTACATGAGCACTTTTTTTTCTTCAATCTTTTTGACACTTTGATAATCAATATGTACATGTAGTGCTGTAAAAGCCAAATTGGACTGGATTAATTAATATACAATTAGTTCCCTGTCTAGCTAGTTGGATAAAACTGTCACGTACCGACATATTTGATGTCTTTGTTTGCTAAAAACAAAACAAAATAATGTGATTAGATACACGTAGCTCTATATCTATTGCATAGTTTGCTCTCTATTGTACAACACGAGAATTAATTAGAATTCAAATCCTCCTCTCCTTCTCAATGCTATAAATATTTAATCAAATAAACACAAAATGTAATAGGATGTTTTCTATTAAGAGATTAAAAGAATTCATGCATTATCCATGACCGCAACCTTATTAAAAGATTCAAGTTTTTTTGCAGAATACGTAATCTATTAACTAAGAGTAGGTTTTATACGTAGGGAAATTAGTAATAATATCTGTTAGTACTTAATATTAATAAACTAGTGAATTTTAGTTAGCTTAACTGATAAAGTGTCTGATAGTTGAATAAGAGATATGAGGCTCAATCTCTGTCTACACCAAAAACCACGCAATTGGTGTTTTGGTTTGATGATAAAAAATTATCATCGAAAACGGACGTTATAAGTTGAAACTCTCTCAAAAAAATATATTAATTTGAGTAAACAAGCTTTACATCTATCTATACTATCTATAAGAGAATTTCTCTCTTTAGTCTGAACTTTTATGTGGTTCAGAAATACCTGTAAATCTTAGTTTAACAAGGAAAAAAACTTGAGAACAATTCGATAAAAATATATCTCCATCTCCACTTAAAATGTCTACAAAATAGGACACTTTCCTACTAATCCATACCTTCAAAACAAACTTATCCAAAAAAAAAAAAAATTTTAAAAAGAAAATTATGACATTAAATAAATAAATTTAAATTAAAAAAAAAAAAAAAAGTATCATTACACGCATAAAATACGTGTAAAGAGGCTAGTTATCATATACTAATGAAGATGCTTCCCTAGCATTGATCAGCTAATGCCGTGAAATAACTATACTCCCAAAGGATATTCGATATAATATATGGATATTTCTTTTTCTTTTCTTTTTTTCCTTCCTTTCGATCATGATTCTTGTGGAGAAATAAACCCCCCGCCATTAAACTATGATAGACTACGATGTTTCAGAGGTCAATTTCCTTGCACAATACAAATCCTCATCTGCCACTAACGAATATTCTTTTGGTATCTATGCTAATTTCACATCAATCCTTCTCTTCAGTCTTCACACCTTTAATCTGCGCGTAAAATAAAAGATTAAACTTCTTAACAATGGTTCTTTCTAGAGAAAAGAGAAATAGATTATGATTTTTAGGAATCAATTTCTCCTTTTCTAAAAGGAAACAAATTTTTTTTGGTAAATTTAGGCAGAATTATGCTTGCATTGCTAACACTTTTCTTCGTTTTTCTTTTCTTTTTTCTTTTTTGAGAATCAGGAGTCACTTTCATCTGAAACAAATAATTGATGGATCCATCAAATAATAATAATAATAATTGATGGATACAACAAGTTAAATAAGTATTCAATAAAGACCTTTTTGCAAAGTGGTAACATGAATATTACAGATTTTATTGTGGTGAAATTTTCAAATTGATATGTCAATTTTAAAACATAACATAAAAAAGTAATTAAAAGATTATTTACTATATTATTGATGTCTCATTAATCATATTTATTATTATAACAATATTTAAATATTTTATAGTAAAATTAGTAGTAATTTTTGCATTTCCACCAAGTACTGGCTGATCATACAATGGTAAAACATCTTAATATCATTCTGCCAGTTCATGTCAGCATATGCATTGATTCCCCTTGATTGCAATATTTTGTGGAAACTTCAGAGGAGGAGTTTGGACAATTTTGCTTTCACATTTGGTATACACATGCATCCTCCAATAACTAAGCAACTACATGTGAAGATTATCACTTAAAAAAAAAAAAAAAAAAAAATTGCATGTGAAGACCGATCATTCAATTCTGATCTTTTTTCTTCTTTAGACAAAATTTTTCTAGGCTTTATCCCAATCATTTTTTCATTGTATCAAGATTTTTTTTGGGGTTGAAAAAATATATATTTATGTGACTTTGTTTTGCATGGTTTGAAAGTCATCAAAACAATAGGCTTTAATAATGCCCATTGTGGATCTTCAAATTACTTTCTTGTTTTCTTTTCTAAGTGAAAAAAAAAAAATAAACCCAAAGAAAATTACAAACAGTCTTCAAACAGAGCTCTTAAAAAATTAGTGGGATAAACATTAAAAGCCCACAGACATAAGCTGTGCTATTTGTTTTGAGCATTCTTTAAACCCAGTAGAAAGTCCCTTTATGTCATCATCTATATTTTGTACCGATGCTCACCAAAACCTATATATATATATATATATATATATTCACACGTGCTTCTCAAGGCATCTATAAACATTTTTCACAAACGCAATAATAAAGTATATCCCTTTGTGCTGTTTATTTTTAGGACTCGTATGGCTGAATTGAACCCCACGTCATTTATGATAACAAATGTCCGATTATATCGTTTACCAAAAAAAAAAAATGTCGACCTATTATATTCCAATTTCCAACTACCATGTTGAAATGAGAAAGTGGAAAGTGGAAACACAACCCTCATTATTAGTCTCTAAAAAATATTTTAATCTTTTTCTTTTTCTTTTCTTTTTTACGGCCAAAAGAGTTTTAGCTGCACATTAATAATATTCTGAGAGATGTAGCTTCAAAAGGATCAAAAATATATAGCTAGTTGTAAACACTAAACAATCTGGTCTCTAAATTATTAGTTTTGAAACCAATATTAAAAAAAATGGTCCAGTTAATATATGTCTTTAATCATCCATGTTATAAAAATAAATAATAAATAAAAAAATAAAAAATTATGAGAAGTTGATAAAACTATCAAAAAAAATATTTTTTCATTTTCTTATAAAAAATTTCTTAAAATAGTTTACTAATATATACTTTAAGGTTATACAATAATAAAACCGTATAAAGAAAATGGCATATATTATTAAGTGATAAAAACGCACAGTGAAGTTGAGGAAACAAATTGTGGAAAATTGTACTTGAAATTCTAAAGTTGCCTGTGGCCTAAAAAATTTTAATTACGCACTAAACTTTTCCACACAAAACATTATGAAAAATGCATGGTTTACTGAACTTTGTAATTTGTACAGCTTCTTTTATCTTTTTATATAAGCAATTAATTTTTTTTTTTTTTTCCAATTCCTAAATTTGTAGATGGGAGTAGTTGGGGCGAAACTAGACATAGACTTTGTGATATCGACTGGGGATAATTTCTACGAAGATGGATTGACAGGGGTGTCTGATCCAGCATTCAATGAGTCCTTTATCAATATCTACACTGCCTCAAGCTTGCAGAAACAATGGTATAATGGTAAGTTCGCCTAGCTAGCTAGGATTTACAGTTAATTGTTCTTGCAACTGGTTCCTTTGAATCTTAACTTTTTCTTTAAAATACTTCAATGAAGCATAAAATAAAAATTTCTTTTCTGATAATAAAATTTGTGAATAGATTTGAGTTTTATTAATACAAAGATTTAAAATGATTAGGCATACAATGTCATTTCAAATCCATGATATCACCATTTTTTTTTTAACAAAATCTCCAAAACTACCCAAAGTCAGTAAATTTATATGTAGCTTTTTATACTAGCAATTATTCTTCAAATCCCTTCATTTCAGATCCTCAAATCCATATGTAACAAGTGGCAACTTTTATTTTGTATGAATATTGATATTTGATTTCCCGCTAGCTAGTGCTATAAGCCAGGGTAGAATTAATGTATTCCTAAGTTTTATTCATATTTAATTTGCAACAGTTTTGGGAAACCACGACTACAGGGGCGATGTAGAGGCACAATTGAGTCCCATCCTCACGAAGATGGACCACAGATGGCTTTGCTTGAGATCTTTCATTGTGAATGCAGGTATTGATTTTTTTTTGCTTACTAATTAGAATGAAAAAAAAAATCATCTATTTGTGATATTAATTTTTTGGAGAGATCTAGTCATAAAACTAGAGATGGATAAAAAGACAATCATACACGATCTCATATTCTCGTTGTTTGGATGTGTTTATTCTGAAATGTGATTTGTAAGATGAAATATATGTTAGTACTACTTTTGCACCG
This sequence comes from Quercus agrifolia, assembly GCA_029955455.1. NCBI lineage: Eukaryota > Viridiplantae > Streptophyta > Magnoliopsida > Fagales > Fagaceae > Quercus > Quercus agrifolia. The sequence goes on from JARQAD010000005.1 coordinate 34,266,699, forward strand.
ATACATATATATATATATATATATATATATATATATATATATAAAACATAAGAACGAAAAATATAATGGTTAAATACCGCCTACATTTTCTAACATTTTCTTAAATAATAATAATAATAATAATAATAATAAACCAATTGGATCATCTTCTCTCTCTTTTTTGGGCTGAATATTAAGATCACTAATTATTGTTATTTTTTGGATTTATACAACATCATATATATACATGTTACAAACACTTAAATTTTTTGGATTTCCATTTGACAGGATTTGTGGAATTTTTCTTTGTGGACACAACTCCATTCGTGAATGACTACTTTACTGACCCAGGGGAGAGCACCTATGATTGGAAAGGTATTTTGCCACGCCAGGAATATCTTTCAAACCTCTTGGAGGTAACCTATGATTCTTCTCTCATTGGTTTTTTTTTTTTTTTTTTTTTTTTTTTTGTGGAAAAGGAGAAGAGGGAGGAATAGATAAAGCCTTACATATCACTTATAAAGCCAGCATCCACATGCACACATATATTCTCGTTGATAATTTCATAGTAGATATACATGTGCACACATATATATGATGTAAATTAGTAAATATTCTAGAGAACCCATACTCTCTCATCTCTAATAATCAATATTATCTTATAAATGGTATATATTGGAAATGCAAAGCCTTTTTTTTTTAATTTGTTAATGTGAGTGTCCAGAACTCTTCGAGCACTTGTTTATTCTTCATATATATGTGCGTGTGTGTGTAATCCTTACATTTTACACTCACTTAAGTGATTATATGGAGGAATCCTAAGAGTCTCCCCAAGATACTGGGTAGAGATTGGAACCAAAGACCTCAACCATGACTTGAACCTCCTTATGTATTGGCTTACGAAGCAAGGTAATCAATAGTTCGATTTTGGTTTTACAACAGGATGTGGATTCAGCATTGAGGGATTCCACGGCAAAATGGAAGATTGTGGTCGGTCACCATACAATCAAAAGTGCTGGGCAGCATGGTATCACTATAGAGCTTGAAGAGCAGCTTCTCCCAATCCTTCAGGTAATAGACTAATATTAATAGTAAATATATTCTAATTAGTTAAGTTTCCAATAAAATCGTGCAATTTTTTGGTAAAAGATTATTGTAATTGAAGTAACAATTTCCTAAATCCATTGTATTTTCAGGCAAATAATATTGATTTGTACGTAAATGGGCATGACCACTGCTTGGAACACATTAGTAGCACTAACAGGTTAGTATTATTATTTTGTGTGAAAATAATTCATAGAATATAGTTTTACTTTTAACAGCTAATTAATAACATTGTTCTTTTGGCAGCCAAATTCAATTTCTAACAAGTGGAGGTGGCTCTAAGGCATGGAGGGGTGATATTAGGGAGTGGAACCCTGAGGAATTGAAGCTATATTATGATGGACAAGGTTTTATGTCAATGCAAATTACTCAAACCCATGTGGATATTGTGTTCTATGATGTTTTTGGCAATGTTTTGCACAAATGGGGCATCTCCAAAGGCCTTGACGCTGCCGAATTATAAAGAGAAATATATGCTAGCAGTACCATGGACAAAAAGCTCCACTTGTCCAAGAGAGAGATCAAGGGTAAAAAAGAGGCAGCATAAATATACATGTTCCCTAGGTTAAGTTTGTTAACTACCAAAAAATGATTTTTTTTTTTTTTTCCTTCCTTTTTACTCAATTACTAGCTGTATCAAAGTTAAAAGAATACATACACTGATACACTTAATTAATGTGGAAGTAAGAGTATCAAGTAAAGAACATGACATTTGTAATATTATGATTTATTATAAGGTAAATTAAATTGGAGCCTCAGTGGGGTAGATTAAGTGCTTGATGTTTGAATCAAAGACACTGAAATAGTAGTACTAGACATGGAATGAAGGCACCACCCTCAGTTTTGTCTTAGCGTTACACATTGCAAATCAAAGAGACAGAAACAAGGGTGGTTGTGTTTATTAAATAAATGTTAGGTGAATTGAAGAGGTGGATAATCCTTCAAGCCTTCAACTTCAAGGGGCTTCCGGCATAGAAAGTGCTGATATAGCTATAGCTCAAATGAATCTATGCTGACGCTTCAAAGACCTATAGCGGCGTTTTTAAAGTACCGGGGTAAACTTTTTTTGCAGTGCTGGTTTTTCATATTTTGGGAGCGGTTTGGAGGCTTTGAAAGAAGAGGTAGTAGACTAATGAGGCCTTGTTAGTGTTATCACTAAGAGATTATATGTATATAACATCCATATGTTGCTTTTACACCAAGAGGAAAAGAGGAAGTGAAAGGGAAGGTAATTTTTTATAGTGGTTATATACATATATTTGGAGGATGAGGAAGAGAGATTCAATTCATAGTTTTGTGCAATTTTGGATAGTTCCAGTAGAGAAATTTTCTCTTCTTTTTTATATAAATGAGGTCCTCTTAACTGCATGCATGTGATGTGTCCATTTCATTCGCTGTAGCCATACGTCTTTGCCTCCCATGATTAGACTAGATATCACAGGTCGGATTTGTTTTGTTTTGTTGGTCGGTAGGAGTAATAGCTTAAGGTGCTACTAGTTTGTCTTTTAGTTTAAGATATCAGTTTATTTTTACAATCAAATTTATGTATAGCTTTTAAAGCTCACCTCTTTTAAATACAGCTATATTTTTACATAACTTATTTAAAAAAATTAAAATTAAAAAATTATCAAAAATAAACTCCTTCACACACTATATGATTTTTCAGACAATTAAATTATAACAATATCCTCCTTTTTTATCTACAAGAAAGTCCATGGACCTATAGAATATAAATCAGGCTACTTTCTCTTTCTCTTCCTTTAATCTCTTTTAATCAAACTTGCTGGACAGTAAGAAAATCACGCAAAAGCATACTAGCAGTAAAATTAGCAATGGTGAAGTAACTACTAACTAGCATGGGGAGTAATGGGTGCAACTTGTGTCCAGTGAAAGTTTCCACTAAATATGTTGGATTGTGGACACGTGTTCAAATCCTGACGTGTCTAGTAGAAACTTCCACTAGACATAAGCCCTTCCCGGGAGTAATAATACAGTCCATAACAAAAGTGGTTTGAAGAGAAACCTTATCCGTAGGAATACTGCTTTTGTGTCAATGTAGCAACTAGCATGCCCATGCAAACTTCACCACATCCCCAAGGGGAGAAACTTTTGGAGACGAGAAGTACCACTTTGACCTTCATAACACATTAAACCCATTCAATCTCAATGTATTCTTTGCAACATAATCAAAACAGAGCACTACATGTAATATACTAAAGGCAGCATTATTGTTGAGGTTCCAAACAATGAAATGGATCTACATCCATTAAATGGTATAACTGTTCAACATGTTACATGGATTATCTACACTTTCAAGTAATTCCATCAGTTAATAAACACAGTTATAGTTTCATGATTTGCTGCCCATATTCCAAAGTCTAAATAAATGCTGCTGGTGCAGATGCGCTAACTAGAAAAGTACACCAAAATTGCCTATTAGATTTTGCAGCAGATCAAAATCCATAAGAAAAAGATGACACAGAAGGCAATGAGTTAGAGCAAATTAAATTCACAGACTCATGCATTTCAAGTGGTAACAATGAAAGAATGTATGAGTTCCTTCTCAGGCCCCATTAAATTGAACTCCAAATATAGATTGGTGGGTTTTCCAAAATGGTAAGCTTCTGACTAGTTCTTCGTGTAACTTTGATGCATAATCTCTCCATAGAGAGACTGAAGAGGCAAAATTTGCCCAATCAAGGAAATGTTGTCTGTTCTCACACGTCATGCAGTTTAAGACTGTCTCTGCCAGTTGATTATCCTTTGAAAATACAGGATTCAATCTATTAATTTTTTCCATTTGCGATTGAGACAATTCCACCACCTTGCCAGTGTCTATTTGAATTTTGGAAGTCTGCAAAGTAGAGGCTTTCCAACAGTAAAACTGTACAACCTGCAATGAGCTAATTCAAGTTATCAACAGAAAAACCTGTATAGGAACCAAATATTATTGAGGCAATTCAAGACTCAGGGGGGCTATTGAACCATCTGCAAGAAATGGAAACAAATGCCCTTAAAATATTTTCATTAATAGTCATTTAACTTCAACAAGTGAGTCACAAACTAATGACACTTGAATGGTTCTTGAGGCCTCAGCTACCTCGAATTAGCCATAAACAAGGCCCAGCTACCTCAAATTAGCCATAGAATATTAGTTTTTTCTTGTTAAATCCCTCCGTTTTCCTGTTTTCTTTGTTGCTATGGGAGGTTCAATTTTTTTCTTCATTGAATCAAAAACTTGAGTTTTCAATAGAGAGAGGTGGTACCTTTTTTTTTTTTTTTTTTTGATAGGTATGATAAAAATATCATTAAAAAAAGACTACTTCAAGGAAAAAGAACATGAGGTAGCCAAGAATATACAGAAAAGACTCAGCTTCGTACAAGAAGAAAGGGAATCTAAAAACATTAGGAGGGAGTCACACCCCTATAAATGACTCAAGAACCTGCCACCCTGAGCTCTCCATATCCTCAAACGTGCTCCTGTTACTCTCCCTCAAGATACGCCACATCAAACACAATGGTGTCAAATTCCAAATGTCGGAAGAATGCTTCCTCAAACAATTCCTCCGTCCTAGTAAAAGATTCTTCACTCTCTCAAGAACCACCCAAGCAACCCCAAAAGATTTAAAAACAAAACTTCACAACCAGTGGTACATTTTACATGCTATGTATTTATGAGAGACGTCGGGACTCCTTACGTTCGGTGCTCATGGGCAAGGAGAGTGTGAAGCATCTGTTGTTTAATGTGGAAGAACTAATGTCTAAACAATCTCCTGGGCAGTTTGTGAGAACGTATAGGGTGGGGGGAAAAGTTTTTATTCTCCACTTGGGTTCCAATGCACTTGGCTCTTTTATAATGATCTCAAAACACAAATGGCTGCCACAAAGGTTCCATTGTGGTACCAGAAGGGAAATTGGATTGATCATCTCTCAGCTGCCTGTTTCAGCTTCTCCATGCACCGAGATGGTTGTTTCAGAGGTAAGTCAACCTGATGGGACCAATTCATTTTATAACTTAGGGACCAATTTAGTGCTTGTTTGGTAATGCATTATCAAACCATACTTTTTCAAAGTACAGTGTTTTTCAACTTCACTTTTTTCTAGGTACAGATTTTTCAAACAACCACCATTTTCAAAAAGTTGAAAACTATCATAAAGTAACCAAAAAACTCAATTTCTAAGCATAAATATTCCTAAATAGATCCTAGTTAATAACCTATCATATAAGGACTTAGTTTTCACTAAAACACTCATAAACTACTAAAAAACAATAAAATAAAACCCTATCCTAAAATATTCTAAAAATTACGAATAAAATAAGAAAATTCTTCCAATAACCATGTATGACATCCTATGTCGCTTGAACAATACCCATTGAACCCCAAACACAGAAAAGGTTAAGCTCAAGGAATTGGTTTAGCAAAAGTTGCAGAAAGAGGATCATGTAAAACTCATGGAACACTTTAGACACAATCATATCCATCTGTTGTCTCCATAATAGCAACAGAATATCTAAACATTTTAGGTTAGAGTACCTGAAGAGCGTGCAAAATGTTGACAAATTCCTGATCAAACAACTCATTTCCCCTTGCTAATCGTAGTGGCTTCATCAGTAAATCTGAGAAATCTAAATCACAACTCGTATCTTGATCATAATAAACATCAAATCCAAGAACATGCAGCCTTGCCCAGCATATATCAAAACCCAACTGTTGATAGGAAGATTGGCCAGGTGAAAACCAGTACATATTACTGGATGCTGGCAAAGGTAGACATGGACCAGGCTCATTATAGTGTGATAGACTTTGTGAGAGAAGAGAAACAAGCTTAGCATCCTCATCATGGGAAGCATCACGGCTGAACCATAATGTAAGTGTAAGTCTTTCCCCATCAGTTATCTGTCAAAAGATAAATTAGCATCAGACAACAATGATATTCAGAATTTAGCAATCAGGACTACATCTCATTCGATGACACAGAATAAACACTAACTGTTTTCATTTTATACATGTATAAAAGCATATTGTCTAAGAAATGATCAACATACATGTGCTTACTTAGAACATAAAGGAATTTTCTGTAGGGCCCAAGCTGTTTACCATACTCATGCTCAACTTGAAAAAAATGGGTTTATGTTTGTTCTTTTATCAAACAAGTCAAGCTCAAGCCCAACTTTAGGCTCGCCTATTAAACGAGCCAAGCTCAAACATAATAATGTGTTTGTGAACAAGGTCATGAGTATGGGGCTCGATTTGAGTGTATACATACATACATACATATATATATATATATATTTTTTTTTTTTCACATGTAAACATATATAAAATATACTTACATAGATTTTAGACTGAATTTTGCAAATTTGTAAATTAGTTCATAAGATATAAAATTATTACTTGTAATTTACTGACAAATATAAATAGTCCATTTCCTAGTAAAAAGTTATGTATGATTTTTTTACAAAACAATGTCAGTGAATCTAAATTTTATAAGATTATAAAAGAAAATTATTGTATATAGTTACACATAAACAATGTCAGTGAATCTAAATTTTATAAGATTGTAAAAGAAAATTATTGTAAATAGTTAAACGCTAATAATATAATCTCAACTATAGTTTAGTTATTATTATTAGTATAGATTTGTGAACAAGTAAAAAATTTAGTCCAAAATTATACATTGATCACCAAATCCCAATTTGTGAGGTGACCATACCCCTGATATTAATCAAAAAAAAAAACAATATATTTTGCAATTGACACAAGGCATGGGACCCAATTCTAATAATAATAATAAGAGTAGCAAACGAGAAGTCTATAATTTTTGCCTTGGTAGCCAAGGAAGTGGCACCAAGAACTCATGATGAGCCACTAGGAGTACTTTATGTAACCTCAAGGGGTTGGCTAAGTGGTTTCTAAGGCCTCATGATATCCATGAGATCCTAGATTCAAAACCTCTTGCTAGCATCTAGGGGCCACCACCAAGAGATTTCACCCTATAATAACCTCGTGTACGTGGGATGGGGGGACTGTATACACCCAAGGAAATAGTTAGATACTCAAAAAGGTTTGGATACCTTCATTTGTCAACAAAAAAAGTTTATGTACTTAAGGAGTTTTTTGACATCTTTCCCAAAGAATTTGCATATCAGCCACCACTTGTGTGACATCCAACATGCTATGGACTTTATCGCAAGAGCAACTCTCCCAAACCTGCCTCACTAAAGTATGAGCTCCAACAAACATTCTAAGCTAAAGAGGCAAGTATAAGAACAGCATGTGTGGGTCTCACATGTTGTGAAAGAGAGGTCCCATGAGATGACCCCCTCCAAGGACAAGGCTTATCACGGACACATAAGAAGGAAAAGTAGTTTTTCTCCATTGTTGGATGAGGCTGCACATTATGCTCACAAAAATATTGGTAATCAGCATTAGTTAAATTACTATAAACATGAGATAAATAATGCTATCTGGCACAGTTGTAACTTTTGCAGAGCGCCAAGACAGTAGATCTACCAAGTGTATACCTTATCTTTTACTACTGTTTATTTTATTTATGTTTTTCCGATCTCTCCTTAGATATCAAATAATAGTGGAACTATTTTTTCAAAAAACAATTCATAATGGACTAGTACATCAAATCTTAAGGGAGAAGGGGGGAAAGAAAAACCCCCTTGACTTAGAAACCAAATTTCAATTACAAAACTACAATGGAAGCAACACTTCACCCCACAAGAGAGAGGAAATTGAGAGTACCTCGTCAACAGAATGAATGTTGCTGCTGTCAGCTGTGTAGATTGCAACATCCTGATGAAATACAAAATAAAAATTAGTGAACGCTGATCTAGGAATCAACTGAAATTAGATCAAATAAGACAATATAATCCACCATTAGCCTCAAGTGATAACCACTCTAACTACTATTTCAAATGGTTTTCAATTTTCATTCTGTCTTTCTCTCAGACAAGTTCAATAACCTTACACCATAAACCCATACACAACAAAATATCAGATGGTCTCAAGTGGTACACACTTAATGGAAAGTTAAACCCACAGATCTCATTGGCCCAAATGGTTCATTGTTTAATGTAAGAACTGAATAAAGATATGATAAAGAGGTAGACTTACTCCAGCCAAGGGCTCAATAGTTGTTGGTTCCCCATCCTTGAAGTGAAAAAGTCCACCTTTAAAATCCCTCCCATAACTGTTCAAATAGCACACTGCCTTTCACCAACACAAAGGAGAACCAAATAACATATCAACAAAGAATAGATATAGCTAGAGGAGAACTATATAAAATAAAATAAAATAAATGGCATTTCATTTATTTTTATATTTTTTGATGAGTGACTATAATAAGAAAGGATTCACTAAGTATAATATGTTGAAAAATGTTTCTGGAAATGACTCATTTTTTGGAAAATTATCAAAAAAAAACGTTTGTGGTGGTTTGTTGAGTATATGAGTGTGGTGTGGCATTCTGGAAACCGTTTTCCACTCTTAAGGAAAACATTTTCGTTTCTATTAAGTTTGTTTTCCATTGACCATAAAAATAAAATAAAAAAAACGTTTTCGCGTTTCCGTCACACATAACACCAGAAAATGTAGAAAACATTTTCCGCCGAAACAAACAACAGAGACCCATTTCAATATGACAATATAGGAAACGGTTGAGTACTAGGTAACATAAACATACCGTAAAGTCACGTTGTTTGAGATAAGGTCTGTTATCATCACTATGCCATCCAATGCTTGCTCCTCTGGTCCAACTGATTTTCCATAACAACGTTAAAAATAAAAACGATCAGATTTAACAATTGAGAATATGGGTTTTTTTCATAATAAATCATTGGCCTAGTGGAGAGTCATGAAAAGCTAAGAACCTCTGACAACGACACGGACACGGCATTTCAAGAAAAACAAAGACACGACACGTTAATTTGAGACTGAGAAAAGTGAGTGAAGGGTGGTGTTATCTAACCTGATTAAGCCGGTGAACTCGATGAAGAGGTCAAATTGGCAATCAAAGAAGTCCTCGACCTTGTCCTTCAAGGTCTCTCTGATGGGTACGAAAGGAAGGAGAAGATAAGGAGAGTTGGTGGCGATGAGATGAGAAAGAGTGGTGGAGAATACGTTTGGTCTGTACCCAACGGTGCTGTTGCTCTTGTGTATGAATTCAAGTTCCTTGCATTGATCATCGCTCAAGAAATTGTGGAGAATCAAACGCGGATGCTGCTTCTGCTTCGCCTCTGATTCCATTTTTCCCCAACTCCAACTTCTCTCTTCTTTTCTTCACCCTCTTTCTCATATTTTCTTTTCTTTTTTTCCCTTTTTTAAAATACTATTTTGTCTTAAAATTTATCAAAATTTTGTTTTTGCCCCTAAACTTTAAATTTTTTTTTTTTTTTACCTTAAGCATTATAAAGAGATTTTTTTTTAATAGTTTAGATTTTAGAGCTATCTCCAAAAAAAAAAAAGGATTTTAGAGAAAAAAAATAAGAATGAAATCATGAAGAAAAAAAATAACCATTTTTCAATAATTTAGAAATAAAAATGATATTTTTTTAAATTTTAATGAAATAAAGTTGTAACGGGGTGAATACTGAACCAAACGATAAGTTAAGTACTGGGCCCAACTTAAATATCGACCCAAACGATAGAAATAAATCCAGTATTGGCTGACCTATTTCTTTTAACAAACGCAAAACCTTAAATCCTTGGCTAGGCCTAATACCCTTCCAGGCCGCATGTTGAGGTCCTGTCCAAGATATATTCGAACTACCGAGGTAAATCCTAGAGAGGCTAAACTTCTCTGAGGTAGCTTTCTAAAAGTTCCTAATGATTCCACAATAGCCCTCGCATCAATATAGATCACCTGTATGGCACCAACACATTTAATGCAAAAGGATAAGCCTGAACAGTAAGAACAGCCCCGGAAGTCTCCATTCATGATGAAAAACCTACAAAAGAAGAGCCTGATAAGACCAATAGTTATCCAAGTAGACGCCTAAATAATAAGGAAGACCTCAGAACTCTCATTTCATGATGAAAAATCAAGAAGGAAGCACCTGATAAGCCCAGAAGTTATCCAAGTAGACTAGGACAAAATACAAAGATGACTCATAAAAGGAAGAGAAGAAAGAGAAAAGAGACACATAGAATATAGCAAGAGAGAAAATGGTAAGGAAAACACTTAAAAGAGATTCATGTTACATATCACACTTGAATTAATAAAAAGACTTTGGAAGTTTACATGTTCTTGTCCAAATTTCCCATTGTGGATCAATATCAACCCATAACAAAAATTAATTGTAACATGTGTTTTGCTTAGTATCTTAAACCAAAGAATTATAGAACACGTTCCTACATAAGTAATACACTTTCATTAGCTTATGGAGGAAAGATGAATTTTTCAATATTTTAGTGACAAAAAAAAAATGAACATTTTAAAGGTTAAATATGAAAAAAGAGATTTGGTAAAGTTTAGGAACCAAAATAATTATATAACCTTTTTTGGGGGTATTTGAGATAATTACGTTCTAAACTAACTGTTAGGTTAAAATGAATTGACCCTTTGCAATTAATCAATTAATTACCCAAGTTAATTAATTAGATCAAATTTCATGCAATAGCGTGGCAGCACAAACAAATTACCAAAATATCTAAATGCAGCGGAAAATAAATTTGACACAGGTAATTTGTTTACGAATGGGGAAAACCACTGAGGTAAAACTTCACCGGGTGATTTTTTGGTCACTCTCCCAAGAATTCACTATTATCAATCATAAGCGGTTACAAATATAAGGAATCTTACCAAACCCTTTGACCTATACCGAAATACTAACTTACAGTTGAACCCTTACCCCAATACACAATTGGACTTGTATTGTAGTAACATTCTTCCAGTTCAATGCACAAATCTCAGTACGTAACTAACCAATGATGCATGGATCCCAGTACGTGACTAACTCCAGCAACTTGAAGAAGATGTTGGCTACAAAGTTCTTCAGTTCATTAATGATGTAGATCAAAAAACTCCTTGATTACAAAACCCTATGGCGCAAAGACGCAATAGCTTCTTCAGAGAGAATAATGAACTTGGTCACTTTCTGCATCCATGACGGCCTTTTAAAATAAGCCTTATATATGTCTAGGGTTGTGAGAAAAGAAACCTTATACAAATATTTCAACATGGGCTGAAAATTAGATCTTGGAGTTCTGATTTCGTAAGTCTCGACAAAAACAGCTTGTGTCAAGCTTCTGTCGAGCTTTAATATTAAATCTTGATAAAAAGGATTCTGTCGAGACTTCTGTCGAGATTTAATGAGTAGCACTTCTTCACTTATTTCTTGGTTAGATCTTCATGGCTTTAACACTTGACTTAAACAACATGTTTCTTGAAGTCTTAAACCCATCCTAGATCTACCCAATTACAAGTAAAGTGCATTTTGTTAAAAAGATTAGCCAATTACATAAAATGTGTCCCTAACAGTAACACTTTTAAAAATGTCACATAATTGCTTAGTTGACCACATACACAACAAAATTAAAAGAATAGCATCCTACCCATTGGATTTAGCAAGCCATGACTACCTTATCCCCACCAAGGCATCAATGAGTAATGTTTCACCAATAGTTCATAGGTGCTTCCCATTTGATTATTGGTGAAATATTGACTTAGTGTTCATCCTCCCACATGCGCTGGGTAAATCGTAAATCATATCATATCATATTTATATATTTATATATATATATATATATATATATATATATATATATATATATATATATATATATATTATAATAAAAGTTAAGTTTAGAAGTTGTGGTTGCACAAAGTGGCTATATCAAATTGTAAAGCTAGACTTAAACGTCGTGGTTGTGTCAAATGATTGCATTTAGGCTTAGAAGTAGTGGTTGCAAAATTGAGTTTGCAAAATTGGGTTTAGAAGCCATGTTGTACCAATTGGTTGTACCAAATTTCAATAAGTTTTTAAATAAAATAACAATTTGTTTGATTTTATGAACTTTTTGTCTATATCTTTATCACTTCTTATCAAATTTTTTAAATAGACACAAAAGTTGATATTAACCTTTCAATTATATTTGAGTTAATCAGGTTTTTTCCTTTTATGAATTATCAACAATTTTTTTATTTCCATATTTGTTGTCAAGTAATCTGTAAAAGGAAGGCTATATATTAAATTGCAAAAAAGAAGTATAATATTATCTTTTCTTCGAAAAACCAAGGTAAATTTCTATCTTCCTCAATCAAAAGGCTATGTTAATGTTTGTTTCTAATTTAATAGAATGAAAGTTTGATGATTTCTTTGGGGGGATGAACTTGATTCTAGGCCAAAGCCCAAATACTCAGAGGATTCAAGTTCGATGAATAGTAATCGGAAACCTCTCAGGACTATTCCCGTGGAGGCTAAAGCATACCTGCCAACCCTGAAATGCTTCTCCGAGCTCATAAGCATGAATGACCCCTCAACAAACAAAAGAAGCACCATGGGAGATCAATCCCACCCACTCTATCCTTGGCCAAGGTGGTGCTCTCACCAATACCACCTCGGGAAACCTCCTTAAAGGATAAGGATTACAGAAGTCTCCACCTTCGCATTAATGAGAGGTTCTCTTCTTAACCTCTTCCGCATTAAATATGTATGGAACAATCAGAATAGTACATACACCCTCAAAAGTCCTGTTTTAGGATAAGAACGGGGGAAAACTAATCAAGGAGGAGGAAATATCCCAAAAGATCTGGCTAGAAGCAGGCCAATTGGAGGGATAAGACAAGAGAATACGCCTATTGATGAAGTCAAAAAATCAACAGTAAGTCACACGGTCCCCACGAGCTCAAAACAATACCTGCACAATACAAAAAAAGAAGACCTCACAGAGAGCACTGGTGTGGTGCTGGCCAAATACCCTCCAAAGATCAAGTTAGAACTTTTCACAACTCTAGAGTGCCAGAGCTGGGTTAAATTATGTGTACCTTGATTGTGAGGGTTTTGGGGCTTTTATAGTAGTAGAGGGTTAACATCTCTTCCTTGGTTTAGAAGTCTTTTCCTTATAGGAATCCTAATGAGCGTATTCCACAGAATCCTTTCCTTGTAGGAATCTTTTTTATTAACACTGAGCGTGGGGCACAAGATATTTCCTTATATGCACATGCGTAGTGGCCAAGTAAGGCCACGTTAGCATTGTTAAACTTATGCGTAGTCTTCAACTCTCTCCCGTCAGCTTCCTATTTTGTCAACCATAGTACTACCATCAACTTCGACGTAGAGCCGTAGACCTCCTACTGTTGTTTTCAAACAGAGAAGCTAACGGGGTTATTTAAGACCGTCACTTTTCACCTTACCATTAGTACGTGCCAATATTGCAAAATTATCCTTATCAGCTGCCCCCTACTCTATAGCTTCGTTGGCTAAAGCTGACGAGTTATGGAGTTCAGTTTTTCTTGTAATATTTATTTATTTATTTTCATATATTCAGGAATAAGGAAAAAGCATTTATGGGCAATTCCTCGAGCAGCCTTTATTAAATGCTTGAATATGTGGTGCATTTTAACTAGTTCCGCTTTTGGACAAGGGTGTCACTTTGTCTTCCGTGCATTCTTCATTCTATATATATATCTCAATTCTCCCCCCATTCTTCCTATTTCATCGTCAATCCAAAGAGAGAACTTGTTACTCCAAGAACCTTGCTCCCGTCGTCTTACTACTTTCGCTGAGACCGTCATTTTTTTAGAGATCGTCTGCTTGGTAAGTCACCTCTTCCTTCCACCTTCCATTTTTGTTTGCTTGTTTTAGTTGATCGTATAACTTTTTAGTGAGTCCATCATCTTAGGTACTCAAAATACCTCCGTCGCTTGTAGGTAAAATGTCTAGAGAAGTGATTAGTGAGTAGTTGTCAGTCCATGAAAGAGCGAGCTACGACGAGGTCTTCCAAACAAGTCATGAGCCCGAAGAGGGCCATTCCTGGTCATCAGAGAGAGACACGTTAGCCCGTTCTCCTGACGAGGACGGGGACAATTACATAGGAGAGGAGGATGAGGAAGAGATAGATGAGGGAGATGTTGATGGTGAGGGAGAGGTTGAAGGTGACGAGGGGATGGAAGGTGAAGGAGACGAGAATGACATGGATGAAAGGACCTTCGAGGTTGGGAGTTCAGGAAGTCCCGAAAGTGGGCACGCTCGTCCGTTTATCCTTCCTCAAATGTGGATAGTAAATGATTTTTTATCGAAAATGACAACCAATATTTTTAAGAACTTAAGGGACCTTTTCCAAATCCCCAACCATATACCAATCCATCTCCCTAGGAAATTGCTACTCAGGGAAGACGGCGGATGTTGGTATATACAACGCCACATTGGTAGCAGGGCTAAGGCTGCCACTGACAGTATTACACCGTCAGTTGACCAACTTCCTCGGCCTATCCGTCAGCCAAATCACTCCTAATGCTTTGAGGATCTTCATAAGGGCGGAAATCCTGTAAGGTCATTTGAGCAGAAGGAACCGTCAGCTTTCGCTAGACGAATTCTTCTAGTGCTACAGGCCCCAACACATCATCTCATCACAAGGATTTATCATTTTGCTGCTTGAAAAAAAGCGCAAAGGCTTGTGTCAGACATGCCTGACTCCAATAGGAATTGGAAGGGCATATACTTTTTTGTCAAGGAGACGGACTGGGTATGCCGTCCAGAGGAGTGGGATACAATGCCTCACGGTTTTGACAATACTTTGGGCATTGTCAAGGATTCAGGTTTAGTGCCGTCAACTCTTGCTTTATTTATTTTTTATTTTTTAATTTACTCATTGTGTTCTAATGTTGTCATTTTTCCTTTTTCAGCTAGTATCCACCCATCTATAACTAATGAGCGGGAAGCCTTCATTCAACGAGTTCTTGAAATTCCATTCGAGCAGCGTAAGTGTAGGGATTTGATCACCCTTGACACACTACACATATATTGTGATGGTCCAGAGCCAACCCCAGCAGCTCATAGGCTAAACACTTACTCCCGTCATCGTAAATATTTATAATTCTCTCCGTCGTCTTTTTTTTTTTTTTTTTTTTTTTATTTGCAGTCGTCAGTTGATTTAATGCCCATCATTTGTCCTTCGCAGAAATGGAGGCCGCCAGGCTAAGAGTGCAGGTGCAGGCTGTTATCGCTAAGAAGAAAGATAAAAAGAAAACGAAGGGGGAGGGGGCGTCGTCGTCATCTCCAAAAGCTATCAGGAAGGGCGCTTCCAAGAGAAAAGTCGACAGGAAGGACAATCGTCCTCCTAAGAAGGCTTCCGTCACTGCTAGGGACAAATCCCTCAAGAAGCTGATGCCCTCCAAGCCCAGCCATGGGGAAGGAAAGGATCTGATGACATCATCAGGCCTCATTGCTCGAGAACCGAACCCCTGTCTCCTTACACACAAGGACTATGTTGTTGGGGTGGTGGAGTCCATTATCAGGGACAAGGATGTAGACCCTTATGCTGAGCAAGGGACGGAGGAGTTAGAGGCATCAGGCCTCTTTGATCTTGTGCAGGTGCTTTTCTGCCCTCACTTTTTTTTTATTCACTTATTTTTATTGTCCAACGGCTGACGGCTATTCTAACTTCTACCTTGTAGGCGATGGTTCATATGAAGGCTTTGCAAGATAGGGGCGTCGCTAAAGAAGGGGTGATTGCCCGTCTATATAAGCGCATAAAGATCCTGATGGACGAGGAGGAGCAATACAAGGGCGCCGTTCGTACCCTTAATCAGGAGGTAAAGGATCTAACAGTTAAGCTAAAGGAGGGGGGTCGTCAGAGAAAGAATGAGCAAGAAGCCAATGAAACAGTAGGGAAGGAGCTGGCGACCCTTCTTGAGCAAGTGGAGACGGCTAGGTCTGACACCCTAAATGAGTACAAGGCCTAAGAGCCATTCATAGATTTCTGTGCTAGCTATTACGGTGAAGGGTTCGAGGACTGCCTTAAACAGGTCAAGTCCCTCTACCTTCACCTGGATTTTTCAAAGGTCACCATGGACGAGCTCCTGCCGTCAACTCCTGCTGGTGACACCGTCCAAGAAGAAACTGACAACTCCACAGAATCTAATCTGAAAGATGACAGCGTCGTCCTCACCCAGCCAGCCACTGATGTGCCCATCATTTCCTTGGTTCCGTCCACTGAGCCTGTGAACTTTGAAGAGCCTGTTACCCAGGACACTTAAGAGAAGAACGACAGAAACCCTCTGAACCCTTTAGCCTTGTAGTTTTATATATTTATCGTACATTAATTCTATCTTTAAAACTCTGTAAAATTCCCTACTGCTTTTTGGGCTTTGTTAGTAAAGACTTCACTTTTCTTACGTTTATTTTATATCCGTTGCTTTAGTAGATATGTGTTGCTTTCTTTTTGTACGTCTGTATGCATGATAGAACGCGTTTGTACTTGGTAAACTAGGACGAACCCGTCTATTTACTAGGTTTTAAATATACTTGTCCATCCAAGGATTTTATGGCCTTAAGACCCTCATGGTCCGAGCTCGTCTACTTGTGGGCTTGATTATGGTTCCGTCTAGTTAATTTATGGAATTGATGATATTTCATTTTGATGGACTCGTATGCTTGTGTACTATTTATGAGTTTGTCTACATTAATTTAGATTTGCCCACTTGCGGACCAACTCATGAACCCGTCCATTTTATGATAACTTATCCTTATGGGATAAGCTTGTCCATTCTATGGACTTGCTTATGAATTCGTCCACTTTATGGACTTGATATAAACTCGTCCACTTTATGGAATTGATAGTAAACTAGTCCATTTTGTGGACTTAATAATAAACTTGTCCACTCTGTGGACTCGTCCACTTTATGGACTTGATAATAAACTCGTTCACTCCATGGACTCGTCCACTTTATGGACTTGATAATAAATTCGTCCACTCTATGGACTCGTCCACTTTATGGACTTGATAATAAATTCGTCCACTCTATGGACTCGTCCACTTTATGGACTTGATAATAAACTTGTCCACTTTAAGGACTTAATAAATTCGTCCACTCTATGGACTCGTCCACTTTATGAACTCGATAATAAATTCATCCACTTTATGGACTTGATAATAAACTTGTCCACTTTATGGACATAATAAATTCGTCCACTCTATAGACTTGTCCACTTTATGGACTCGATAATAAATTCGTCCACTCTATGGACTTGTCCACTTTATGGACTTGATAATAAATTTGTCCACTTTATGGACCTACTAATATTTTGTAGAAAAACACATTAGTCATATCTGAATAAACTCCTCTTATTATGATAAACCATGCATTCGTAGAAAAATTGTTCTCTAAAGAAAAATACCTGCTCCTTGGGCTTAAGAAGTATTGTAGCGAAATTTAACTAAGGTAAATTGAAAAAACTGAGGAGTGTAGCTAAAATTAACTAAAGTGAACTGGAAAATGATAAGTGTTGCTCTTTATGCTATCATCCCTACTAGTAGTACTTCCGTAGGTGCTCGACGTTCTATGGATGGTGCAACTTTCGTCCGTCAAGAGTTTCTAGGTGGTAGGTACATTTCCTCTGCCAAGACATGATTCTGTAAGGTCCTTCCCAATTGGGGCCGAGCTTCCCATGGGTAGGGTCTCTGGCAGCGCCCATCACCTTCCTTAAAACAAGATCTCCAACCTGCAAGTCTCTATGTCTAACCCAGGAGTTGTAATGCTTGGCCATGTAGTCCTAATACCGTGTGAGCCTTTGTTCGGCTGTTGCCCTTACCTCATCCATTAGATCAAGTTGTAGACGCACAGCCTCATCATTTTTGTTTTCATCGTGATTGTCCACCCTATAGCTTATAAGTCCGACCTCAGCTGAAATGACCACCTCGCTCCTGTATGTTAGCCGAAATGGCGCCTCTCCTGTGGGTGTCCTAGTTGTTGTCCTGTATGCCCATAGTATGCTTGGCAATTATTCAAGCCATATGCCCTTTGCCTCCTCGAGCCAAGTCTTGATAATCTTAAGCAAGGATCGGTTCGTAACTTTGAGCTGTCCGTTAGCTTGAGGGTGGGCAGGGGAGGAGTAATGATTTTTAATCCCCAACTGCGAGCAAAAATCCTGGAAGGAGTTGTTGTCGAACTATTTCCCGTTGTCTGAAACCAAGACCCTAGGGATTCCATACCTGCAGATGATGTACCTCCAGACAAAGTTTCACACGTTCTTCTCCGTGATGGTGGCCAAGGCTTCAGCTTCTACCCATTTTGTGAAGTAGTCTATGCCTACTGTAAGGAATTTCAGCTGTCGTACACCTATCTGGAATGGTCCCATGATGTCTAATCCGTACTGAGTAAATGGCCATAGGGCTATCGTTGGGGTCAACTCTTCGAACGGCTATCTAATGACGTTGCTGAACTTTTGACACTTGCCGCAGGCTCTAACATAAGTCTGGGCATCCTTCTGCATGGTGGGCCAGTAGTACCCTACTTGAATAAGCTTGTGTACCAACGACCGTGACCTTGAGTAGTTTTCGCATATCCCTTCGTGGACTTCTCTCATGATGTAGTCCGCTTCCTCAGGACCCAAGCACCTTAGATATGGGCAGGAGAAACCTCTCTTGTATAAGACATCCTTTATCAGAATGAATCATGTTGCTTGCACCTTCAGCTTTCTAGCGGCTTCCTTTCTGTCTGGTAAGACACCATTTTTCAAGTATGAGACTAATGGTATGGTCCAATTATTTTTAGGAGCTATCTCCTGCACATTGATGGAATCTATTAGTGGAGAAAGCTGAACAAAAGCGAGCACATTGTCAAGGGCGATCATCTCTTCTGCTGAAGCGGCTTTGGCAAGGCGGTCGGCTTGTTCATTCTCTCTTCTGGGGATCTAGACGATCTTGGCATGTAGGTCATCCACCCTTCTCCTTACTTGCTCCAAGTATTTCTTCATCCTTTCACCCTTGCATTCGTAATCCCTGTTTACTTGGTTGGTGATGAAATGAGAGTCACAATGAATAACCACACTTGTGGCCCCTGCTGCTTAGGCGAGATCAAGTCCTACCACTAGAGCTTCGTACTCCGCTTCATTTTTGGTGGTGAGGAAGTTAAGGCAAACCATACACTCAGCCTTGTCTCCTTCAGGAGAAAGAAGCACGATACCTGCTCCTCCAACCTGTTTGTTGGACGACCCATCTGTATGTATACTCCATTGAGGACATTCATTTGCCCCCTTGTCTTCCTCGTTGGTGAACTCTGCTATGAAATCAGCGACAACCTGCCCCTTGATGGTGGTACGTGGGCGGTACTAAATATCAAACTCACTTAACTCTATAGCCCATAGTGCTAATCGCCCAGCAGCTTCAGGATTGCTTATCGCCCGTTGTAATGGTTTGTCAGTTAGGACGATCATCGTATGGGCTTGGAAGTATGGTTTGAGCTTGCGAGCTGCCGTAACTAAAGAGAAGGTGAGCTTCTCCATTGGTAGGTATCTTTCTTCTACACCACAAAGCACCTGACTAGCGTAGTACATGGGCTTTTGAACCTTCTCTTCTTCCCTAACTAAGGTCGTGCTGACGGCTACCGGAGAGACGACCAAATAGAGGAAGAGCTCTTCCCTAGGTTGTGAGGGGCTCAATAACGGTAGGGAAGAGAGGTAGGCCTTTAGATCCTCGAACACTTGTTAACACTCGGCCATCCACTCAAAAGACTTTTTTGGCGTGCGGAAGAAGGGTAGGCACTTATCCATTACTCTCGACACGAATCTGTTTGACGCTACTACTCTGCTGTTAAGGCTTTGTACTTCTTTAACATTCCTTGGGGGTGTCATCTCTATTATGGCCCGGATCTTGTCAGGGTTGGCTTTAATACCCCTTTGAGACACCATGAATCCCAAGAACTTTCCTGCCATCACCCCGAAGGCACACTTGCTCAGGTTGAGTTTCATGTTGTAAGAGCGAAGGGTGTCGAATGTTTCCTCAAGATTGTTTAAATAGTCCTCCTCCCTTCGACTCTTTACCAGCATGTCGTCGACGTAGACTTGAACATTCCTCCCAATCTAGTTTGCGAACATTTTGTTCATGAGCCTTTGATACGTCGCACCTACGTTCTTGAGGCCGAACGACATCACTTTGTAACAAAAGAGGCTTTGGCTAGTAACGAATGATGTTTTCTCCTGATCCGACTCATCCATTCGGATTGGGTTGTACCTGTAAAAGGCATCCATGAAGCTTAGTAATTGGTGTTGGGCCGTAAAGTCTACTAGGACATCGACCCGTGGAAGAGGGTAGCTATCCTTTGGGCAGACTTTATTTAGGTCCGTGAAATCTACGCACATTCTCCATTTCCCATTGGCTTTCTTTACCATTACCACATTCGCCAGCCAATCGAGATAGTATACTTCTCTGATAAAGCCCGCCTCTTGCAATTTGCCAACTTCTTCTACTATTGCTTGGTCCCGTTCCTAGGCAAACACCCGTTTCTTCTGACGGATAGGTGGAAAAGAAGGTGACACATTCAGCTTGTGTACCATGACTGAGGGGTCGATCCCTGGCATGTCTTCATAACTCCAAGTGAATACATCCTGGTTCGCTTTGAGGAAAGTCATGAGTGCTAGGCGAACTGTCGGGCTGGCAAGGGTGCTGATCCTTGTGGTTCTGTCTATCCTGAAGCCGTCAAAGGGTATTTCCTCGAGTCTTTCTACCAGTTCTATCATTGTCCACTGTTCTTTTATATTCATGGTCTGTAGCTGGTCGTCCATCTCCAATATTGCAATATAACATTCGCGCGCAGCTATTTGGTCTCCGCACAATTCACCTACTCTGTAATCTGTAGGGAACTTGATCATTAAGTGGTTGGTTGAGGTCACAGACTTTCATACATTGAGAGTAGGTCGTCCGAGAATGGCATTGTAAGCGAACAAGCAGTCGACCACAAGGAATATCACGTCCTTAGTGATCTACTAGAGGTAGTCACCCACCATCACGGGCAACGTGACCACGCCTAGGGGATTCACCATTGTTCCTCCAAAGCCAGCGAGTGGAGTGTTCGTTGGAACTAGTCACTCTCTGTTAATCCTCATCTGCTGGAATGCTAGGTAGTATAAGATATCAGTTGATCTGCCGTTGTCAACCAGAATCTGGTGCGTGTTGTAGTCGCCAACTCGTATGCTGACGATGAGTGTATCATCATGGGGGTGGTGAAGACATCGGGCATTTTCTTCTGAGAACCCAATGATAGGGTTGTCGATTCGCGGCATCTTTGGTACGAAACTTGTTAACTAGACGTTGTGAACCATCCGGAGGTAAGTTTTATGGGCCTTCTTGGACGACTTGGTAGTTGATGTACCCCTCACAATAATTCTTATATCTCCTATGGGCGGTCTAGGACGCTTGTTTTCCCATCGGGGAGCCTATTCTTAGGGTGGATCCGTTCTCTCCTTGCTGATAAACCTCTGCAGCTTTCCTTGTCTGATAAGGGCTTCAATTTGCTGCTTCAAGTCGTAGCAATGAGCGATGTCATGGCTGTGATCTCGGTGGAAGCAGTAATATTTGTCCCTAGACCTTTTATTAGGATCTCCCTTCAGCTTGCCGGGAAAGGTTAGGGTTCCTTCGTCCTTAATTTGCATCAGGACCTGATCGATCGAGGTAATCAGTGGGGTGAAGCTCGTGAACTTCCCTGTGGGGGGCTTAGAGTGCCTATCATCCCTTCGATCCCCAGTTCTTGCCATCTTCCGCCCCCTGTCCTGCCATGTGCCCTCCTGTCTTTCTCTCTTCTTGGGTTTTTCCTCTCGGGCCAAAAGTGCATCCTCCACGTTCATGTATTTGGTTGCCTAGTAAAGCACATCTGACATAGTCTTTGGGTCATTCTTATATAATGAAAATAGGAACTTACCCTTCTACAACCCATTTGTGAATGCAGCTACAAGTATCTTGTCATCAACTTCATCAATTGACAACACTTCTTTAAACCGGGCTATATAAGACCTCAACATCTCATCCTCCTGTTGCCTAATACTCATCAAACATGCAATAGACTTCTTATACCTATGCCCTCCAATAAAATGTGAAGCGAACTGGGCGTTTAGCTCCTTGAAAGCGCTAATGGAGTTAGGCATCAACCTACTGAACCAAATTCTCGCAGGCCTTTTTAGCATGGTAGGGAAAGCCTTACACATAGTCTCATCTGCCACCCCTTGAAGGTGCATCAAGGTCTTGAAGGATTCCAAGTGATCTAAAGGGTCTTTGGCTCCATTGTAACTTTATATTTGCGGCATGCGAAACTTCGGCAATAGAGGGAAGGAATTAACAGACGTGGTGAATGGCAAATCGGTTCGGTGAACCAAGTCATCGAGGTCGCTAGATACTCACCCTCTGAGGGTGTTCAATATCAAGTCCATATGTTCCTTCATTATCTGCATCTCTACGACAATATGGGGTGGAGCCATATCTGTGGCGAATGGACGACTCATGTCCTGTCGTTCTAGCCTGCTAGAGGCATTGCTACCTTCTGGCCCCTCCTAGTCTCTTCTCTCAGCGCTAGTGCCTTCTTGGTCCTCTTCCTGAGTGTTATGCCATGCGGTCCTTTGACGAAGCTACTCTTTTAGATCATGGTTTTGCTTGGTAAGGCATTCCACGGCAGCGGCGAGAGTCTGAACTTGTCTCCCAAGGGTAGTTGCACGTGGTTCATCTCCCTGAACATTGTTGGTGGTCACCATCGAGTGAGTAAGTACCATGCAATTCTTTGTTCGGGATGCAATACGGCTTAGAAGTCGTAGTTGTTTCTCATAGAAGGCGCCAACTAATGAAGCCGAAAAATCAACAGTAAGTCACACAGTCCTCACGAGTTTGAAACAATACCTGCACAATACAAAAAAAGAAGACCTCACAGAGAGCACCGATGTAGTGTTTGTCAAATACCCTCCAAATGTCAAGTTAGAACTTTTCACAACTCTAGAGTGCCAGATCTGGGGTAAATTATGCGTACCTTGATTGTGAGAGTTTTGGGGCTTTTATAGTAGTAGAAGGTTGACATCTCTTCCTTGGTTTAGAAGTCTTTTCCTTATAGGAATCCTCATGAGCGTATTCCACGGAATCCTTTCCTTGTAGGAGTCTTTTTGATTAACACTGACTGTGGGACACAAGATATTTCCTTATATGTGCATGTGTAGGGGCCAAGTAAGACCACGTCAGCATCGTTAAACTCATGCGTAGTCTTCAACTCTCTCTCATCAGCTTCCTATTTTGTCAGCTATAGTACTACCATCAGCTTCAAGGTAGAGCCATAGACCTCCTATTGTCATTTTCAAACAGGGAAGCTGACGAGGTTATTTAAGACCGTCACTTTTCGCCTTACCATGGGTACATGTCAATATTGCAAAATTATCCTTATCACCTATAAAAGAGGAGGGCATGGTAACTAAAAAGGGGTCATCGGAAAAATATCAAGGGAAAAACGAGAGAAGAGAGAGAAAAAAAGAAATGACATATTCCTTTTTTATGAAACCCAGTACCACGGAAACATTTTATTTTTCCTCTAGTGTATTTGTTGTAGTGTCAATGCAATCTTGCTTCTATAAATAAGTTGTTTGAGCTTTCCATTGTGGAGTTTTCATCTTGTTCTTCTAATAAATAAATTGTGTTGATCAATTACTCGGAAACAACATTGCTACACAGTTTTCTATTGTGTTTCTTTTTGGGAGTTTTTGACGCCCACAATTTCTTTTTTTAGACTTTGTAGAGTTCAATTGTATTTGTTTACTTCAAACTTGAGTTCACATCAAATGCAAGCATGTGCATAGTTAATTTTGTATCAACCGTTTAATTTTTAGTTCTTTGACAATTTATAGCCAAACGTCTTTCCTTTTTTCCTCATTTTTTTATATAATAATATGTAAATTAAAAAAAAAAAAAGGATATGTTCATCTTTTATCTTTAATTAAACTCTCATATTATTTATGTTGTGCATAATTTATTCATCTTATAGAAAACCTATCCAAATACTGCAATTCAATTATGCTTATTTTCTTCTCAAAAAAAAAAAAAATTATGCTTATTTGGTGGTTAAGTAATCAAAAGCTTCATCAAGACAATTTTTTTTTTTTTTCTTTTGTGGTTATATTTTTTTCTTCTTCTTTTTTGATGGTTTTCATTTTATAATGAGATGTATCTTTATGTAGCTTTCTGCTTGCTTTTGGGTCATCGTTTGTTAGTATGAATGATGCAGTCGCTTAGATGGTCAAATCTAATTTCTACTTTATTTTATTTATATAGTGTGTTTGTGTGTATAAAAAGTTTTGGTTTTACTTATAATACAGATTGTGATTGTTCACAAGAATAGCCTAAGAGAAACATTTTCGGCATGCAAAACCTCGCCAAAAAGGTATTGTTTCTCAATTCTCACATATCTAGATGGTAATGTATCATTAATGTTCTTTCTATATAGATATAATCGTGTCAGTACTACATACAAAGCTTTGGGATTGAATACTTGCATTGGCTTTGCTCAGAGGTTATTTATGCCTTTTTTTGGTAGTTTACTTATTGAGAGGTGCTACATTCATAATATTTTTACAACAAATTATGGTTGATTAGTTATTATTGGTTCAAATTTGAATTTAGCACTGAGATTACTTTTTTAACCCAACAATAACAACTAGTGACAACCTGCCACTTAAAATTTGTTGTAAAATTGTTATAGAGAAATCATTTCTCTTACTTCTTTGTTTTGGTATTGGATGTGCCAATCAGAATTAGGTGAACAAACCTTGATCACTATCTTTAATCATTATCCTACAAAAACCACTTTGTTTGGTTTCTAATTATTTAGATTTGCGTGTCCAAGTGCTTTGTCTTTTCTTTTTTTTTAATTAAGAACTAAAAGAGATCATTGATATTAAAAACAATTGTTTAATTTAAGCAATTATCTATTGGCACAACTTTTTTTTTTTCTTATAAAATTAGAACATGTAGGTAAATTTATACTACACATATTGATATGGTGTTTCATAATAACGCCCAATAGAATTTGAACTCCAATTAATAAGAACCAGTTCTAAATTATCTATAATTATCTCCTCTATTAATTCATTTAAATGCTTCCATGAAAAGGTTTTTAATTCCGTTTATATAATTCATTTTGTTTTCTCTGAACGGTGACTGCGTAAGCCATTTTTTCTACACGCAAAGAAAAACAACCAAAATATTTAAGAGGATTACAAATTGGGTGGGTAAGATTAGAGGACAAATATGGTCATTCTTTATTTTGTAGCCACCAACCTATCCGGTAAACAAAAACCTTCATATGAATTTGGAGGAGAAAGAATTAGTGCATCGGACCCACCCAACAAACCACAAGATTATGGAAGTATTATTTACGCATTCTTTATGTATGATATATTACAATAATTCATGGTTTGTGCCTTTTGATTAATTTTTGGACACGTTACAACATACCCACATGTGGTTTGATTGAAATTTAAGTTATCTACTTGTTATTAGAAATTTGACATTTACCTACCCAATATTTGGCCGAAATTTAAGTTTGCTGGCTGTGGTTTGAAATCTTATTTTTTATCTTATTTGATCATGTATTTTTTTTTTTTTTTTTTTAGTGTTTTTAGGGGAGAGAGCTATAAAAGTGGAAAGAAAATTAAATATTTAGTTATGTTTTTAATAGATGTGGGTTACGGAACTCTAATGAAGCTAACTTTAAGTGAGTAAAGTATCAAATTTTAAACCATAAGTAAGCAACTTAAATTTCAATTAACCACAGGTGGGTAAGTTTTAATTTTCCCTTAATTTTTAGACCAACTAAGTTCCAACTATAAAGATGATGGATTGTTTGCAAATAGTTGTGCCATTTTTAAACACTGATAAAGACAAAATCACAAATTTTCTTTTTTACTAAGTATGATCAACTTTCTTTTTTTTATATAAGAATATGATCTACTTTTTAAATATGTAAGCCTAATTTTTTATTGTAAAAAGTTTAACTACAAAACTGGTTGTAACCTTATTTAATAAAATAAACATTAATACATATTTTGAAAATTTAATTGTTGAATTTCATGTTCTTTACGTTTTTTATACAAATGTCAAATTTTGTGTCAATCGGATATTATTTACTTTATGATCTATAAACTTATATTTTATGTATAATTTTAAACTACAAAAACTTGCAATTTAAACAATTTATTGATAACATAACTATTGAATTTTAATTTTCTAGAAATTTTGCAATCTAATAGTGCATTTATCAAAATTCACTTCCAATAAAAAGATAGGGATAAAACCTATTTTCGTCCCTACATTTTCACGCGATTCCCACTTTGGTCCCTAACTTTTTTTTTCACCGCTTTTAGTCCCTATCCTGAAAAACGCGTCTCGTTTTTGTCCCTGTTGTTACATCAGAGACGGAATTCACATAGCTAGCAAATGGAAAAAATTAATAATATTAAAATAATGCCCACTGTGTCCACGTGGCTTTCCACGCCAGCCTCTAAATTAAAAAAAATTTAATTTATTAATTTTAACTAAATAAAAAAATTAAAAACAGAAATAAAAACCAAACCCAAGAACAACAAATTTAAAACCCAGCAAGAACAAGATCAACAAAACACAAACCCAGCAAATTTAAAACCCAAAAAATTAAATTCAAAGCCATATTTCAAACCCCCACACCACAAAACACTCTGGAATCCACCATACCCACGGCTACATCACACCCACACTGACATCAGAAGATTGGAAGTGTGTTCGTTTACCCGTCGTTGCAATTCAAGGGCTTCCAATCGATTTTGAGCCAGAAGATCAAAATATCGCGCCGCACCAGTTCTCGGTCTACCTCGACGCCGGTACAGGCGGAGTGAAAGGAGATGACGTGAGAGGCGGCGAAGAACGCAGAGCCGGAGAGAGCTTCACGAAGACGAAGACGAAAACGAAGAACAACAACAACAACAACAACGCTACGATTCTTCTTCTTCGATGAGTTTCGTACAGAGAATGAGCAAGAAACCCAAACCCACCGATCTACAAAACGATTTCCATGACCAAAGACCCAAAACCCAAGACCCACGATCTCCACTATGAAATCACCTCTATGCAAACCCACATCCCAGGCAAACACGAGCAAGAAGAAAGCAGCGTTGGCTAAGAGAGGAGATGTTTTTGTTGTCAGGTGAGGTTGATTTCGTTTAGGTTTGATAGTTTTGAATTTGAGGTTGGAGGTGGTTTGGTTTCAACTCTTAGGTTTGGATCTGAGGTTTGTGTTTGGTTTCTCATAAAGTATAAGAAAATTTGGGTTTTGAGTTTTGAGTTTGGGGGCCGAAAATCTGGATTTGATTTTTGTGTTTGATGTTTTGGTGGTGTGGGGTTTGAAATATGGGTTTGAATTTAATTTTTTGGGTTTGTGTTTTGTTGATCTTGTTCTTGCTGGGTTTTAAATTTGCTGGGTTTTAAATTTGCTGTTCTTGCTGGGTTTTTTTTTTTTTTTTTCTGTTTTTGTTTTATTTAGTTAGAATTAATAAATTAATTTTTTTTTTAATTTAGAAGTTGACGTGGAAAGCCACGTGGATACAGTGAGCATTATTTTAATATTTTTAATTTTTTCTGTTTGTCAGCTGTGCGAATTCCGTCTCTGATGTAACGGTAGGGACAAAAACAAGACGCGTTTTTCAGGATAGGGACTAAAAGCGGTGAAAAAAAAAAGTTAGGGACCAAAGTGAGAATCGCGTGAAAATGTAGGGACGAAAATAGGTTTTATCCTAAAAAGATATTGAATAAGGTTATAATCTTAAACTACAACTAATTTTGTAACTAAATTTTGTCATTTTTTATTTTAGTACATTATTATAATTAGTAAAATGAATGTGTATGTATCTATAGAAAAACTATATATTCAAAACAATTGTGAGAAAATTTACAAGTGGTACTCGCGCAAGGTGCATGCATAGCTTTGCATTTTCAATTTTATATTTTCCAAATTTACAACACAAATCTCTATAGTGTCTCACTTGCAATATAGATCCAAGTATCCAACCACTTTATTATAAGCAGCTATTCAATACATTTAATGAAACTTCTAAAATTATGAAGTATTAACTATTCGTTTACTTATCAAATAAATTATATTATATATGTTTATGAGCAAAACCATGCAACACACAGGACTTCAACTAGTGATTAGATACAATTTTAAACAAAATTTAGTTACAAAATTAGTTTTTTTTTTTTTTTAGAAAAGTTATAAAATTAGTTCTAGTATAAAATTACAACCTCACTCAATATTTTTTTATTAAAAGTGAATTTTAACAAATTCACCATTGGATTACATTTTCTTCTTATATTTTCTATATTTGTAAAATTTCTAGAAAATTAAATATCAATAGTCATGTCATCAATAAATTGTTTAAATTGTAAGTTTTTGTAATTTAAAATTATGCATAAAATATAATTTTATAAATCATATAGTAAATAACATCTGATTGGCACAAAATTTGACCTATATATTAAGAACATTAAGAACATGTAATTCAACATTTAGATTTTTGAAATATGTAGTAATATTAATAATATTGAATAAGATTGTAAACTTAAGTTACAACAAATTTTGTAACTAAAATTTGTCCGACAATTTTACATGAGATTCCACTTCCTACTATTGAAATCAATTATAAAAACTCTTGGTTGTCCACGACAAAAATAATGACACCAAAATCCACCAGTCTAATTATATTTCTTTTCTCAAATACAAATGTTTTTGCCCTTATCATGGGAGCTCTTTGACATCTATAATTACCCAAATCTTAATTACTTTGGGTTCATTATGCATTCTTGAGATTTTTATTGCCTTGGGAACTTTTCCTTCCTTTTTAAAAAACTACACACACACACACATATATACATACCAATCTAAAGTTCTAGACTACAGAAACTCGGCTTTCAGATTATATTGCGAGAAAAAAGACCTACATTTTCTATGCTAGAATTTTGACCAATTACTTCCAAAACAATATTTTGTACATGCTTTGGTCACTTTCATCTGTCAGATATAACCCTGCTAGCTGACCATTAACTGCCTCCTTTTGTTAAACTTTGAAAGAAGGTATCCTGGCTCAATCTCAGATTGTTCCGTGGATTGATTTCAAGAGGCATAGGTTGCATATCTACAACCAACTCCAAACCAAAACTTTTGATCAAGACAGCAAAAGAGCCACAGTTAAATTAAGAATCTGAGTTTTCCACCTAATGTAAGAATTCATATAATAAGACAACAAAAAAAAAGGAACAGAGGACACAAGGGGTTTTAAAGAGAACCAAAAAGTTCTTCCCCCTCCCTTCGTTCCCCTTGGTAGTATGAAATGTCATGTCTTGAATATTGCCGCTCTTTACATTTGCTTCAAACTCTTTGAAGTTCGCAGCCTACCTCCTTTTTCCTTTAACCCTCTCTCTCTCTCTCTCTCTCTCTTTCTCTCTAAACTGCTCCGGCTGGCTTGCTTGCCACCGCATTGTCAACACTTTGTTGTTCTACTTCGTTCACCGCTGTATGTCCACTGCCAGTTCCATCAATGCTCCCATTACAGTCTTGCCTTTGTGTTTTCCCTTCCAACTTCCCTTTTGGAGATGCACTTGTATTATGACTAGATTTCCCTGAACCACTTTCTTTTTCTGGCAGGGAAGCTGTCTCAGCAGAAAAGTTCACTTCCGTTGCAGTACCTGGTAACTGCTGAGATGATGAATTACCAGAGCCTGGTGGAAGGAATACTCCAGTGCCAGGGATAGGAAGGCGGGGTGGAGGATGTCTTAGTGGAGCAGCTGGCCATCCTGTCGAACAAGGTGGGAGGGGGACTGGTGCAGGAAAAGGAATTGCTGGTGCAACTGGGGCGGGCACAAAAAGTGTTTGCATGCCATTAGGAGGTGGGATTTGTGGACGAATGGGTGGGGCTGGCAGTACGCCAGTAGTAGGAACGGGAGCATAATGCTTGTTAGCCACATGATGACGAATATGATTGGGAGATCTACTGGGAGGTGGACCCCAGTGGGGTGATTGAGCTCCTGCAGGTGAAGAAAGGCGCTGAACATCACTAGTTGTGAATTTCTTCGGTTGAGACTTTGTGAAAGTAACCAGTATTCGCTGTTTGCGGAGGGAGGGAATTGCATGTCTGGCAACATCTGAGGATTTTCCTTGCATTACTAGGAGAGATCTGTTTTTGTCATGGTGACCAACAATAACATTATATCAGAAAGCAGATCTGAAAATTAAGTTAAATCTCAAATAAAATAAAAGCAAGAAACTTGGGATGTAAATAGTTATATAAAGCCAATTCACCATGAGAAATAAGATGTTTCCTTATGCATTAAAAAGTTGCAAGCTCATTTTAAGCCTCATTTTGCATCATTTATTAAAAAAATGATGCTCCTAATAGCTCCATATACAATTTTTGAAAACAAAAACGACAAAGTAGCAATTGTTTGTGGATGGACTTTGGTGCAAGTTATAAGGTCTTAGGGTATGTGGAAGTAATGTCAGGGGAAATTCCTTCTGGTGCTATTTTAAAATTAAATTTAAAAAATTTAAAAATTCAATGTATGAAAAGCCCAACTGACTTTCCCAAGGAGCCACAATAGCTGCTCTTTTCAGTTAGTCCTTGATACCACTAAACCAGAACACTAGCAATTATTCTTCCATAATTTTCTCCTTGGCATGCCTAAATTTCCAATCACATCAACCTACACAGAAATAACTTTTCTTCTAGAAAGATGATAATAGATAAGTATTAAAACTATTTTTTGGTTTTGGAGTTTGGAAGGAGAGAAGGTGATGCGGGAGATACAAGAAGATTTTTATTTAGTATTATTTATTTTTGCAAGCCAATTGTATTTTTATGTTTCAAGTCCTAGTAGTTTATTAGGGTATTAGTATTTTAATATTTTGATGCAAGTTTATTTTTGTAATAAGGCAATTAGAGTTTCCTTCGCTAATTAGAACTAGGGTTTAGTTTTCCCCATATAAGCAACTCATTGTACTCCTGGAGATAGTAGATATTTTGATGAATGAAAAAAATGGCCTTTTGGTTTATTTGGTGCTAACTCTTAGTGGTTTTCCCACTTGGTGCCAGGCCTAGATGCTGACTCCTAGATCATATCCCATTATTTTCCTTTTGTTGCATTTTGTTCTGGTTGTCCTGCGTCAAAAGGACTAGTCATCCCACCCCTCCTTTAGATCTTTTAAGAAATACAAGGGAGGGGAGAGTGCAGGAAGCCCCCTTTGTATGTTTGCAAGGAGGAAATGTGATGAAATGATAAGATATCGTGTAAATTAACAATAGAGTGCTATGACAAATAGGTGTCATTTAGATGTTGAAATTTTAATCGGTAATTTTATTAAACTTGATATCCCATCCATCAAATTCCCCAAATTTGAAGGAATTGAAAAGAAGGCTATTGAATGGTTGGTTCCCCTTCCCTCAAAACTCAAGCCTTCCCTTCACCTTCCATCTCCTATCCGTCCATCCAAACATACCCTTAAAGTAGCAACCTCTTAACCAGTAAAAATAAAGCAACAAGAAGAAAAGAGTTCAGGGTTAAAATTGATTACCCAGGTGTAAGAGAAAGCTTGAGAGAGCCTCTAAAATCCCCAGGTTGTTCTATCAAAATAGTTTTTCCAAAGGTCATGTCACAGTCTGTCAAGAACAGGACGCAAACAGGCCTTCCAAACCAATGTGGGAAAATGTGAGGCTGTGAGTGATCACCCTAGAAGTAATCACCATAAAATTAGGCTTGGTGGCACATTACACACTTATAATTACAAAAAGAAAACACCTTAATGATCAACCTCATTATAAAAATCGATGATGCAAGAGTCTGGCTTCACAGTCATAATCTGCATGCCTACTAAGCGTTCAATAACATCTTGCAGCAAGGAAGGGATGGATTCTGTTCTCCGATCTGCAAAGTTAAATTTATAGAGATCCAAGAAATGATATTTATAACCAACAGAGCTCTTAAAATTTTACTATCCAACACAAATATTCTTAATATGGAACATGCCTTTGGAGGTTCCTACTGCATTATCCTCTTCTGGAGGTGCATCTGCAATTGGAAGGCCTAACTGAATCATCTCTCTTCCATGTCCCTTCATAGGCCTCTTTGAGACCACATACGTCTGACCTGCTTCTCACCAAACAAAGACCCTACCCATTGTTATTACTCATATACATAAAAGGAAAATCATTATAAATTTAAAAATGCTTCCACAAAAGCTAGCAGCGAATTTTTAACAAGAAATAATGAAATACAAATCACGTAAAAAACAATTTTGTCCAATAATGTATACAAAATTAGAATAGGCTTTTTTCCTTCCGGTTCTTTTTTTTTTTTCTAGAAAGTAGAGGCTATGCACACAAACAACAGAAATATAGCAATAAAAATAACAATAACAGTGCTGGTAAAATTGTAATAGTAGGCACTATCAACCTTTTACTCAGAAAGTTTCTCAAAAGGCATATCACTGTTCTGGATTTGGACAACTCTCTTGCAATGCAAAATACTACCAATCTCATGGTCCCCGCAAAACAACAACCACCCCCCCCCCCCCCCCAAAAAAAAAAAAAAAAACAACTTTCCACAGCCAACCAGAATTTCTCTCTTCAGAAGTGGGGGAAATCTTTTTTTTTTGATAAGTAGAAGTGGGGGAAATCTAAAACAATAGTCAATATGTTCTTTTGAATGAAGGGACGTACCTGTCAAAAAAAAGAAAAAAATTCGCAGCGTTGAAGACAAGTTATATCTACCTACTAGGATGAATGGGATTAGCCAAAAAAAGCTCCCATGAACAAATGGTTCAGCATTAACCAAACCAATATAGAGTCTGTTAAATTACCAATTCCCCCAAAAAATTAAGCTATTAGAAAATGATGAATTTAATCTTTTAATTATAATTCTAACACTCCCCCTCGTGTGGGCCCAAACTCCCCTTAATAAATGGTGCCCAACATGTGGGATTTTTAACATTTTAAATGGAAGGTAGAGTGGAGACAGAGATCAAACTCATGACCTCCTATTCCCATACCATGTTATATTACATATTCTCCCAAAAACTTAAGCTATTAGGAAATCATGAATTTAATCATCTAATTTAACTAAAATTCAAACAGAGTATTCTATTAAGCTTCAGTAAGCAGATCCTAAGTCTTATGAATGTGTAACTAATGCAAAACATGTTGAAGAGGATTTTTTACAACACTTTGCAACCACCAAGGAACACTAGAAGGAAGTATATTAATGTATTGTCTTAAAGGTACATGTTTCCAAAGCATATTAGTCTTTTAATTCTTTTATGTTATAATTCATGTGACCATTTAAATGAGCCATATGACCACTAATAAGTCATGTTTCTTTTTTAATTGGGCATATGACCTCTGCAGAACAGATTTATAGATTAAAGCTGATTTTATGGTTGTGATTGTGTCTTACTACGGCAACTTTCTCTTATCTGATTTTAAGGATTTGCAAAAGTTGTAACAGTAGCTTCTTTGAAAATTATTGAATGAAATTCATCTAGCATTTGTGGTTTTTCTCTACCTTTCTCTCAGGGATTGGATGTGAGTCTTCTTGCTATTTTGATAGCTCAAATAACTATCTAGTTCACTTCTTATATGTTTTATTCTCTAAATCATATAGGCTTTGATGCAGGAAAATGTAAGCCCAATGAAAAAGAAAAGTCCCATTGGTCCATTCTCTTTTAATTCTAATGTTTAATTAATTATCATGCCTTTAGTATTTTAAAAGGTCATGTGACTTGCCATTAGTAACCCTAGAATCCTAGCCCTTCATCTTACAGAAGGGTTGCTTCAGGTTCACACACTGTTAGTGGAAGGAGACATCTGAGAGGAATGACAAACAAGCTTATGCAATTTTGTGTAAATTAACTCCTTGTGCCATAGATAGACCATACTTATAGAAGAATACTGAGAGGACTCAGGAGCAGGTATAGTTGCAGAGAGCTTGATGTTTCTACTTGATGTTTCTAGGAGGTAGCTAGTCGTTTCTTCCTGTGTTTGTATAAGTGCTGGTCTTGTTTGGTAGGGAGTGCCCCTGTGCTCTTGTAAATTGTTGTTTATGTCTATATAATTCTTTCCTACTCATCAAAAATAAGTTCCAGTAAATTCTTACATGAATATAAATATTTTACAATTTTTTAAAGAGCTGATCCATATCTGCTTTGGGCACTATTTTTTTCAAGAACATAAATAATAGTTTCCCTATATGCAAAATGCCATACAAATCAAATCGATATTGATCACTGTTTGTATTAAAAATTAAATGGTGACTCCCATTCAAGGAATTCCTTAGTTCAATTCAAACCCACCATATGCATAAGATGTGGGATAAAAGCACAGCCTATGAGTCAATATCCAGAATTAGACAGTAATATACAGTATCCCACACCCCCAATAAGGGTCAGGAAAAAGAGGGACAAAGACTCTTTAAAGAAAATGAGAAGTGTTAATTATGTGTCAAGATAATCAGCCTTTGATCTAATATAACTCAACAAAATCAAGTGTTGCAAAATGTGACAAATGAGTTGTCAAAACAAGAATAAACCTTCTGGCCAAAAGAAAGTAGAATACCAGTTGTTTACATCTGACAGGAATGCATTACATTATCCTGAAAGATTGTAAATTTAGAACATAGAAAAATAAAAAGATTATCTTAAACATATGATAATTACTTGATAAAGGAAATCTTTATGGGCTCAATCCTTAAAATTTTATTTAGAAGATCGTTCTAGATAGAAAGACCATCATTTATTAATTTTTATAATTTTTTAGTTTAATAGATTTATTTAGTTCTTCAAGTTTTGTAATTTAATGGAGTTTGAATCTGTCAAAGATTTTCATCAATCACATGATGACTTTGTAATACTGTTCAAGATATAATTGTAAATTATGTTGGAATTATCATATAATTGTTCATAATTTCATATATACATATACATACATAGATACATATATATATATATATGGACAGAGAGAGAGTTATAGACAAAAACAGATAAGCACATTAACCCTTAATTGTACACAGTGCAGTTGAGTAAATTTGTGCAATAAACAAATTTAACACTTGTTAAATCATATAATGCTGACACTAACAGCTTGTTAGGGAGAGGGGAATAGGGGAAAATGGAATGGGGGAAAAAATGAAAGATTTTTTTTTCCCTCGTTTGGGAGTTTAATAGCCCTCTTGAACCCATTTTCTAATGGAATGCGCTTTTATGAAGTTTTAATGAAGTCCTCACAATAACCCCCCCCCCCCCCCCTTTTTTTAATGAATTTCTATAACCCTTTTTTTTTATAAAATAAAAGGCATAATGTCAATGTTTTTATAACAGAAGTCAGTTACATTCAATTTCCAATCAATATTACTTTCCATTCCATTCAAATGCAGTCTCTTATTCAAAAAAATAATATGCATGTAATCTACATTTAATTCAGAATTGATGAACTTTTTGTAATATTTTAGGGAAACCAGAAAAACAACAGGCACAGATTATATTTGAACAAACCAGCAAGAATGCAGGGAAAAAAGCATGGCATATGGAATGCACAATTCCATACATAGATCACTTACACTACTATCACAGAAAGTCATTTTAATTTTCTGCACCTCAGATGTCATCTATAAATGTTACAGAATCCATTTTGCAAGCAATGTGTGTCCAGAAATGGATCTCCCTAGACTTTAAAACATACATGGAAATGGATTATGTCTATTTAAAATTTTGAAGCCTACATGGTGAAACTTGTTCCAAATTTTCAATGGCAACAAATGAATCATCTGAAAATCACAGATACAGTTTTAGAGAAAGAAACCACATGAAAATTTCTTCTTCTTCAAGTGTAAAGAAAAAAAAAATGCACTTAGTAAACTTGCCTTGAGATAGTCCTTTTTTTCCAGCAGTCCTCAAATCATTAACCAAAGAAACAAGTTTGGGAACTTCCGAGTCATCAAGTAACGATTCAAAATGTTTCAGTCCCTCGACCACATTAACCTAACATGAACATAAGCACATCTCAAAAATAGAAAACAACTATAAATGAAAATTCAGTATCAAGAGATTCAACATATTAAGCAATAAAACCAAGTCATAGATATCCACAAAAGTATTTAGTAGAATACTACCGCCTTTCCGTCAACCATCTCAATGCCAGAAAAAGTTTTTGGAACTGGAGCAAGATTCTGCTTCTCATTTTGATTTTGTTCTGTAGAATGATTCTCTGTAAAAAAAATTATAGGAATCCAACTCAAAATACAATAGCAAAAATATTTAGAACTAGCCTCATCACACAGGCTTCACGTGTGCAATGAGGCTATTTTTCATTTTTCATTTTGGTTTAGTGTCATAATGTTTAAAAGTGAGATAAAAATAGTGTCATAATTCTTAGGATCTTTCTCTGCGTGAGTTTTTTTACGTGGAATAATGTTTAAAAGTGAGATAGATATAGTATCCTAATTTCTAAGATATTTCTTTACATGAGAGTTGATAAAAGTTTGAAGTTTTGAGTTTAAAATATAAAAATAAAAAAATAAAAAAAGGTAATTCAGATTGGAGAAGAGAAAGGGAAAAAGCCTAAAACTTAGGAACTATTTTAAAAAAAGTAAATTACTCTTTTAATCAGTTTGTGTTTTTAAAGTTAAAATTATTTACCTAAAAGATAGGGGTATTTTAGAGAGTTTAAGAATTTCTGTGAGAATATTTTAGTACGCAAAATGATGAAATCCAAACAGAAAACCTTCTTATTAGAATTAAAGAAAAAATTTCTAGATAAGAAGCATCTGTACTCTATCCTAAATTCAGGCAAGAGAGGGAGAGTTTCTCCCCTTTCAGCCAAAAAATGGATCCTACATGTTCCAACCACCAAACCGTTGATACCTAAAGAGCTAGCAGAATTAGCCTTCAAATTATATCCTGCTCAATACAGCCACCACTTCCTTTTTCTCTTTGGCCAATCAAGGGCTGATGGATACAACCCCAAAGGCTCACCTACTCCCAAGGGGTTTTTAATCCCCCCACCCTCCTCTCCCCAAAACCCAAACCTGGCACATTCCATAAAGAAATCCAATTACCTTTGCAATTTGAGGTGCATCCATCATCTACCTCCTTGGCTTCAGTTGGAGAATTGCCACACGTTGTCCCTTCTGAACTTCCCAAACTCTTCAAGCTGCCAGCATCTGCTTTGGTAACCAGAAACAATAAACATCAAAGTTGCCGCATAGAATTTCTCAAATATAAGGCATATTTCATATTTCATAATTCTGAAACTTAAAGCTTGATTCTATTTGGAGTTGTTGAACCTTCATTGGGAGAGCAACAAAATTTGTTAGTTAATGAGTCACTATTTGCTAATAGTAAAGAAAAAAAAAATCCAATATATTTCCAAAAAACCAGGCAAATAGAGGGAAGAAGGTGCAAAAGAAACCCATAGGCAATCAAACTTTCAGAGTTTTAGGCTTTCTAACAACAGAGCAACACAAGAATGGTGTTGTCATTATACAGGCATGCCATGCATGTCTAAACATTTATATGATACTTTGTTTATATATATATTTAAATTTTCATTTTCAGATACTTTGTTATTAATGTGCAATGATTGTTTAAAAATCAGTACAAACAGCTTTGCAATATACACCATACTGATCTATTTTGATAATCATACCTAAATTTTTATAATTAAAAAATTAACATTTTTTTTCTTTTAATTAAAGCCACAGACTATTACATTACCAAAAAAAGGAAACAGACCCTTGTCCTTCCTTGTAAATTGTCATTTGGTATTGACAACTATATAAAAGCCACTTAAGAAAATTTATTTTGCAATGAGTTCGCATAAAAAGATATGTGCAATGATCCAATATGATTTTCTATAACCTTTCAGGTAAAACAGTACTATTGACAAACAATCTAAAGTAGTAACTACATATCTCAAAAGTAGCCATAATCTAAGGAAGCAACTTTCAGGTAGGAGAACAATTACCCCTAATTGACTTACAAAAAAAATTGCTTGATATTTACCCAAAAGAAAATTAATACTTATCCAAAATTCCCATGTAACATGGCTGCACACATGGCCAAAGATGCTGAAAAAGAAGTTACTTTTCTATTCAAAAACATTAACATCAAAGGGATGGCCAAAAGATGCTTCAAAAGAAGTCATTTTCCTAGTTAATAACATTAACGTCAGAGGACTTGAAATTAAGCATTCCATTCATTGCCAACAAGCTACAACTCATAAGATGCAATTTAGTTAAGTAATGTAGCATTCACCATATTGCAATAACAACACACAGAGCAAAATGTAAACCCAATTGCATAATTGATTACCTTTTTTATCCTCCCCAACTGCTGGAGCCTTATCCTCTAACTTCCCAACCTCACCCTCACCTCTCTCACCACTGCCTTTCTCCAAACCAACGACACCACCACCACCCACAGAGGAATTCCCATCATGACTATGAGACTCCACACTAGAATAATGCCCTTCCTTCACAACGTCAAACCTCGGCCCTTGCTTAAACCCCACACCAGATCTCTTAAAATCCTTGCCCCCACCTTTCACCGGCTCATAATACCGCTGCTGTCGCCTCCACGCCACCTGTTGCAGTGCATATATCACTTCGGCCACCGAAAAGTACTGCTGCATATGCAGCACCGGGTTCCAATTACACCTCCTTTGCTGAATACACCCTATCACCATATCATACTCCCCTGGCTCGCCTACAGCACGCAAATGGTGACACAAATTGTCAATTATTGCATTGGCAGCAGCAAATTCGCCACGCAGCCACGAGATAAACCCGTCCCGCTCATCTGGGAACCACTGTCGGTGGTGGATCTCACCGCCACCGGCACCACTCCCACCACCACCACCACCACTCGGATACTGCATTTTGTCTGATAATACCACATTTCCCGATGGCATTGCCATGGAGAACCCACTACCCAGAAAAATGTCACTACTACCACATATATAGCCTATGCTCACTACTCAGATCTATGCTTATAAAGCACACGAACGAATATCTCTAAATCCAAATCAAATTTGAGCAAATTCCCATAAAGATTCAAATACCAAATCAAGCAAAAGACAATAAATTTCCAGCCTTTGGCTTTATAGACCCAATTGAATTTATATCAAAATTCAACACTTTCCTAACACAAAAGGCACAAAATTCAGTCTCTAGAAACAAAAATAACACAAAACAGGAACTGGGTTTTGTTTATCTTATCAAATCCGATCAGATTAAGATTGCTGCAATTGAAGAAATGGGAATTTTCCCAAATACCCAAAAATCCAAATTTGAAGCTCAGATCTGGAAATGGGGTTTGTGGGGGGAATCGGGATTGTGGGTATGAGAGAAAAAAGAGACAGTTACTTGAAGATGAGGGAATTATATTTATTATATTAAGCTTTTGATAGTAGGGATTAGCAACAAGATCTAGGGTTTGTGAGAGCTGTCCTTGTGAGTGGCATGTGTGTGTGAGACTTTGTGTGAGTAAGAAAGAGAAAAAAGATAGAAGTGAATGTGAAATGGCTTATTAAGCACGCATGTGTATGGTCTTAAATGGTGGCTGATAAGAAGAGGGTCTCTCTCTCTCTCTCTCTCTGTGTGTGCTGTTGTGAGTGGTCACACGGTCTACACTGCTGAGGAACTGAGGCCTGAGAGTGTGGATCGGGAGAAAGTATACCATTCGGTAATAGCATGTATTTTCTAACTAATAAATAAATGACACATATTTCAAAAAATTACATCAAATAATTCTAAGGGGTAATTAATTAACCTTTCCGAGAGCATCAAAGATTGAGATTAATTTATTATACTAGTCTGATGTAATTTTTTAAAACAGATGGCACTCATTTATTGTATAAAAAATAACAAAACAGATGCTGAGTTAATATTATCGAAATATAATATACTTTCTCGTGGATCGGACAAAGAGAGAATATTCGTGACTATATATGAGTGTTTTTGACATTTTTCATTTTTTATCTCAAGGAGACCTGGTTTTGTTTTTTATTTGTTTTGGTTTGTTGACCGAGAGAATACTAAAAAATTCATTTCTCATTTTTGGGTTTTGGTCTGAGTTTCTAAAAAACTGAGAGTCACTTGCAAAATCTTTGGTGGGGTTTATCTTGTTATGGATAACTTCAATGTTTTGTTCTCATTCTTTGGATTTGTTTGGATCATATTATGGGACTATTTAAGATATTAATAAGTGACTTTCCTATTATTTACACTATTATTTGTTTTTTGTAAATTAAAATTTATTTTTAAAGTTTATTTTCTTTTAGCCAATACAATTATGTTAGTGAATGTAAGGGTGACCTGGTTTTGTTTTATTTTGTTCTGGTTTGTTGAAGAGAATAAAAATTCATTTCTCATTTTTGGGTTCTAAAACATGAGTTATCTTGTTATGCATAATTTCAATCTTTTGCTCTGTTTCTTTGGATTTAGTTGGATCAGATTAAGGGACTATTTTCTCAACCAAAAAAAAAAAAAGATTTAAGTGGCTTTACTTTTTTTTTTTTTTTGATAGATTAAGTGGCTTTCCTATTATTTACACTATTGGTTGTTATTTCTGTAAATCAAACTTTCTTTGTAAAGTTTATTTTTTGAGGCAATACAAGTAAGTTTTTCTGTTTTTGTTTGGCTCCTGTCTTAAAAAATTTCAACTTGCAACGTGAGCCATTCTTTTGATTTTTCCGAGATAAAAGATAGAGTGAGCCTCATAGTACTAGTGCTATAACCGTAATACTGTACCATTTTTTTTTTATTAAATTTAATACTGTACATTTAGTCCAAGTAACAATTAAATTAATTAAATTTAGTTTAACGCCACCATACTCCATAAAAGACATGTAGGTGGGCGAAATCCTATAGTCCATCCTCTCTTTTTTAGGGTAAGCCATCCTGTATTTTTAATTGTTCTAGAGTCTGCATTTTCTTTAATTCATAAGAGCATTCTTATCAAGACTTGTAAAAAATTTAGCATTTACCCTTTCAAAACCTATTTTTATAATATATAACACATTACTTTACGATAAATCCTATATCAAAACTTCTATATTTTTTACCATTTCATTTAAATAATGTTTCTTTATTAATTTTCAATAATTTTTTATTTTCCTCTCTCTCCTCTGTCTCTCTCTTTCTCATAGCACCGCCGGCACCACAGTACCAACCACCCACCAAAAACCCACCACCCATACCACAACCACCACTCACAAAAAAAGAAAAAAAAAAAATCACAGCAGA
The DNA here is from genome assembly GCA_029955455.1 of Quercus agrifolia. NCBI lineage: Eukaryota > Viridiplantae > Streptophyta > Magnoliopsida > Fagales > Fagaceae > Quercus > Quercus agrifolia. The sequence continues at coordinate 34,308,071 of JARQAD010000005.1, forward strand.
AAGAAAGAAACCTCCACATCCACATCCACATCCACATCCACATCCACCCACAACCACCACATCCACCACATCCACTCACCACCACCAACCATGGCAAGAAGAAAAAAAAAAAAAAAAAAAAAACCTCCACCATCGCCGCCACCAGTAAACCCATCATCACCGGCCCACCACAAACCATACCCATCCAAAACCAAATCACAAACCCACCACCCAAAACCAAATCACAAACCCACCAAAATATGCCCAAATCGGAACCCCTGTACAAACCCACAACCTGCAAATCAGAACCCAATGCGTGAGAGAGAGATAATCATAGATTTGAACCGATGAGGGCGAATAGGAGAGCGAATCAGAGGCAGCGGCGAGTGGGAGAGCGAATTGGAGGCAGCGGCAAGTGGGAGAGTGAATCAGAGGTAGCGGCCAAAGAGTAGAGAGATCGGCGATGAGCACAACAGACCATGAACCACAAAAAGAGAAGAGAGAACAGAGAACAGAGATGAGAAGTGAGAGAAGAAAGAAAATGAGAAATGAGAGAGCCGTTGGCGAATAAAAAACCATTTTTCAGTTTACAATACAGCTACAATGCGCTCTCAAAAATGAGAGTGCACTGTAGCAAGATTGTAAATTTTATACAATGTAGCAGTTTTGATGGAGGGTATGTTTTGGGGTTCAGCTGCTAAAAAATAAGATTTTTAGCATATAGGAGCCTTAATGAGAATGCTCTAATGGTTTGCTAGTATTTATAAGATTCATCAACTTTTTCTAATGAATCTAAAAAAATTAAAATTGACCCTCATGTAACCTTCCCTTTAGAGTCTAGTAGAATTTGTCATCTATATAAGAAAATTATAAGATACTCCGGCATAAGTATACTCCTCTTTGATAAATGAATAATAGGTCACACGTGTAAATTTAATTAGTAAAACACGCTATGGGGGTGAAAGGCCAGACAGCCCAAATCTATGTATATGTTGAGCCAAAGGCCCAATCCGAGGACTCTAAATAACATGAAGACAAGAAAACACATCCATAAGGGTCAGTGTTAGTAAGTGAAAAAATGATATCCAATCAGAGCCACCCCGAGGGTGGTCCAAGGAAGAACCCCTCCTCGGCTAGGCAAGGCCGAGGACAAAGGGTATGGTTTGCCATTAAGAGCGACACTCCGAACCATTCCATGGAAGAGGATAAGTATTAAAAAGGAACAGGACAAAGGAAGGCCTGGAAATATCTAGGAGAAAGCAGGTACCATCGCATTAAATGCTCTACAACTAACTGAATCGTGCTTTTCAGCCTTACAACTACTCCCAAAGACTTTAGGGAGGGGCTGATGGGACAAGTATCAACACTATCAATCTAAATCTACACGTGGATGGTGGAAATAAAAGGAAAAGAGTATAAAATAGAGGAGAAGGGAAAAAAGAAAGAGGCCCCTGGGGGAGGGACCTAGGTGCCAAACTTGCAACAAAGTTTGAAGAGCAATATTTAAGAATCAATCTCCTCAGATTTTATCCGAGGACGTTTTTCTCTAGCAAACTTCGCTTGTCATTCTTTCTTTATCATCAAAATCCAATGGGCGATCACCTAATTCGCAAAAGCCTAGGTTTCTAACCCATTATCTACAAATTTATTGTTTGGGCTTATTTGGGCTTAAGTTCGTATCTTTATAAATGTTAAAGCCTAAATTATGACCTTACAATTGGCACCAATTGTGGGAAATCTGGTGTTTTAGCGAGTTTAACACTCAACGTACCGAGGCGATGCAGCGAGATATCGACCATTGGCGGAGGAGACCATTTTGGCCGTGGCGCATGTTATACGAAGGATTGCTCCATGGGGAACAATATTGTGGGCTTTTAACATCAAATACCTACCTCATTCCTCTGTCAAGGGCCAGGTTCTCACAACCTAGTGGCCGAAATCGCTAAACCCCCGTCAAATGAAATGATAGAAGCACAGCAAATGGATGGAAAATCAGTTGGCATGGTCTCGCTGTACAGGACCTTTTGTCCAAAAAGGTATATGTTAATGGTGCTACAAAATAAAGGTGATCCGAAGTGAGGCTAGTTCTAACATCTCTGTAAAGTGCTTAAACAGAACCTAAGACATGCCTGGGTCCTCGGACCAAATGCTTGGGGGAAATTAATGATGGTGAATCGAAAATGCACAAGTCTTACTTTGTCCATATGGGTCGTCTGTGAGAAAAGACTGGTGTGAGAGACCGCGCCCCCGGCCCGTTTTTTATATGATGTGTTGGGCCAAACCCACGTGAATGGGTGGAGTCGTGTTGTTGCCTCTCAAAATGGAGGTTCGACTAGTTATATTTTCCCCCTTAGATTAGGGGTTTTACAATGGAGTCGCCACTTATTTAATTATTGGAAAAATAAGAAAACCATAATTTAAAAAATTCATCATTTTATTAATTTCAAATTGAATCTACATTGATCATAGGAAAATTACATGGCTTTGGTCCTAGATACAATCTAAGATAAAGTACATGGTTTTGTTTCCTAGTTACAATCTAGAAATTGAAAAATTACATGGATAAGCATTTGATCTACTAACCCTTGATCTAAGCTCGGAGGCTAGGTTACAAGGTGGGAAGGTGTTAGGCACCCACCTTGCCCGGTGAAACCGGTCTTCTAGACTATGGTGGCCAACATTCATATCACATCATCCAATATGTCAATCAAGTTACATGTTGAATTTAATGTGTGTGCATGTGATAAACCCTAATTCAATTTATTTAGCATTGCATTTAGATTGAAAAATAAATTCTAGTGAATGTGTGTGGATGGTGATAACCTAGATTCAAGAATTTGAAAGAATTATGAAATAAACATGTTTTTCCTATTTTTGATAAGGATTTAGGATCAAAACTAGTGTTTATGCATGAACATGTGATGAACAACCAAGAACATGTGAAGAACACATAAGAACAATTAAGAACATTCAAACGTATTCAAGAAGATTTAAATAGTTACTATCAAGCCTTAATCCTAAATTCTCATCATAGAAACACAAAAAACAATTAGGGAAAGGGATTATACCTTCATGCAAGATCCATATGGTGGAGGAGGAGACTCTTGAAGGAGATCCTAAGGGTAGAGAAAAAGAAGAGTTAGGAGAGGAAGAGTGAGTCTCACTCAATACCTTGAGTCTCAGGAAGACCAAGATATGACAAGACTACTCTACTTCACTAGAACTCAAGAGAGGAGAAGAGAGGGGGGTTTTTTGTGTCTTGGAATGAAAGAGAGGGGGGGTTTATATAGTAGTGGTGGAGAAAATATGAATGGAAGACCATTTAATGAGGGTTGACAAAGAATCATGAACCTAGACCTCATTTTGGCCTTTGAGGAAATCTGGTACATTAAATGGAAAGATTTGTGAGAGTGAGGAGCAAGCAAAGTTCGGTTTTCCCGTAGCTGCTGTAACAGCATATAGAGCCAACTTCAAAAAATCATATCTGACTCAATTCTGATCGGAATTGCCTCATTCTTGTGCTCAAATTGAAGCCCCAGATGTCTAGTTTCTGGGAAAATTAATCTCATTCACAGATTCAAAATATTATGAGAGATATTGATGAAATGGTGAACAGAGGTCATTTGTTAGAAAATGGTTTCAGCACAATTAACATTAATATGTCCCAAATTAGCTCCCAATTAACATTAAATGGCACCAATCACTCTCATTTCAGACTTAATTGGTTCTAAATTTACTCTAATTAAAAGATAATTGCACAAATTACTCATTGAATAATTAATGTTTAACTATCTAATTAATTAGGCGTATGCAACCTCACCATAGAATATAGTCCTAACCAATCAAATTATGACACATCATCGATCTCAAATTGATTATACTTATAACCAATTGAAATCAATTGTTCATAATCACATAAAGTCGGACTCAATTTGTGATTGTGCATTTCAACCATTAAAACTTGATTTGATGATAACTTTCAATCTGGTGGTCCGATTAGGGCTCATGACCAGTCGATTTGATCGTTACAACATCAAGATCATTTTGGTAATGTGAGATTAAGGATCTAATGACCAGAATTAAGATTTATATTTCCAATGTGAAATTACCCTTTTACCCTCCATGTGAGGTTAAATGCATGTTGCAAAATAGGGTGTCAACAGAATGCCCCTCATTGACAGAGCTTGAAAAGCGAATGTCAATGTATGAAAGAGACACCTAACTTTGCAATCAGTATTTAACCGTGGTGAATGTATGATGCATGTAGATAAAATTGCAGATGGTCATGTTCTAGATCAAGTGTAGACCGAATCTCGAGGGAGATTGCCTACGTACCTCTTAGTGGGAGGATCAGGTCTAAACATAGTTCATGCATGCAACCCTTTTTTTTTTTTTTTTTTTAAATGAGTACAAGACATGCTTACCAATGGTCTGATGGATTTGAAGTTTCAGACGTGCTTCCTAGAGGTCCATGGATTTGAAATTTGGACATGCTTCCCAGAGGTCCGATGGATTGAAGTTTGGACGTGCTTCCCAGAGGTCCGATGGTTTGGAATCTTGGACGTGCTTCCCAGAGGTCCAAGGATTGAAGTTTGGACGTGCTTCCCAGAGGTCCGATGGATTGAAGTTTGGACGTGCTTCCCAGAGGTCCGATGGACTGGAATCTTGGACGTGCTTCCCAGAGGTCCAAAGATTGAATTTGGACATGCTTCCCAGAGGTCCGATGGATTGAAGTTTGGACGTGCTTCCCAGAGGTCCGATGGTTTGGAATCTTGGACGTGCTTCCCAGAGGTCCAAGGATTTGAATTTTGGACATGCTTCCCAGAGGTCCGATGGATCGAAGTTTGGACGTGCTTCCCAGAGGTCCGATGGATTGGAATCTTGGACGTGCTTCCCAGAGGTCCAAAGATTGAATTTTGGACGTGCTTCCCAGAGGTCCGATGGATTGAAGTTTGGACGTGCTTCCCAGAGGTCCGATGGATTGAAGTTTGGACGTGCTTCTCAGAGGTCCGATGGATTGGAATCTTGGACGTGCTTCCCAGAGGGCCAAAGATTGAATTTTGGACGTGCTTCCCAGAGGTCCGATGGATTGAAGTTTGGACATGCTTCCCAGAGGTCCGATGGATTGAATTTGGACATGCTTCCCAGAGGTCTGATGGTTTGGAATCTTGGACGTGCTTCCCAGAGGTCCAAGGATTTGAATTTTGATGGATTGAAGTTTGGACGTGCTTCCCAGAGGTCCAAAGATTGAATTTTGGACATGCTTCCCAGAGGTCCGATGAATTGGATTTGGACGTGCTTCCCAGAGGTCCATTGAAATTGAATTTGGACGTGCTTCCCAGAGGTCCGATGGTTTGAAGTTTGGACATGCTTCCCAAAGGTCCATTGAAATTGAATTTGGACGTGCTTCCCAGAGGTCCATTGAAATTGAATTTGGACGTGCTTCCCAGAGGTCCGATGGTTTGAAGTTTGGACGTGCTTCCCAGAGGTCCATTGAAATTGAATTTTGGACGTGCTTCCCAGAGGTCCGATGGTTTGGAAGGTATTATTCATACCGATGTGTGTGGGCCTTTTACCCTAATACCTGCAAAATAAATACTTTCAATTAGTAACAGAGTTATTCATTGAAAAGACTTTGGCATACCTGGCGAATGCCCCTAGTTTGGGACATACTCCATGCTTCGATGAATGCTGAGGGGGGATAGTTGACTTGATGTTGCATCACTGGAGAATGTGGAAGAAGATCATAGCTTTCTATTCCTAAAGAAGAATTCAATGAAGATCTTTTTTTTTTTTTTTTTTTTTTTTTTTTTTTTTGAATTTGGAAAACTTGAAATTTTTTAAGGAATTGAAAATTTTGAATTTTTTTTTTTTTTTTTTTTTTTTGAAAAATTTGGAAATCTTGAATTTTTGAAGGAATTTGAAAAAATTTGATTGATGAATTTTTTTTTTTTTTGAAAGTGGCCTAAGAAATATGAGCCCAATGCCCCTAGTCTCAAGGCCCTTTTTGAAAATTTCCTTCCTTTTTTTGAAATATGAAGATTTGTTCATTATCAAAAAGTGAAGAAGATGAGGATGAAGATGGAGTAGAAGTGATGAAGATTTATTCATAATGATTTTTTTTTTTTGAAAAACCTATCCTTTGAATGAGAATAACTTTGGCTGGAAGTTTATGCGGATTGCTGGATAAGTCCTTGCTCAATTCCTGCAAAAAGATAATTTCAATTAGCAATGGATTTATTCATTGAAATGAATTGGAAGTACTTACCTAATGCCCCTAGTTTGGGGCATATTCCGTGCTTAGATTGAATTTGAATTCATTTGATGTTGTGGCATTGGGGAACATGAAAGAAGATCATAGTTCGTCATCATTGGTTCCTACAAAATGGCTTTCTTTCTCTAGCTTGTTAGAAACCAGTTATCATGAAAACATTTTTGGTCTATGCCATTAGTGTAGACATGCTTGCGAAAAATGGATTGATGCCTCAAATGAAACCATGCTTTCATGCGAGAAGGACATATTTGCATACAATATAAATAAGTCAATGCCCCAAGTTTGAGCATGCTTGATGCAAAACAAATGAGCTTAGCCTAACATGCACCCAAACAATTTTGTCACATTGTTTTCAATTTGTTCTTCAAGGTTATTTGGGTGATTGGGACCGGGCCTTTGAAAAGCTGCCTACGTACCTCTTTCATAGAGGATCAGGTCAAGACGTAGTTCAAGAGAACTGGATTTTGAAAAAGAATGATTTTTTTTTTTTTTTGAAATGAGATTTCTCTCCTTTTTTTTTTTTTGAAAATATCAAATTTCCATTTTTTTTTTTTTTTTGAACAAGATGTGATCCTTTGAACAACTATTTTGGAAAATCATAGTGTTTAAGAACCAAACAAATCTCTTTGATTATGAAGGATCAAGATCATTAAACTCATGTAATCAAAATTTGCTTCTTTCTTTTAAACATTGTCAGATTAAGTCTCCAAAGGCAATCAAGAAATGAAATGTGATAATATTTAGGAATCACATTGTTGGGTGAAAATAAGGAGAGTGCTCCAAGTTTGAAATTTCTTTTGAGTCATTTGAGGATTTGAGAATTTGAGAAATTTTGTCCTTGGACAAATCATCCTGTAGGGTTTGACAATTTTAAGCATTTTTCCTTTTTTAATTCAAGAGAAAATATTATTAGAGTTTAAGATATGCCTACAATTAGCAAGGCTTCAAGGAGGTCTTTACTCATGGATTGTAATGTAGGCCGGGTTTAGGTTATGAAATGAATGATATAAAAAGGCTCAAAATTCCCTATGATGTTCCCCCAAGTATGCATTACTTAAAAATCAAGTATTGGAGGAGTTTTCTCATTTCTTTGTTGCCATCTTCTCACTAGTTTTCATCGGTCACTTGTATCAACACTTGTTTTTAAGCTCATTCATCTTGAATCATACCTCTAGACTTTCATCTTGTAAAATTCTTCTCTTTTTAGGTTGCATGTTCAAACTCCCAACTTGGTAGGATTTTCCAATTTTTCTTCTTCTTCTTCTTCTTCTTCTTTTCTTTGGCCCTAACTTTTGCCTAGACCGCCCTTTTGGGTTTTCAGCCTAGCGGGCTTCTTTTTTTTTTTTTTTTTCTTTGGCCCTAACTTTTGCCTAGACCGCCCTTTTGGGTTTTCAGCCTAGCGGGCTTTCTTTTCTTTTTTCTTTTTTTTGTGTTCTTTCATCTCTTGATTGAATGAACTTTTGGGGACATTTTTCCCTCATTGTATTTTTTAGCTTAATGATTTTCGGTCATTTTGATGCACTCTCTAGACTTCTTTCTTGCCTCAATGCACTTGCACCTTTCTGTGCTTGATGAATCTTTTCCTTTTTTGATAAACTTTCTTTTGGATGAACCTTGTATTCCTCTTGGCATGGTGAATTTTAGGCTCTTCAAACTTGATGCACATTTTGTTTTCTCTCACATTGATGGAATTTCATTTCTCTTTCCTTGATTGAGTGAAAGCTCATTTTTCTTTAATGATCTCTTGTCTTTAGCCTAATGAATTCTCCACTTGTCTTAAATGTCTTCTAGGAGAGATTTATCAATTAGCTTCAAAGCTACAAGGTTGACTCCTCCTCAACGTGAGATTTAAGCATGCATACTTTGAATTTTCCCACCCTAGGTTTAGATTTTAGTGGGTTCATGCAAAAAAGAGGCTAAGTGTTTAAAGGCTCAAATGGGCTAGCAATGGATAATGATCATTCTAGGTATTAAGGTATAATCTTGTTTTACCAAAGACGGCCTCCTATCCCTAGCAATGCTTGCTTGTAGGCACAGTGACTTGAGCTCTTTTAATAAATTCCTCTTAAAAGAAAAAGTATGAATGCTCTATTGAAGACAAAAGTTTCCAGAAATTTGGAATGAATGCATGAGATTTTTGAATTTTCTGATGGATAGATTTTCTTTGATTGCCTTGTAAGACCATTTCTTCTTCTATTCAAAGCAATTTAGCAAAAGTGTTTACATGGATCTAATGAAATTAATCCTCTCTCAGTACAAGTTGATTGTTCAAGCCTTTAAACACCACAATTTAGAAAAAGTTTTGTCCAAGCGATCCTCATGTACCATTTTGAAAAGAAGACTTTAAAGAATCTTGAAATCTTTGAAAGAAAAAAATGGGTCTTTTTTTGAAAAAGTCAATAGGAAGTCCAATGTCCCTAGTCCAAAGATTTTTTTTTGAAAATTTTTCTCTTTTTTTGGGAAAATTTTGGAAATCTTGAATTTTTTTTTTTGATTTTTTTTTTGTTTTGTTTTTTTAATATACATACACAAACAAAGCTCATTAAATGCTACATGAAATTTTTGAATTAAAAAAAGAACATAGAAACATGGAATAAATAAACAAACTTTAAACTTAACCATGATGTTACAAACCAAATGCGGAGTGAGGTAAAGTTGGGCCACTTGCTTCTTCTTGGTCTATTTAGGATGCTTGAGGCTTGGTGTGCTTGAACCTTGATTATGATGAAATGGCTTGGGCTTGCACTTGGAAGCCTTGAACCATATGATCAATTGGTATTTGCTTGAAATGGCTTGGGCTTACACTTGGAAGGCATGCATCTTGTGAGTTTTTGGCCTTTGATGTTGCTCATGTCTTCATGCACCTTTGATGGCCTCAAGTGTTGGGCTTAGAATGATTCAAGAAACAATTTTGGGCTTCCATACCAAGTAGAGTTCACTCATAGGCTTTTGGGCTTGAGTTCATTCATAGCATAAAAGGTTCAAACAATCATGATGGGCTCAAGCGTTGGACTTGAGTCATCATGGTTCAAACAACGGCCAAACAAATGCGTAATGAAATGCAATTTACATGGACCAACCTAGAGGTAGGTTCTATGGGTCATTACAACATGGGTAAAAGGTAGGTTAAAGGTCCCCACAAGCTAGGACGTCGTACCTCCCAACTTGTGACGCCAAGAGCGCCGCGTTGGTCCGAACGGTACAGTTTGTCCCTATGAACCACCATGGCATAACCATGATGATCCTTGTCGCGGTGGGTGGTAGGTTCACCGCTGGGTATGTGAGTCTCAGGAAGACCACAATCCACGGCTAATACTACCGGGCTTCCGGGCTAGCACACAAATAAAATAAATTTCATTCAAGCAAATGATGCATGGCATGCAATATAATGACATATTAGACATATTATATACAAAAAGCAATAAACAAACAATGACATGGTTGGCCACCATAACCTAATTGAAGCTTAGCCCTCAATATCCCCAGTGGAGTCGCCACTGTGAGAGACCGCGCCCCCGGCCCGTTTTTTATATGATGTGTTGGGCCAAACCCACGTGAATGGGTGGAGTCGTGTTGTTGCCTCTCAAAATGGAGGTTCGACTAGTTATATTTTCCCCCTTAGATTAGGGGTTTTACAATGGAGTCGCCACTTATTTAATTATTGGAAAAATAAGAAAATCATAATTTAAAAAATTCATCATTTTATTAATTTCAAATTGAATCTACATTGATCATAGGAAAATTACATGGCTTTGGTCCTAGATACAATCTAAGATAAAGTACATGGCTTTGTTTCCTAGTTACAATCTAGAAATTGAAAAATTACATGGATAAGCATTTGATCTACTAACCCTTGATCTAAGCTCGGAGGCTAGGTTACAAGGTGGGAAGGTGTTAGGCACCCACCTTGCCCGGTGAAACCGGTCTTCTAGACTATGGTGGCCAACATTCATATCACATCATCCAATATGTCAATCAAGTTACATGTTGAATTTAATGTGTGTGCATGTGATAAACCCTAATTCAATTTATTTAGCATTGCATTTAGATTGAAAAATAAATTCTAGTGAATGTGTGTGGATGGTGATAACCTAGATTCAAGAATTTGAAAGAATTATGAAATAAACATGTTTTTCCTATTTTTGATAAGGATTTAGGATCAAAACTAGTGTTTATGCATGAACATGTGATGAACAACCAAGAACATGTGAAGAACACATAAGAACAATTAAGAACATTCAAACATATTCAAGAAGATTTAAATAGTTACTATCATGCCTTAATCCTAAATTCTCATCATGGAAACACAAAAAACAATTAGGGAAAGGGATTATACCTTCATGCAAGATCCATATGGTGGAGGAGGAGACTCTTGAAGGAGATCCTAAGGGTAGAGGAAAAGAAGAGTTAGGAGAGGAAGAGTGAGTCTCACTCAATACCTTGAGTCTCAGGAAGACCAAGATATGACAAGACTACTCTACTTCACTAGAACTCAAGAGAGGAGAAGAGAGGGGGGTTTTTTGTGTCTTGGAATGAAAGAGAGGGGGGGTTTATATAGTAGTGGTGGAGAAAATATGAATGGAAGGCCATTTAATGAGGGTTGACAAAGAATCATGAACCTAGACCTCATTTTAGCCTTTGAGGAAATCTGGTACATTAAATGGAAAGATTGGTGAGAGTGAGGAGCAAGCAAAGTTCGGTTTTCCCGTAGCTGCTGTAACAGCATATAGAGCCAACTTCAAAAAATCATATCTGACTCAATTCTGATCGGAATTGCCTCATTCTTGTGCTCAAATTGAAGCCCCGGATGTCTAGTTTCTGGGAAAATTAATCTCATTCACAGATTCAAAATATTATGAGAGATATTGATGAAATGGTGAACAGAGGTCATTTGTTAGAAAATGGTTTCAGTACAATTAACATTAATATGTCCCAAATTAGCTCCCAATTAACATTAAATGGCACCAATCACTCTCATTTCAGACTTAATTGGTTCTAAATTTACTCTAATTAAAAGATAATTGCACAAATTACTCATTGAATAATTAATGTTTAACTATCTAATTAATTAGGCGTATGCAACCTCACCATAGAATATAGTCCTAACCAATCAAATTATGACACATCATCGATCTCAAATTGATTATACTTATAACCAATTGAAATCAATTGTTCATAATCACATAAAGTCGGACTCAATTTGTGATTGTGCATTTCAACCATTAAAACTTGATTTGATGATAACTTTCAATCTGGTGGTTCGATTAGGGCTCATGACCAGTCGATTTGATCGTTACAACATCAAGATCATTTTGGTGAAATGAGATTAAGGATCTAATGACCAGAATTAAGATTCATATTTCCAATGTGAAATTACCCTTTTACCCTCCATGTGAGGTTAAATGCATGTTGCAAAATAGGGTGTCAACAACTGGAGAGATGGGAAGCGTGGAACATGCTTGTCCCCAATAACCTCGTCCGTCCTTGATAAAGGACGGACAAGGATATTGAACCTTCAACAAGCATGGTCCTCATCAAAGCGTAAGGAACAAATTATACCATTACGATCCAAGGCTTCTACTAACCGTTATGAAACACCAGTCCAAATAAAGTAACTTCCATAACAGTTATGGAAGTTACCTCCGAATCTTCTGAACTCCTTGACAATAGGAACGGTTATTGAGATAAATAACAATTTCATGTACACTATATAAGCATTCTCTTATGAAGAGGTAATTCATTCAGTGATTTCCGCAAAAAATAATACTTCCTTTTTACTTGGAATTACAAATCCACTGACTTTACCATCGGAGGACCTTTGGCCGGCCTCCACCGATCTCCTTTGATTTTGTATCTGTTTTTTCAGGATCCGGCCCTAAGATCATCAACGCCTGAGACTTTCAGCCTACTGATTTCCCAGGGTTCATCAATTGGTGCCGTCTGTGGGAAAGACAATTTCTTATGCTTAAACTTCATTGTTGAGTTTTGCAATTTCTTTCTCTGACAAAGGGTTGAAATTGTGCAAACAAGATCTAGGGCTACTAGTCCAGGCCCTCAAAAGAGTAGAGACGCTTCTAGTAACCCCCATCGTGACCGTCAATCGGCGCCTGCGCCTGCCATGCAACCATCTTTAGTCTAACACGTGCAATCTATGGCTGCTGCCATGGCGGAGTTAACTCGCCAAAACCAAGAATTGAGAAGGGAGATTAATCTTAAAAGGCAACGGCATGAGGCCTACGAAGAAGAGCATGTCCAAAGCCAGGGGGATGGAAGAAGTGTAGAGCCGAAAAGCTAATCAAAGGGTACTATACCAAGAAGGATGCCACACTTAGAGAGAGAAATGGACCAAATGAAAAAAGTTATGGATGAGATGAGGGAGAACATGAGAAGAATGAATCGCGTAGAAGACCTAGTTCACCGAACAAATTCTCCTTTCACGGCTTCCATCAATGGCCACCCCTTGCCCCCAAAATTCAAGATGCCTTCATTGGATTCGTATGATGGAACGCGTGACCCGTTTGATCACATTGCTACTTTTAAGACTACAATGCACCTTCAAGGGGTCCCTAATGAAATTATGTGTAGGGCCTTCCCTACCACCCTTAAAGGTCCGGCACGAATCTGGTTCAGCAAAATACCCCCGAATTCAGTAAGTTCTTGCAAAGAGTTGAGCAAGTTGTTTTTTAATAACTTCATTGGGGGACAGAGACATAAGCGTTCCTCGTCGAGCTTGTTGACCATAAAACAGGGAGAGAATGAGAGCCTGTGGTCCTTCATCACTTGTTTCAACAGAGAAGCCCTGAGCGTGGACGAGGTAGATGACAAGCTATTGTTGGCGGCCTTCCATAACGGCGTTAATTTCTGACTTATTCATACACAAACTCTATGAAAAAGTGCCTCAGTCTATGGCCGAACTCGTTCATTCGGCCCAAAATTTTATGAATGCAGAAGACGCGATTATAGCTAAGAAAATGAAGAGATCTGAGAGAATAGAAGCAAACCCCAATCGTCATTCCGAGCAAGGTCCTCATTCAAAGAAGGGACGGACAGAAGAAAAGAAAGACTAAGATAATAAAAAGCCTGGCCCTTTAGCGCGGAATCAACAATATACCCCATTGAATATGCCACTTGAGCAGGTTCTTATGCAAATCAAGGATGATCCATCCTTGAAGTGGCCAGAGAAAATGAAGGGAGATCCCAACAAGCGTAATAGGAATAAGTATTTTCGCTTCTATAGAGATCATGGGCATGATACGAACAAGTGTTTTGATTTAAAGCAGTAGATTGAAAATCTCATAAGGCAAGGGAAATTGAGAAATTTCCTTGGACGGGACCACAAGGACGAGAAATTGAAAGGGAAGATAGAAGAATCGTCACGACCACCACTCGGAGAAATAAGAGTTATCATAAGGGGAAGTTCAACAGGCCAGTCGTCCAAGTCAAAGAAAGCATACCTGAAGGTAGTGCAGAGCGTCCAACTTTCTGGACAATCACTAAGGGCAAGGTCTATGGACGAGCAAGCGATCACTTTCACGGACGAGGACATTGAGAGAATTCACCACCCTCACGATGATGCTATTGTCATCACCTTATTTATTGCTGACTACACAACCAAAAAGGTGTTAGTGGACAATGGAAGCTCGACGAACATTTTATATTATCTAGCTTTTCAGCAGATGAGGTTTGGATGAGACTAGCTCCGTCCAGTAAACTCCCCCCTGGTAAGCTTTGGTGGAATGAAGGTGTAGCCTGTTGGCACAGTTACATTACCTATGGTGGTGGGATCATATCTGCAACTAGTAACCAGAGATGTGAATTTCCTTGTGGTAGATTGTTCATCCTCCTACAATGCCATAATTGGAAGACTGACTTTAATTAGCTGGAAGGCTGTTACATCTACCTACCACCTATCTATCAAGTTTCTAACAGAGCACAGGGTAGGTCAAGTACAGGGAGACCAACTAACAGCAAGAGAATGTTACCTAGCCATGTTGGCCATGGACGAGCAAGTTTAGACGATGAATATTGAAGAAAAGAGAGTTGTGGTAGAGCCCATCGAAGCATTGGAAGATATTTCTTTAGATGAGAATAACCCTAAGAGGTACACTAGGGTTGGAACAGATCTAGAAGAAAAGATTAAGAAGGACCTCGTCCGTTTTTTGAAAAAGAACATTGATGTGTTTGCTTGGAGTCATGAGGATATGCCGGGTATAAATCCTAGTGTCATTACCCACTGTCTAAATATAAGTCCTTCCTTTAAGCCTATGCGACAAAAGAAAAGAGTGTTCGCCCCGAGAGAGACAATGCCATTAAAGATGAGGTCCAAAAGTTGATTGCAGCTAAGTTTATTCGAGAAGTCAATTATCCGAATTGGCTTGCCAATGTGGTAATGGTCAAAAAGGCAAATGGCAAGTGAAGGATGTGTGTAGACTTCACTGATCTAAACAAGGCTTGCCTCAAGGATAGCTATCCATTGCCACGTATTGATCAACTGGTGGATTCCACTACAAGTCATAAATTACTTAGTTTTATGGATGCTTTTTCTGGATATAATCAAATAAGGATGGACGAAGCAGATCAAGAGAAGACATCCTTTGTCACTAGTCGAGGTTTATTTTGTTACGAAGTAATGCCCTTTGGCCTGAAGAATGCTGGGGCAACATACCAACGACTTGTCAACCATATGTTTCGCCCTCAGATCGAACGGAATGTAGAAGTTTATGTGGATGACATGTTGGTAAAAAGCCTAGATGAGGAGCAGCATCTGGACGATCTACAAGAGATTTTTGATACACTTAGACGATTCAGTATGAAGTTGAACCCCAGCAAGTGCGTTTTCAGAGTATCATCAAAAAAATTCCTCAGATTCATGGTGTCACATAGGGGGATTGAGGCAAATCCTGAAAAGATTAAAGCGATTCTGAATATGAAGCCTCCACAAAGCATCAAAGAAGTTCAGTCCCTTACCAGACGAGTAACTGCCCTTAACAGGTTTGTCTCTAAAGCTACTGACAAATGTTTGCCATTTTTTAAGGTTCTTAAGAAAGCATTTGAATGGATGGACGAATGCTAAAAGGCCTTCCAAGACTTGAAGACATACCTCGTTACAGCTCCATTGCTAAATCCATCTGCGATGGGAGAGGAGTTGTACTTGTACCTAGTAGTGACCCTTCATGCTGTGAGTTCAGCATTAATAAGGGAAGAAGGAAAAGTGCAAAAGCCCGTGTAATATACAAGCAGAGCATTGAGGGGAGCGAAAGGGCGATATTCGTTAATAGAAAAGCTAGTCTTCGAGCTAATAACAGCTTCCAGGAAGCTATGGCATTACTTCCAGACTCATATAATCAATGTAATGACGAACCATCCGCTAAAAAAAGCCATAAATAAGTTGGAAGCCACAGGATGATTGATTCAATGGGCTGTCGAACTCAGTGAGTTTGACGTCAGGTATCAACCAAGGAACACGATAAAGGCTCAAGCCCTGGCAGATTTCATTGCGGAGTTCACACCAAGCTATGATGATTTAGAAGAGATAAACGATGAAAAATGGATCGTCTATGTGGATGGCTCGTCTACACAGTACGCAGGAGGAATAGGTGTGGTCCTACAGTCCTCAGAAGGAGATAAACTAAGATACAAAGTCCGTTTGCAGTACCAAACAACTAATAATAAAGTTGAGTATGAAGCCCTCCTTAAAGGGCTGGAGTTAGCCAAGTCTGTGGAAGCGAAGTCAATACTCATCTTAGGAGATTCTTAGTTGATCATGGGACAGATAAACGGAACATATAAGGCTAAGGAAGAATGAATGAAAAAGTATCTTGAAAAGGTACTTTGGCTTGTGAAGAAATTCAAAAAAACTGAGTTCATTCAAATCCCAAGGGAGGAGAACATGGAAGCAAACACCTTAGCGAACGAAGCCTCAACGAACGAAGTCATGTACGAATTCGATGAAATTCAATATATATCAAGTATAGACATCCCAAAAGTACAACAAGTAGAGAGCAGAGGAAATTGGATGACCCCAATTATATCATACTTGAAAGAAGGATGACTTCCAGAAGAAAAAGACAAGGCTAGAAAGCTTAGAGTCAGATCGGCCAGGTACGTCCTCATGGACAAGGTGTTATATAAAAGAGGCTTTTCTCAGCCTTATCTTAGGTGTTTGGCTCCAGATGAGGCGAACTATGTGTTAAAGGAGGTTCATAAAGGAGCATGTGGCAATCACTCAGGAGCAAGGTCACTCATCCACAAGGTCGTCCATGTAGGATATTACTGGCCAAACATGTAGGCTGATGCCAAGGCATATGTCAAGGTCTGTGATCAATGTCAACGATTTAGTAATATTCCCAAGCAGCCATCAGAGTACCTCACCTTAATGATGGCCCCATGGCCCTTTGCACAATGGGGACTAGACATCTTAGGTCCCTTCCTGCTCGGTACAAGATAGATGAAGTTTTTAGTGGTTGGCATTGATTATTTCACCAAGTGGGTGGAAGCAGAACCCTTAGCAAGTATCACACAACAAAACGTCAAGAATTTCATTTGGAAAAACATTGTGTGCAAGTTTGGGGTACCCAGAGTATTAGTGTTTGACAATGGACAACAATTCGACAATGCACTTTTCAGGGACTTTTGTGAACACTTTGGAATTCAAAATCATTATTCTTCACCTGCCCATCCCCAAGCAAACGGTCAGGCTGAAGTTGCAAACCGATCCTTGTTTCAAATCATCAAGACTCGGTTTGAGGGGGGAAAGGGAGTATGGCCTGATGAGCTACCAAGTGTTTTATGGGCATACATGACGATAGTAAGAACCCCTATGGGGGAAACCCCCTTTAGGCTAGCATACAAAAGTGAAGCAGTCATACCTGCAGAAGTGCATAAGGCCAATCATAGGGTGACGATATATCAAGATAAGGATAATGAGGAACAACTCCATTTGAACCTTGATCTAATTGACGAGGTAAGGATGGATGCAAAGCAAAGGACAACAAAGTACAAGAACCTCATGGCTAGGCAACATGACGCAATGGTAAAACTAAGGCGATTCAACATAGGAGATCTCGTCCTAAAGAGGGTTTCGTTAGCAACCAAGAACCCGGCTCATGGGAAACTATGACCTAATTGGGAAGGCCCCTACAAAGTTGTCAACTATAAAAGACAAGGATCCCACTATTTGGAGGCCATAGACGGGAGAAAATTAGAGCATCCTTGGAATGTTGAGCACCTGAGGAGGTACTATCAGTAAAAGTGCTAGCCTGGACGAGCATAGCTCTGGACTAGCATGGGGACCGTTTATCTACTTATCTATATACATAAGGAGCTTGTTTATCTACATGTTTTTAGTATTGCTTTGTTATTATTATGTTGAAGTTATGGACGAAGCTATGGTTTGTCTTGTATTTATTTTCCTAAAAGGCATTAGCTTCTAAAGCACATGCCTCATCTATGAACAATATTTATGATATGTACATAATGTTGTGTTTGAATTCTTGGTTTCCATTATTTTCGTTGAAATTAAGAGCTTAAGACAAATAAATTCTTTGGAGGCAAAGATGTACTGTCTAAATTCTAATAAGGTTACGCATGCTCATCCAAGACATGGACAAGTTAAAGAATATACTCGTCCTAACCATGGACGAGTTGATGCCCTATACAAATGAAACTATGACCCATCCAAGAAATGGATGAGTTAAAGTCTATTGCATTAGTTCAACCCATGGACAAGGAAATGCATAACGAAATGTTTATTCTATTAACTAGGACACCAACCAAACAATCCAACTTATGGACGAGTGAAGGGTTGGGCCATATCTTTGTAAAATGTGAAAATCAGCTAAGTCTAAGGATGAATAGGGCTGATAAATACCTTTTCACATTAGACAAATCATACTTATGAAATTCAAGCAACAAGAAAAAGTATGTATGTTCATGTTAAAAAGGGAGAAATTCCTTCTATGGATGAGCCAAAGTTCAAAACTTATCATGGGAATAGAAATTCTCATTTATGTCATAATAGAAATCAATAATATTCATTCAGTTGATTAAGGGCGGACGACCAACGTCCAAACACCCTAGAGAAGTAAAACTTGAATTGTTCTAACAACTCTTTCTAAAGCCACAGATGAGCTTAATGTACTTAAATTACATAAAAAAAGGTCCTAAATAGTGGACTAGATAAAAAAAACAAAAGAGAAAGGAACACAAACTTTAAAATATTTTCTAAGCAGGGGGGGGCATCCACTTTGGGGTCGTCCTTGAGAGGCAAGGTTGTAGCATCATCTTCAACATTGACGTCCTTAGAGCTGGTTTGAAGCAGAGAGCTAGTAGCAGTAGTCAAGTTAAGCTTAATGGAGCTAAAGTCCATTTCAAGGAAGTTTTCTATAGCCTCCATTCCAAAGTCCTCAAAGCCTGCTGCATAATTGGCGTCCAGTCATTGCATCTGCTTTTGCATTGGAAAGAAGAGTACTCAACTCCTCGTTCTTTTTCCGTAAGTGATCAAGACGAGTATCTTTTTCCACCACATCAGTTTTCAACTCCTCAATCAAGTTTAGTAGCTCCTTTCCCTTCTCCTTAGCATTGGCAGCTACCTCAGCCCATTTCTTAGATTCGTCCTTCAACTCCTGAATCCTCGTCTCTAACAAGATCCTCGTCTTGTCCAATCCTGTGGCCTGTCTAGACGCTGCTATAAACTTTGACATACCCTACAAAAAGGTAAAGAATAAATGGTCAAAGTCAAAAAAAAAAAAAAAATTAAATGGCAAAGACAAGGCAAAGACAATTATTCACCTTAAAAAGATGATGAACACCAGAATGTTCAAAATCCTTTAAGGACTTGTCATAACAAACGTTTATGTCCTCATCTGTAACAGCTTTCTGAAAACGCTCTCAAGCCAGGTCTTCATTTTCAATGATATTTGAAGGGACCTGTTGAGAAGGCTGGGATGTGGCAGGCACAGTCATCTTGGACGAAGGAGTCTTAGATGGCGTAGTTTCAATAAGAGTAGACGAGTCTACATCATATATCATGATGGACGGCTGAGGTGGAGGAAGGTTGGACTTGGCCGTTTGGGATGACCCGTGTTTAGCCTTTTTGCCTCGTTGGCTAGGAAGATTTCCTATATCTAGGTTTTTAGGCAAAGGCTTCCTTTTATCCCCAGCCGATGGACGAGCTTAGGACTAAGTCAGGACGACTCTCCTCACCTACAACTTCTTTCTCTTTGTTTTCTTTCATTGTTGACATTCCTAAGGCAAGAAACAATAAACGATAACTGATGAATTACAAGTAGATCAAGAAATATGATAGGATGTCCAAACAACCATTAAATGAAAACTTACTTCTTCGCACTGTAACACTACAACAAAATGTATTTTCAGTGACGAAACTCATTTTGTCACTGTAGCCCCGTCACTAAAAGTCCCAGTGACAAAAAATTTCGTCACTAAAACTCCGATTTGATTTGATTTTTTTTTTTTTTTACTTTTAGTGACGAAAACATTTCGTCACTAAATGTTTTCCTCACTAAAAACACTATTCAGTGACAAAAATATTTCATCACTAAAAACACTTTAGTTTACTAAATCATATTTAGTGACGAATAATTTCGTCACTAAAACTATGTTCAGGTACATATAGTGATGAAAAAATTCGTCACTAAAACTATTTTGAAGAAAATCCAGGCACATATAGTGACGAAAATTTTCGTCACTAAAACCATTTCTTACAAAATTTTGCTATATTTAGTGACGAAATTTTCGTCACTAAAAAAATTTTTTGTTGCTATATTTATGACGAAAAAGTTCGTCACTAAAACTTATTTTCTATTTTTATTTTTTCCATGGTTTTGATATTAACATGTAACCTATCATTACATTATTAAAACCTCACATTTGAATAACACATTTATTTCAACAACACATTTATAAAAAAAGATCCTTACATTCCACAAGTAAAAAATAAAAAACAAGTATTCAATTCAAACTCCTTCCATACAATAATTGTTTACAATACATACAACAACTCTACCTAAACCCTATTTTAGAACTAACGGAAGATGTATTCATGTGTCTTCAAGTAATACCAAAAGTAAATCTCCAAAAAGCCACCAATAAAAAATCTGCACAAATATAAAAAAATACTTCGTTAAAATTGTAAAGTAAAAACATTAACTATGTTATAAGAAACATTTATAACAATGCATTAAGAGTAACCACACCAATAAATTAAAATCACAACTCCTAATGTATAAATTGTAGAAAGCAAATAAAGTACTAACCAAAAAATGTTTTAACTTGAAGTTGAACCACCCCCATAAGTAAGAGCATCATCATAACTTGAAATTGAATAAAGAAACGTAATTGCTACTAATCAACAAGTTTCATTCACATTTGCAAGAAATTAAAAGCACTTCCAATATGAATTTAAATCACCTTATAACACCATGCAAACCACCCGCTTGCTCCAACACAACAACCCACCACAAAACAAATTTCCAACATCACAAATATATATAGAGTTTTATAAGTTTTTAACTAGAATATACTTACTTTGCTCAAGCTAAGTTTACAATTTTCAGAAAAAATCCAAAGTTAACTTGTGTTCTTCACCTTGTTCCTTACAATTTCTTCAGTCACCAAAGAGAAAGAGAGCTGGAGATAAAAGAAAGATAACTTTTAGTGAACCAAATTTAAAATACATATTCTTTATTCTTTTTCTTGTTTCTAAACAGTGGTATAGCCAGACCCAATCATTAGAGAAAATATGCACCAATTACAAAAATTTCAATTTTCATATCTATCTATATATAGGCATTTAAAGGACAACTACAAAGACATCCTTTTTCTCAGTTAATAAACTTGGTAGTTCACGAAATTGCAAGCTGCTACTTCTCTTAATTGCAATCAAATAGAGCCCAACTGTCAATACCTTATATATATCCTTCTACAATTACCATAAGCAATGCATTTTATTTTTGCTAAAGGGACACTTACTGTTGAAATGTTTTCCTGCACAAAGAGAAACAAAATTGAAAATTGAGGAACACAAACAATAATCTAAAATAACTAACTAAACCATAAAACAGAGACAGATCAAAAAAATAAATAACTAACTAAACCACAAAATTTGAGCTAGACCTCATTGGAAAATCATGCTCCTTCGTCAACAAATGTTTCTATGACACAGTTGTAGACTAAATGCAAAAAAACAGTGTAATAGAGTTGTACTCTTAATGCATGTAATGTGCAATCAATAAGCGAATTCACTCATGACGGCACATGCCAGGCCAAAAGGATTGAGCACAAGAAACCTTATTTCATTTCAAGTTGTACACTAAAATCATAGATCATGACCCATCTTGGTATAAGTTACATATAACAAAAAAGCCTATAAATTCAACTCCATTAACTCTAACTAGAGTTATATCTTCTATTAAATCTTTCTATTCTAGTCTATTCTCAAATTGATACATGTCATCATACTTTTCATGCCAGCATATGCATTGAAATAGGTCATAGATCGAAAAGTCATATTAGACCAGTTCCCATCATCCATCCAAACAAATAAACAAATAAATATTAGCAGGAACTTCTGGCTCAATCTCTCCCTCAGGAACAATCAATCTAAAATTAGATAAAAGGCCTCTTTTAGGCATAAATTTTCA
The DNA here is from genome assembly GCA_029955455.1 of Quercus agrifolia. Taxonomy (NCBI): domain Eukaryota; kingdom Viridiplantae; phylum Streptophyta; class Magnoliopsida; order Fagales; family Fagaceae; genus Quercus; species Quercus agrifolia. The sequence goes on from JARQAD010000005.1 coordinate 34,329,986, forward strand.
CCACAGCCCAGTTCTACTCCTACTTTTACCAATATGAGGTGCCACTTACCTTTTCTCAACCAAGTTTCAGTAACAAAAACTATATCTGTAGCAAACAACATGCAACCAGCTTGGGACATCTCCCCAAAAATTCTCAATAAGCTTATGACAAATGAGACAAGATAAAATTTTGATGTTGGTTTGTGGCTTTGATGTCCATAATATCAGATTATACTCAAAAGTCTAAACCATGAAAAAAACCCTGCTACATAATAGTAGCCCTTACATCTAGCCTCATTATAACAAGAATAGAAACCAACCATCTAATGGGGCATTCAAAGAAAGAAAAGTTACAAAAAAAGTAAAAATCAAATAAACGAACCATTTATGTATATCGTATATATTTGCTGCACATAATAATCAAAGTATGGTTTTACAGGCATTACCACAACAATTCACCAGAACTTAGTCTGCGACCAGCAACCATGGCGAAAACTAGTACATACACATGCAATCTTTCAAGTATATCACATATATGTCATAAGCTTATTACATCATTCCTACAAAGAAAAACATTTTAACAATCACATCCTAAAAGCCAATAACCTGCAAGCAACTAAAACAGCAGAAATTCAACAGCATTGCTAAAAAGTCAAGCACCGTAAAGGCGTAAACCTATTACTCAATCCATTGTCCCAAATCATCCAAACAAAACCCCAAACTTAAAAAAAAAAAATAAATAAATAAATAAATAAAACAAAGAAACCATCCCACCACAAAGAACAAATCTCAAACAAGAAAAAAAACAAAAACAAAAAACAAAAAGGAAAAAAAAATTAACATCAAGCATTTAGAAACAAAAATTAACAAAAAAAAAAAAACTCAAAAGAAAAAAAAGAAAAAAAAAAAACCTGGAAGCGTTGCAAACTAAAGCGTCGTCGGAAGCGTCACGAAGGATGAAGCGTCGCGATTGTGTCTGACTCGTCATGAAGGATGAATTGGCGATGACGAGCTGAGGCTACGGTGGCAACGGATGGAGAAGCGTCGCCGTGGCTAAGGAAGGCGAAGCGTCGCCGGAAGCGTTTGGGAGCTGAAGCGTCGCGATTGAGTCTGAATCGTCGCGAAGGAAGAAGATGGCGACAGCAAGCTGAGGCTACAGCGGCGACGGAAGGTGAAGCATCACCGGAAAGGCAAAGCATCACCGGGGCTAAGGAAGGCGAAGTGTTGCTGGAAGCCTTTGGGAGCTGAAGCATCGCAATTGCATCTGAATCGTCACGAAGGATGAATCGTCGAGAAGGAAGGCAACGGTGATGGCGAGCTGAGGCTACGGCGGCGACGAAAGGAGAAGAGTAGCCGGAAAGGTGAAGTGTTGCTGGGGCTAAGGAAGGCAAAGCGTCGCCGGAAGCGTTTGGGAGCTGAAGTGTCGCAATTGCGTCTGAATCGTCGCGAAGGAAGGCGATGGCGACGGCGAGCTGAGGCTACGGCGGCGACGGAAGGCGAAGCATCGCCGGAAAGGCAAAGCGTCGCCGGTGACTTGGAGTGAGGTAGGCTAAGTGTATTGGTGTGTGGGTGAGGGAAAAAATATGAGTTTCGTTGAATGAGTGTGAGTTTCGTCGAATTTATATATAAAAGAACCTATAGTGATGACTTCAACTTCGTCTCTAAAAGTTCTATTTTTTTGTGACGAAACAGTTTCGTCACTAAAGGTGCTGCTAGTCATGCCTTTAGCAACAAATCTATGTTTTGTCACTAATAGCATGACTAGCAGCACCTTTAGTGACGAAACTGTTTCGTCACAAAAAAAAACTTTTTGCGACGAAATAATTCGTCACTGTAGATCCATTTGTTTCCTGCCTACCCTTTTTGTTTGGCGCCCTGAATTTAGCATACCCTATAGTGACGAAATCTAAATTTCATCACTAAAGGTTAATATTTTTTTTATATTTAGTGACGAAATATAAATTTTGTCATTATATGGTACTTTTTTGTGATGAAAATATTTTCCTCACTAAAATTCGTCACTGTAGTTACATTTTGTTGTAGTGTAACCTCGTGAGCAATGGCCTCGTTTGATGGTTTAGGTCCAAGTCCCCACTTGGCAAGGCATCATAGGGTAACCAAAGAATGAAAATCCCTATCGATGTGAAGACGAGCCCTGTGGACACGGTCACAGTGAAATTTGCTTAAAGATGGTCGTTTGACAACTGTAATTGTAAAGCAAATGATAAGCAAGAGTTAGAAACAAATACAAAATAAAATAAAAGAAAAAGAAAGAAGAAAAAGGGGAGAGATGTACCTTCAGGACAAAGGTTCCCTAAGTCCCTAGAGTAAAAAGCGAAAGGGTCCCTGCCAACGTCCATAGGGTTCCCTGCCTAAAAACCAGAGACAAAGATAAACTATGTCTTCTAATTCCTGTCAAACGAGGCCAGGGACTTGATTAATCTATAATCTTTACCCCTAGCTGTGAACTGGTAAAAGCCAAGGGATTGATTTATTTATGAGGGCTTGTAACAAAAAAGGAACTTGTCCACAGTGAGAGGACGATCCCTCCCAAATACTTCCCTCCACAAAATTTGCATAAAGATAATTAATCTCCACGCATTGGGGTTGAATTGACATATGCCTAAACCTAACCTAACCAATAACTCCCTAGCAAATGCGTTCAAAGGCAACCTAAAACCCCCCAAGAAATAAGCCTCATAGATGCCTATTCTAAAACGAGGATTGTAGCACCATTCTCCACGGACGGGAAACCTAGGGTTAAGCTCGTCTGGGATCTGGTACCATGTCCTAAGATTGTTAAGCCTTTGGTCACTCGTTTTGGAATGAATACCAACTGCGCAACTATAGACGATCTCCTCTTTGTCTAAAGGACTAGACGGAGGGGCACTAGACGAGACGCCAGCTTGAGCAAAGGCTTTTCTAAGTTGTTCTTGGACGACTTCTAAAGGAAGCCCAGGGACACCAGAGGTATATCCCTCGTCTGAAGAACTCCCCTCACTACTATGACTACTGTTTTCAGAACTATTATCGCTGGTTGTATCATAATACTCGTCTATAGCTTTCTCTGTACTATTGCTAGAGGAGGGAATAACAATTTCAGACATTTCTGGAAACTAAAAACCTAAAGACGAGAAGGAAGAGAATACCTGGATCTAGACGAGAGGAGACTATGGACGCAGAGACTTCTAGACGAGGAGTGCCAGGAAAGAAAATTTCAGAAATGTAGAAGGTAATAGAGGAATTCCACTATATATAGGTAGCTGACCTGGGCACATGAAACGACACAATAAATCAAGAAATGACACATGGCGTTCACCTTGAAAAAGCTAATCGATGGGACTAGCAACTGGTTAAATCGTGACACGTGACACCCTAAAAAAAAAAAAAAAATTTATTGACACCCAGTTACTCCTTCCTATGAACGGCTCTTATGGACAAGGGGGCAACTGATGGTGAATCGAAAATGCATAAGTCTTACTTCGTCCATATGGGTCGTCCGTGAGAAAAGACTAGAGAGATGGGACGCGTGGAACATGCTCGTCCCCAATAACCTCATTTGTCCTTGATAAAGGACGGACGAGCATATTGAACCTTCGACAAGCATGGTCCTTATCAAAGCATAAGGAACAAATTATACCATTATGATCTGAGGCCTCTACTAACCGTTATGAAACACCAGTCCAAATAAAGTAACTTCCATAGCAGTTATGGAAGTTACCTCCAAATCTTCTGAACTCCTTGACAATAGGAACAGTTATTGAGATAAATAACCATTTCATGTACACTATATATGCATTCTCTTACGAAGAGGTAATTCATTCAGTGATTTCTACAAAAATAATACTTCATTTTTACTTGGAATTACAAATCCACTGACTTTACCATTGAAGGACCTTTGGCCGGCCTCCACCGGTCTCCTTTGATTTTGTATCTACTTTTTCAGGATCCGGCCCTAAGATCATCAACACCCGAGACTTTTAGCCTACTGATTTCTCGGGGTTCATCAATTAACACTATGACATCTCTGCAAAGTGCTTAAACAGAACCTAAGGCATGCCGAGGTCCTTGGACCAGATGCTTAGGGGAAATTAACCCTATGACATCTCTACAAAGTACTTAAACAGAACCTAAGGCATGCATGGGTCCTCGAACTAGATGCTTAGGGGAAGTTAACACTATGACATCTCTGCAAAGTGCTTAAACAGAACCTAAAGCATGCTTGGGTCCTCGAACCAGATGTTTGAGGGAAATTAACATTATGACATCTTTGCAAAGTACTTAAACAGAACCTAAGGCATGCTTGGGTCCTCAGACCAAATGCTTAGGGGAAATTAACACTATGACATCTCTGTAAAGTGCTTAAACAGAACCTAAGGCATGCTTAGGTCCTTGGACCAGATGCTTGGGGGAAATTAACATTATGGCTTCTTTGTAGAAAGCTTAAACAAAACCTAAGGCATGCTTGAGTCCTTGAACCAGACGCTTGGAGGAATTAATGCTATGACATCTTTATAATGTTGAACGGAACCTTAGTACACGATGGTCCCCTCGAATCACTTGCTTTAGATTCAACATTTTTCGATGGTTGCACAGTTCATAGTATAGAGCACATGGTTATTTTCCTGATTATTTCTACATAGTTAACTTATTTAAGTTAGCGGTCGTGTGCTACAGTCAATTTTGATAAAGTCAAAGTGACAACTTTTCATTACCATCAACAGCATCAATTCTAAGTCCTATTGGAGGGAAAAATAACAACACACCCATTCATAAAATAATTCTTGCAGAGAAAGGAAAGATTCATAAAGTAAAAAGTGCAACCCTTTTTATTAAATAAAGGAAAGGTACATCATATACAAAGCAACTTAAGCAGGTTTGTTTTAAAGCTAACTACAAAAAGAGAAAGCTTATAGGAATGGTAGATTCACAATCATGGGAATGGAAGATTCAGAATCTTGTTCTAGCAGCAATCGAGCAAGTATGGATGGTACTGGCGATGAAAAAGAAGAAGAGACGGAATCGCTTGATGGACCCCTTTTCTCCTAACTAGAAGATGTTCTGCTATCAAGGTTGAAAAATAGGAAACTTGTCTATCCTTGTTCTTGTAGATTTGCTTGATCAACCTTGGGTCATTTTCACATCTGTGCACACATGATATATGTCGCCAGGTGAAACCCAAACTTTGTCGCACCAAAAATCTGATGCGATCTACACCTGCTGTGGGTCTTGGCCAAAGGAGGAGGGTTTTCTTTCTTGTTCGGTTGAAAGGAAAGAACATCTTTGGCCTCTGCTTCCTTCGCCTTAACTGCGTCATCCTGGATCTTGGCGGCATCCATGGTTTCTGAGGAGGGCTTGGTTTCCTTGCCCTTGCCATTATCCTTGGCCACCTCTTTCCCTAGGCTTTGATCGCCATCTTGGCATGGGCCTTTGGAAGGCCTGAAGGGTTGAGGACCTGAGATTCTTGGAGAACTCAAGGATCTATAAATGAGGAAGAACGATTCCCCCAGGGTGCCTTATATAGAAGGCAAAATCTAGTCGGAATTAATTTGCTTAAAATTCAAAGAAAGAGTTACAAGCGAGACAAATCCCGCTCAATTTCCAATGAAATCCTCAACCGTTGGATCTGCATCGGGTCGTAAAGAGCGAGGAACACGGAGCCATAAGAATTTAATGAAAGCGCACCTTGTACACCAAAACGTCAGGAATGAGACTTGGATAGTTAAAGGACACCTTGCAGTCATAAGTATTGTAAAATGGGCACGAAGGGGCTACTATCACATCGAGATCCTTCTTTCCTCCCATGGAGTAGGATAGAAGAATCTCGAGGGGCTATTATGGGGGTGAAAGGTCAGGCAGCCCAAATCTATGTATATGTTGTGCCAAAGGCCCAATTCGAGGACTCTAAATAACCTGAGGATAGGAAAATACTTCCATAAGGGTCTGTGTTAGTAAGTGAAGAAATGAAATCCGATTAGAGCCACCCCGAGGGTGGTCCAAGGAAGAACCCCTCATCGGCTAGGCAAGGCCGGACAAAGGGTATGGTTTACCATTAAGAGTGACACTCCAGACCATTCCATAGAAGAGGATAAGTATTAAGAAGGAACAAGACAAAGGAAGGCCTAGAAATATCTAGGAGAAAGCTGCTACCATCGCATTAAATGCTCTGCAACTAACTAAACCGCGCTTTTCAGTCTTACAACTACTCTCAAAGACTTTAGGGAGGGGCTGATGAGACAAGTATCAGCACTATCAATCTAAATCTACATGTGGACGGTGGAAATGAAAGGAAGAGAGTATAAAATAGAGGAGAAGGGAAAAAAGAAAGAGGCCCCCGGGGGAGGGACCTGAGTGCCAGACTTGTAACAAAGTTTGAAGAGCAATATTTAAGAATCAATCTCCTCAGATTTTATCCGAGGACGTTTTTCTCTAGCAAACTTCGGTTGTCTTTCTTTCTTTATCATCAAAATCCAATGGGCGATCACCTAATTCGCAAAACCCCAGGTTTCCAACCCATTCTCTACAAATTTATTGTTTGGGCTTATTTGGGCTTAAGTCCGTATCTCTATAAATGTTGAAGCCCAAGTTATGACCTTACACACGCTATTATGTGAAAAGATAAAATATGTATTTATTTTAATTTAGAAGTATTTTTCATTTAAGATTTTTTTTTTTTTTTTGGGAAGTGTTTCACCAAATCTTAAGACAGGTAGTTATGATTTATATGCGGATATGGAGTAATCCTTGAGTTATTTATTTTTTGAAAAGTCTTTTCTCAATTTTAATTGTTTGTTTTGTAGGTAAAATGTGGTCAAACTTGTAAAATATTTTCCATTGACCGCAAAATCCTTTATTAAAAGTTACAAAACGTTTTATCATTAAAACTTTGGTACAAAAACACACAGTGCCTTTCCTCACCCATCTAGTGCTAGGTCATCGGTCTGATGGGCTGGGTAGCTGGTGCCAACGGTCCAGTGGTCGAAGCCACCATTCCAATGACCTGTGCCAACGATTTGGTGGTAGAATTTGCCGTTTCGATGACTTATGTCAACGAATAGGTGGCCGGAGCCACTGCTTTTGTGACTTATGCGAAGGTCCAATGGCTAAAGTCGTCACTCTAGCAACCGGTGCTAAAGGTCCAATAACCAAAGTCGTCATTCCAGCCACTAGTGTTGGCAATCCGATAGCTAAAGACACTGTTCCGATCGCCGAAGACACAGCTTTGGTGGTAGTCGTCAACAGTCCGATCATTGGAGCCATTGTTCTAGCAATCCTGTCACTAGCAACTTCGATGGCTGGCCCACCAATTTTGATAGTTTACTTGAAAAATTTTACTTGTCATACCAAATACTTAAAAATGTTTTAGATATTACTATCACGCAATATTGTTATAAGCAGCATACAATCATGTAGTACTTTTTTTTTTCCCTTTTTTTAATAATGTGGAAGTTAGAGGTAGGAGGATTTCTATCTCATATATAATAATAGTTTTTTTTTTTTTTTTTAAATTATAGAAAACACATAATAATAGATCTCAATAACGAAATTTATGGTGAAATCTACCATCCATGTGAGATAAGGAAATATCATATGACATCGCAACTTTGGAAGGAAGAATTAAATTCATGGGTGATTTAAGAGTGGATCTAGATTGCTATCTTTGGAAGGAAAAACTATTGCTTACTTTATAAGTATAGCAACGCGATACTCCAACAATAATTAGTGGGATTTATATCTATATGAGAGGAGGAAATATCAAATTGCTAACTCTGGAAGAAAAAATTATTAGATATTCCCAAAGTATAGTAGACATAGTACTCCTTCACACGCGAATAATGGATCCACCCTAAATCTAATTAATAGGATACATTATAATGTTAAAAGTGAAAATACCATATTGCTATTTTCTCAAAGTACGGAATAATCACCCTTAAAAAACACCATGTAGTTTTCTATAGATATTTTTTTGATAGATTTATAAAATTGATAGACATAATTTTCTATAGATCTAACATTTAAGAGCTTGATCCATATTTGTATAGCAATTCATGTTTTTGCAAGATATCACAGATACGAAATTAAATTTGTTGAGATTTGAATTGCTAAGAGTCTTATAAATCAATAGCTAACGTGTTCTAATTTATTAAGAGAACAATGTTCAAATCCCCTACTATTGTATATATTGAATTGTAAAAAATAAAAATAAAAATAAAAATTTGAATGACACTTGTACTGGCCAAAAAAAAGTGCACTTTGCTTTTTCCAAATTATATATGTTTAATTAGTTTAACTCATAATTTTCCAAATTAATTAGTTTAACTCATCATTTACGCGAGCACCCTCTCGGCCTAATGGAATTACCTACTCAGATAATATAAAAGCCTAGAAGGTCAGGATTTAAACCCTGGTCCCCGAAGTGGGCCGGGAAGATTTTTTTTTTAACGATAAATTTGGAAGAAAATGAGTAGCAACAATGGCATTATTTTATTACAATGTGTCATGTCAATTTCAAGAAAACCTGTAACCAACTATACATTGATTCCTTCCTATCAAAAAAAAAAACTATAAATTGATTCCTTCCTATCCAAAAAAAAAAACCTGTTATTCAAACAATTGTGTGTGGCATGTGGCATATCATTTGGGCCTTACATTTTTGCTTTTACCTTTAAAATTAATGAAAACAATGTGAAACGTTATCCATATTAACACAAACATGGTTCCTTTTGACAAAATCATATGATCCACCAACTTATACGGTGCATCTTCTTTCTTGTTATTTCAGAGCAATATCATTGAGCCTTAAAAGCCGGCCGGAGAGCCTTAAAGCCAACCTGTTGATTTCAGTCATTTCACCTATAAAGAATTGCACCTACTAAGGAAAAGTATGAACAATACCACTGACACAATGTTTTTCACAACAATTGCATTACCAAGTTTTTAGTGACTCTCGTATGAGCTCATTGCTAATATCGTTTTCAAATCTCCCATTTTTTTTTCTTGGTGTATATAGACTTATTTCAAAATTATTGAGGCATTGGATAGGGTTAATTTACAATTTATCTTTTTGTTTTTTATTAGTTGGATGGTTAGGGTGGAAGATTTGAACTTTGGATGTCTCCCTTAGAACTACCAAAAGATGCAAAATGAACTCAAAACTCTGGGTGTGTGTGTGTGTGTATGTAGGAATAATTACACTTTATCACCCTAAATTATACCTTATGTTGCATTTTGCACCATAAACTTTCAAATACACTTTTGTACCATAAACTATGACACTTGTTATACTTTGCACCTCGATATTAAGTTTGCTATTAACTTGGATAGAAAATATGACACCACGTGAAAAGACTTAATTGCCTCTCTTCTCAATACTTTAAAAACAAAAGGTAAATTATACTTTACCACCTTCAAATATACTCCTTATTACACTTTACACTCTAAACTTTGAATTTTCATCCAAATTAATAGCAAACTTAATGATAGGGTGCAAAGTGTAATACGAGTCATAGTTTATGGTGCAAAACGTGCATTCGAAAAGTTTAAGATGCAAAGTGTAACATGAGGTATAATTTATGGTAGTAAAGTGTAATTTCCCCCTATATATATATATAAATTAAAATGCTACTAAAATCCAAAATTAACTTCTAATTGTGGTCTAACTTTGAGTGAAGTGTCTATTTAATTATTAATTTTTTTTGCCAAATGACCCATTTATAATGCTTATGTGAAAATCAAGATGACTTCCTCAATCACTTAGGCAAAAAGTACGATCGCATCATCATTACTAAACATGGGTTATAACCTAATTAATTTAAAGAACCAGAAAATGATCATACAAATACTTTCTCCTTATTTTCAATTTTATTATTTGATGGGATATTTTCAAATTACCATTTTAATGGTTTGACCTCGTTCTCAAACTATAGTAATTCGGCATTCTTCACTTCATACTCAAGATTTTTATTTATTTTTTTATTTTTTGAGAAAGAAACTGTAAAATTTATTAAGGAACAACAGCTAAATTAGTTTGAATTATAGCATAAAGGTGAGGTGGAACATCTTCCATGCACACATATTAACTAGTGACATGTATAACATGCCTAACTAGTTTATGAGCTACAGAATTGCCTTCGTGGCAAACATGAGAGAAAGAAATATTATTAAAAGATTAAACTAAAATTTTTCCATCATAGAACAAGTGACTAAACTTGAGTGATGGAGCTGGATCTTTCAGTGAGTTAATAACTAAACTTGAGTCACCCTCAAAAATAGCCGTTAACACACCAATATCCAAAGAGAACTCCAGAGCTTTGGCTGCTGATATGGCCTCGACCTCAACTGCAGAAGATGGAAGAGCAACATTTGGTGACAAAGAAGCCATGATTAGTCCTTGATCATTCTAATGACAACACCAATACCAGCTATGTCTTCCTCAAAAATGGCACCATTGAAATTTATTTTGTAGCAATTCGCCGGTGGAAGTCTCTAGGCAGAAGATAATCTAGGTGGAGGGGGAGGGAGGCATGGTTGAGCATCTTGGTACTCTTGAAGAGAGGTAAAAGCACTGTGAAACACCTGATCAAGAGGGAGAGCTAGGGAAGAGGTTCTGACTAGATTATGCCTATTCCAAATGAACCAAGAGACCATGGCAAAGAGTTCAAAATTGAGGTCTGATTCCACAATGAAGCTTACCAGATTTGAGAAGCTAAGGAAAGTCTTACCATCTCAAAAATTCCACTGAGCATCACGACTCCACACCCCATCAAGGCACGAGCAAGACCAGATAGCATGTAGGACATCTTCTTCCTGCTGTAAACATAGTTCGTAGCAACCATTCTCAATCACAGTTCTCCGAACAAGATTCATGTTGGTGGGGATAGCATTCTTACATGCGCTCCATATGAAATTTTTATCTTTGCTTGGAGCTTTTAGGCCCCAGATTTTCCTCCAATTTTGTGACTGCGTAGAAACTTCTTGGGCAATCTATGTTTGCCTTTCTTGGCTCTTTAGGAACTGATATCCAGACTTGATTGAGTATACCCCAAACTGGACATAGGGCCAATAGAGAATGTCCTCTGTGAAGTGATTGCTCAGGGAGATTATCAATATTAATTCGACCGCAATGGGGCTAAAAGATTTGTTTAGAAGCCCCACATCCCACTGTCATGCAAAAGGGTTGATAAAGGAACTCATTGTAACCTCTTGAGCATCTTCAGTCAGTGGGGTCTAGATTTTTGGATAGCTCAGAGAGGGAAGCCAAATTTCAAACCAGATGTTGACTGAATTTTCATTGCCTATCCTCCATCTAGCTCCATTTTTTATAACATCTCTCCCCTTTAGAATGCTCCTCCATGCATAAGAGCCATTCTATTAATCTTTAGCATCCATCACCGAGCAATTAGGGAAGAATTTTGACTTAAATACTCTGTAAAATAATGAGTTTTTGTTATGCAACAGCCACCATGTTTGCTTAGCCAAGAGAGCATCATTAAATAGAGTCAAGTCTTTAAACCCCATATCGCCTTCAATTTTTGGATTGCACATTTCCTCCCATTTAACCTAGTGGATTTTCTGTCTATCTCCCCGTTGGCCCCACCAAAACTTACGGACAAGTTTCTCAATATCATTGCAAAGTCCCAAGGGTAACTTGAAGCAACTCATGGTGTAAGTTGGGATGGCTTGTACCACCGCTTTGATCAGGATTTCTCTCTTTGCTTGTGATAAAAGCTTCTCTTCCCAATCTTAAAGCTTCCTCCAAACCCTTTCTATTATGTAGTCGAAGCTTGCTTTTTTCCTTCTTCCCACAAGTGAAGGTAAGCCCAAGTATTTCTCGTATTGCTTGATTTCAGGAACTCCGAATAGTTCTTTAATTTCCTATTTGCTATCCACCATAGTAGATTTGCTAAAAGAGAGAGCTGTTTTATTCTAATTCACTTGTTACCCAGAGATCTATTCATAAGCCGTCAAGATACCCAAAACTTGTTAACATTCATCCCTGTTAGCTTTACAAAAAAAGTAGACTATCATCAGTAAAAAGTAAATAGGTTAAACTAGGACTTCTCTTACTCAAAGAGAAACCCTTAAGACTACCTTCTCTCTCTGCTTTGGGAAATAAGACCATGCAGCCCCTCTATGCATAATAAGAAGAGGAATGGCGAGAGATGATCGCCTTGCCTGATGCCTCTTAAGGGTTGAATGAAGCCCTTTGGTTCCCCATTGATCAAGATAGAGTAAGTAACAAACTTGACGCACACCATCATGAGATTTATCCACCTCTCATTAAAGCCCAATTTGCGCATCATTGCCTCCAAAAAAGTCCATTCCACCCTATCAAAAGCTTTGCTCATATCAAGCTTGAGAGCCATGAACACATTCTTCCTTGAGTTATGTTTGCTCATGATGTGTAAAGTCTCAAAGGCTACAAGAATGTTATCTGAGATCAAATGATTCTTGGTGAAAGCATTCTGGTGCTCTGAAATAATATATGGCAAAATTCTTTAAGACGATTAGCCAAAACTTTTGAAAAAAATTTGTAGAGAAAATTACACAAACTAATAGGTTTATAATCCCCCACTCTCTTAGAAATTTTAACTTAGGGATGAGAGTTAAAAAAGTGTGATTTAAAGGGTGAGGGAGAGATGCAATGTTAAGGGATGAAAGAATAGATTGTGTAACATCACTGCCAACAAGAGACCAATAGTTTTGGTAAAAGAGAAGAGGCATACTGCCTTCAAATGAGCAATTTGCTTCAAGGCTGCTTGAACTTCCCATTCCATGAAGTCTTGAGAAAGCTGTGCATTCATATCAGCATTGACAATAGCATTGGTCTCTTGTTGAAACCTTGAACAGGTTTTGATAAAAACCAGTCAATACAGCTGCTACATCCTCTGTATTGGTACACCAGAGATTTGAAGAATTAAAGAACCCTGAAATTTTATTCCTGCGGTGTCTTTGGGTTCCCCTGCTATTAAAATACTTTGAGTTTTTGTCTCCCCACACTAACCAGAATGACTTAGCTCTCTGCTTCCATAAGCGATTCTCTTTATTCATCAACTCGTTAACCTCTACCTGTAATTCTCTAACACGTGAGTTGCTGCCAAAGGTAATTGCAAGTCTTCTGCTTGAGCCAGCAACTTCCTTTTTTCTACTAGAGATCTTCTGACAATCCCAAAACTTCTTTTACTCTACTGAGTTAAATCCTTGGCACATTTTTCAACCTTTCTTAATATAAATCAAGTAATACAGTTATGGAAAGATTCGTAAATAAATTCTACAAGATATTGTATTATTTGTGATGGAAAAATACTAACATGTTTCATAACTTTATATTAGATGGTTGATGGGAAGGATCATACATGACCCACTTAAATTCTTATTTTTAATTAAAAAAAACATGTAACCAAAGTCTAAAGTGGTCTTTGGTTAGTTTAGAAAGAAGTGGGCCACTAATGAGTTTATGCTTACCACCGTACATCCTTCGTGCAATGGTCACTCTATAAATATAAGTGTTTGTGAAATGTGGGGAGCAAGGGTCAGGGTTCAAGTCTCCAGGATGGAACTTCACATACATATACATTTAGATTAAGCTAAAGTAGAATTTATATCTTGTATTAAAAAAAAAAAAAAAAAAAAAAATCTATGCTTGACTTTTTTGTATCAAGCCTTATAACTCATGGGTTGTTCATGAACAATTTTTTTTTTTTTTGGCTTAGACTTGGCTTGTTTATTAAATAAGACTAAAACTAAGCATCAAGCTTGACTTATTTATAACCAAACAAATATAAACGAGTTTTTTATCGAGCCAAGTCCAAATTGTTTATGAATGACTTGATTCATTCATGGCCCTAACAGTCCTTGTCAAACTAGTGCATACTTTAGCCTTCAGCAAGAAAATTCAAGTGGAAACCAAACCTCTGTAATGGTAAACTGGATACCTTATGCCAACCAAATTCTTACGAGGGTATGAGATTTCATAAATTCAAGAATATCAACTTACTAAGTTGGCTACTATGGTTAGAATTATGGAAAAACTTTAGCTATTTGAAGATAAATTTAATTACTTAACCATAATTTTAACAATTTCCCTCACATGGGACCTGAGGCCCTAGACATCCCCTTAATTAGCGAGGCTCAATACGTGAGATTTTTAATATTTTAAAATGGTACCAAGAGATCATGAGTTTATCTTTATTCTACATCTCATTTAAAATGTTAAAAGTCTCACATATTGGGCCTCACTTATTAAGAGGAAGTTTAAGTCTACACATAAGATTTTTTTTTTTTTTTTTTAAATGGTTAAGTGATTAAATTCGCAATTTCCTAACAACTTAAACTTATAAAACAATTTGTTAATTAACAACTACTAGTTAAATATAGTAGTGCAGAAGATATACTAATGGAAAAAAGACCAAATCTCATTCTTGGGTTTGATAGAGTATTATACTATTATGAGCAGTAGAGAGATACCATCACTTAATAAGGTGGAGGTTTCTTAGTTGGAATTGGTCAAGGAATACATATTTGGCAACACCCCTTGTATTCCGTGGGTTGAAGGTCTAAAACTGACGCCAAGGTAGCTCGTTCAAATATGATATGATTGTGGCTAACTTGGCGGTTCTATCTTAGCATATGTATGCGGAATTGTTTTTCTTTATATATGCCAAACTATAATATAAAATTACCAATTGATATTGAGCTATTGTCTCCTTTCTCTTCACCAAAGCTCTGGCTGTGTGTGTTCCAAGACTTGTGACTTCATCTTCTTTTCAAACGCAGCTAATTAGCTCCGGCTCTCTATGTTCCAGAACCTAAATGGCATCACCATCAACCCAAGCTGATTATGCTGCGTTTGAAGAGAAAGTGAAACGAACGGTTTATCTTGATAACCTCTCACCACATATCACTGAACCTGTGGTGAGATCTGCTCTTAATCAGTTTGGGAATGTGAAGAGTGTTCATTTCATTCCAAATTACATCGAACCAAGGAACATCCCGCAATGCGCATTGGTGGAGATGGAGGACTTAATGCAAGCTGAAGCTGTTGTATCTATGACCTCCCACCATTATTTTATGGTGTCTGGGATGCCAAGGCCGGTGAGGGCTCGTCCTGCAGAAGTGAATATGTTTGATGATCGCCTGAAAATGCCTGGTAGAACAATACAGTGCCAATGGTTGGATGAAAACGATCCTGATTTTAAGGTTGCACAGAAAATTAAAGACCTTACCAAGTTAAATGCTGCTCAATCTGCATTCTTACTAAAGGTAATTTTCATTGATTTGATATTATTCATTTCATTTTGTTTTATTACATGATTTTTTTGAGCGGATATTGAATCTATAATGCAGCATAAGTATGTAGAAGCAGAATCTGTAACACAAAATGACTATAACAAGAACCTGAGGCTTAGTAGGTAAAGAAAATAGATAAAAACCTCTCAAAATAACTTTTGCTTTCTAGAGAATAAGATTCTAAATCAACTAGGAAAATGATCCTAACTCGACTAGAAAAGAGGAACAACATAAAGTGTTGAAAATAATTTTCCTCAAAATAAGCATAAGACTAGTTCTTTAATGTTTAACTTATTTGATGAATTTCTTGTTGTAGCAACAACTGCAAGAAGAAGAGAGTCTTGCAAAGTATCAGCAAGATATTCTTAACGCAAATTACAAGAAGCATGAAGTGATAGACAACATCATGGTTGATGGAACTGCTCGTCGCTTAGCAGACCGATATAACCTAAGTTGTGATTGAAAGCTCCATTTGTGAACGCATCTAAGCAGGTGGTCAGCATTGTGTATATTTGTATTACAAAAAGAACAACCGTTTACGTTCCTCAACTCCAGTTCATATCACTAGAACCACCAAGGTCAGAGGACAGTAGAGTACAATTCTAATCCCTAACTTTTGAAAGGTGCATTGCACATGCTTACTAGACCAATCCCTCTTTTACTTTCTTATGCATGTATTCTATTGCTAATCTCATGGTTTTGGAAGCTTGTATTTCTATCTTTTCCTCTTAAATCATAAGATAAAAAAAAAATTAAAAATTAAAAAAAAAAAAAATCTCTGTCTTAAAATCTTAACAGTAAAAAAAGATCAAGGAAGAGTTCAAGTTTTGAGTTGGACCTAGGGTCATTTATTAGTTATTAAAATGTAAATAATAGATTGGTTTTTTAATATATGTATATATATATATATATATATATATATATAAAGGAAAATTGATTATAAAAATCTAAAGAATTTACATAGTATTTTCACAATTTTAATAAATAGAAAATACATTAAATTTTCTAAAACTTAATGGACCGAGATAATTATAACTTTTAAGTGTCAAAAGTGTAATTTAGTCTAGATTATAATATAACTAAAAAGTGCCACGTGCTATTTAGTAGGTCTAATTATTGTTATTTAGAGACTAATGGAAATTCTCTAAGTCAATCACATGTTGACATGTGTCGATGTCTTAATTTAAAAATGACACATGCAAACTAATTTAGCATTGCCATATGTTACGTAAACTAAGAAATTTTGACAAATCAAATAATGTCGTGTCACTTGAAAAACAAGGTTTAAAAGTCCTCCAATTAAAATTATGATGTGTTGCCAATCAAATCAACAATGTATCATTAAATCTCTTCAAGACTCTTGTAAATGAAGGCACTCATCAATCTCGAGGAAGGAGAGCAAAAGGTTTGAAACTTTGTCAAAGCGAGCTACAAAGTCTACAAGAACTTCAGCGTTTCAAAATTGTTACAGGATTCAAGTTCTACAACCCAAAATAATTACTTCAACTAAATCTTCGAATATGAAAGACATTCATTTAAATCACCATTTTTAAATCTCAAAGTTCTACCAGATCAAATTCCAAAAAATCCATAAACTTCAAGAACTATAATCAATCAAAGAATATTTGTTAGATTCAAGCCCTACAACTCTGTGGAACTTCTACCAACAAAATATTCAATTATGAAGAACATTCAAAACACTCATAAATAACACAAAATACAAATGAAGAATGAAGAGTATCTAACAGGCGCACAATTGTAAATTTATCGCAATTTCATTACAAAGATCTTTCAATTCACTCTCCAATCAAAGTGGAGGACATTTTGGGTTTGAATCAATACTATATTTGAACAATTTTTTAATCAAATACTTTTTTCTAGGAGATCCAATCAAAGGATTCTTCCTTTGTAATGAAATATAAATACTGAGAATTGTATCCGCTCATTCATTAATACAAATTTACATTTGTGGAACATCTTCATTGTTTGAGATAACTCGTTCAAATATGATGGTTGTGGTTAACTTGTTGGATATCCATAGTAAAATATTTAACTCTTGTTAGTCTAGATGAATGAAACTGTACCACCGCGCCTTTAAATGGTCGTACCTCTCTAGGCATTAATGGTCTATTTGGATTGAGAGAGAGGAAGGGAGAGTAGAAAAGAGTTGGCCAGAAATTAGCCTAATATTCAACCAATTCTACTCTATTCTCCCTTACTCTCACTCCTTCCCCCTCAATCCAAATAGGGCATAAGTGCTTGGGCTTTAGGAGAATTGCATAGTAACATGTTGGTAAATTAGTATTTCTAACCTCCTAAAAAATTGAGAGAAATTTTTTGAAAAACATTGAAGGAAAGAAAAAGGGCAGACGTGGGCACTTGAGCTGAATAAATGAAAGAGTAATTCTATGACCACAAATTATTTTGCAATTTTTTTGCCACAACTTTGGTGAATCAAACGATGAGTGGTTAACTATTATTTACACGTAAATTTACCATTTTTTTTCCACCAGTCATACTCTGCTATGTCATAGTATTCTACCATGCGATAGTTTTGGCAAGAAATTGTAAAAAATTGGGTGGTTCTACACTTTTTCTTAACTAAACAATCCACTCCCGTTTTACCCGAAACAAAACTTGGCTTTTTCACTCCCCTCACTCGTCCTCTCTCTGTCTTTCACCCTCAAATAGATCCACCATCCCCCTCAAACTCGCTCTCTCTCTCGTCTCCATCTCATCACAGGTAATCTCTCTCTCTCTCTCTTTAGGGTAGTTTCTGGGTTTGATTTAGTTTAGGGTTTGATTTTGATTTGATTTTTTTGTGATTGTGTGATAGAAATACTAGAAGATTTGTATTGTATCTCATAATGAGAAAATATACATCAGTGCCTTATATAGGAGGCTTAAGTGTGCAGTACAAGTAAAGTGTAGTACAAGTACAAGTGTGCTATACAAGTAAAGTAACTGGGCCTAAAGCCCATAACATAATATACATTAACAGCCCCCCTCAAACTCAAGGTGGATGTGAGACCAGCTTGAGGTTGCCAACCAAATCACGAGTGCGTCCTTTAGGAAGTGACTTGGTGAAGATATCTACAAGTTGATCTTTGGAGGAGACGGAGAAAAGCTTGAGAGCACCATGGACAAGATGATAACAGATAAAATGACAATCAATCTCGATGTGTTTAGTCCGTTCATGGAAGACATCATTGTGAGCAATATGAATGGCACTCTAGTTGTCACAATAAAGGAGAGTAGCAGAGGATGTGGACACACCTAAATCCTTAAGAAGCCATCGTAGCCAAAGGAGCTCAGATGTTGTATCAGCAAGGGCACGATATTCTGCTTCAGTACTGGAGCGGGCCACAAATGTTTGTTTCTTACTTTGCCAAGAAATTAAAGAAGAACCAAGGAGAAAGCAATGACCTGTAGTGGACCTGCGATCAGTGGGATCCCCTGTCCAATCAGCATCAAAGAATGCACGGAGCACAAGAGGAGACTGAGCTAAGTAGAAAATGCCATGGAAGAGAGTGCCCTTCAGGTATCGAAGAATGCGCAGAACAACAGCATAGTGAGTAGATCGTGGAGCAAACAGATACTGGCTCACCTGATGAACAGTATAGGAGATGTCTGGACAAGTAACTGTAAGATAAACTATGCTGCTAACCAATCGTCTTTAAAGAGAAGGATTAGACAATGGTTTCCCCCCCGAGGGTGTCAAATGCGCATTAAGTTTAACTGGAGTATCAACAGTCTTGCTGTCAGTGAGTCCAGCTCGAAATAAAAGGTCAGAAGCATACTTGGCTTGAGTAATATAAAGATCATCTGTCGAATGAGTAATTCCAAGACCCAAGAAATAATTGAGATGTCCAAGATCTTTCATCTCAAACTGCTGACTAAGAAAATCCTTGAGTTCTTGAATGCCACTGAGGTCATCACCAGTTATGATCATATTATCCACATATAGAAGAAGCAAAATGGTGCCTTTATTAGTACGACGAAGAAATAAGGCAGAATCATACGGACTGGTAGTGTAACCCAAGCGAAAGATAGTGGAGCTGAACTTGGCAAACGAAGCTCGTGGAGCTTGTTTAAGACCATAAAATGCACGTCGAAGATGACAAACCTTGTTTGAGTCAACAAAGATACCAGGAGGAGGTTGCATATAGACTTCTTCACTCAACTCCCCATTAAGGAAAGCATTTTTAACATCCATTTGAAAAAGGTCTCATTTACTAGCAACAGAAATAGCTAAGAGGGCACGAACAGATGAGACATGAGCAACTAGAGCAAAGGTTTCTTCATAATCAATCTCATACTCCTGTGTAAACCTTTTGCAACAAGACGGGCCTTGTAGCACTCAATGGACCCATCAGAGCAAGTCTTGATCTTATAGATCCATTTACAACCAACCATAAACTGTCTAGGAAAGAGAGTGACCAGATCCCAAGTATGGTTTTTGGTTAATGCATCAAGTTCCTCTTTCATTGCAATCTGCCATAAAGGGTCAGTGGAGGCCTCACGATAGGTTTGAGGCTCGTGAAGTGTAGCAAGGGCAGTGTAACAATGATAGTCAAGTAAATGTGTAGGAATGGATCTTACCCGGGTTGAGTGGCGAGGTGGAATATCTTGTGGAGGATCTTCAGGCGAAGCAGGAGCGGGGGACCCATGCTCTAAGTGGGGTAGCTCGTCATCAACCTGTTCATCTTCAACTTGTCTAGGAGAAGCATAAAAAATATCTGGAGAAAGGTCCAAAGGAGGATCAAAAGTATTTGTAGAAAGAACAAAAGACTCATCTAGAAAAATTTCTAAAACAGAGGAGGTAGTTAAGGAAGAACGAAAGTGAGAGAGTTCAACAAATAATCGGTATTCCCAAAAGACAACATTACGAGAAACACGAAGACGATGAGAGACAGGATCATAACACCTATACCCTTTTTGAGTTTCGCCATAACCAAGGAAACAACAAAGTCTAGATCGAGGCTCAAGTTTGTTGTGTTCATAAGGCTGAAGAAGAACGAAACAAGCAGATCCAAAAGATCGAAGGTGATGATAGTCAGGAGGTAACCCAAAGAAATGCTCATACGGAGTCTGATTATGGATGACAGTGCTTGGAATGCGATTAATCGCATGAACAGCATTAAGAGCAGCTTCACCCCAAAAAGGGGCAAGAACTTTGACAGAAAGAAGAAGAGCACGAACAGTGTCAAGAATATGACGAAGTTTTCTTTCAGCTCGACCATTTTGCTGAGAGGTACCTGGACAAGTTAGATGATGTACAGTGGCATAGGAATGTAACAGAGCTTGAAATGCATATTGAGTATATTCAAGAGCATTATCAGAACGAAAGGTTTTGATACGTTTGGAGAATTGGGTTTCAACCATTTTTGCAAAGTTGCTGTATATTGGTAAAATTTGAAAAGATCCAACTATAACGAGAATAATCATCAATAAAAACAACAAAATATCGAGATCCACCAATACTAGCAACAGGAGAACGTCCCCAAACATCAGAATGAATTAACTCAAAAATACTATTAGAAATGGATTCACTGTTATTAAAAGACAAAGCTGGCTGTTTTCCTAACTGACATGAAGTACAATCAAAATTGTCTTTGGACACAGAACCCAACAGACCCCTAGAAGCTAACTGTTGTACCCGAGAAGATGATGCATGACCAAGACGAGAATGCCAAAGTGCAAGAGATGGTAAGGAAGAAATTGCAGCAGCAACAGAAACAGGAGCAGCAGGTGGAAGATGAAGATTGTCCACGGGAAACATACGCCCAACTCTAGGGCCAGTCCCAAGCTCTTGTCCCGTCCTCGGATCCTGCACAATACACCCAGAATAGTAAAAAATAAGGCGATAACCTAGTTCAACTAATTGTCCCACAGAGCACAAATTATAGGATAGGTCAGGTACATGAAAGACTCTAGGAACAAAGAGGTTGGAAGTTGAAACAAAACCTAGACTATTCCCATGCATGGTGGAACCATTAGCTATATGAATATTAAAGGGGTGTGGTGCAGGGTCAAGTTTGGAGAATAAGGAGGAGTGAGGTGTCATGTGATTGCAACAGGTAGAATCAAAAAGCCAAGTTTGAGACTTACCGGGTAGAACAGAGAGAGCAGTGGAAAGAGATGCATTACCAGCCATACAAACAGCCTGAGCTATGATCTCCTATAGTTCAGTGGGGGAGAGGTTGATAGTGGATCCAGAAGACTGCGACTCAGCCGAAATGGAAGCCATTGGCAGAGTAGGCTCAGTATTAGCAACAGCAGGAGTAGATTTGCTGTGACGATAACAAGTCTCAATGGTGTGGCCAGGACGCTTGCAATAGTTGCAGAACTTTTTATTGGTCTGCTTACGACGATTGCTAGAGCCAAAGGGATCACTTGATTGCTGAAGTTGCTCTATGGGTGGAGCAGAAGGTGTAATGGCCAAAACATTGAGCTTATTCTGAGCTTGAAGGGTTACAAGACAAGTTTCTTCTCTAACCAACTCGTTCACAGCAGTGTCAAGAGAGGGAGCAGGACTGCGATTTAGAAGCTGACCTCAAATGGGCTCAAAGTCCTTATGAAGGAACATCAGGAATTCATAGAGGCGAAATTCATCTCTGATAGAAGCATATTGTTGAGCATCCTTTGAGCATGCCCAAGTTGGATCAGAAAGGTCAATTTGGTCCCAAATGAAGCGAAGCTGATCATAGTAGTCATTGATGGATTGCCCTGATTCTTGTCTGAGTTGATGCAATTCAACCACTAATTGATATTTCATGGAGCCATGAATAGTGGAGTACCTTTTGGCCAACATATCTCACGCTGACTTGGCATCATCAAAGCTGCCCAACATGTTAGAGATGGAGGGAATGGAAGTGTTCCGAATCCATGTGAGGATCATGTGGTTGTGACTATCCCATTCAATCATGCGACCAAGGAAGGCAGCATCTTCTTCATTGGCTCCCTTGACAGGAACAGTGATTGCACCAGTACAATAATGCCAGAGCATGCAACCCTTAAGAAAACTGCACATAACTTGAGACCAAGATAAGTAATTCTTACACCCCTCCAACACAGTATTGATGGGGCGAGGAAGAAAAACATCATTTTTATCCATTTAGAGACACAATATGCAAAAACAGACTACAAAAATGAAATCTACACGAAAAACTGGGTAAGAAGAACCTGGACTGAAAAAGTCAACCTGGAGAAAAGTCAACGGTCAAAGTCAATGCAAGTCAACGGTCTGTCAACGATGACATCAGCTGACTGGCGAGTGACGTCAGCAGATGACGTGGTAGTGATGATGTCACCTAGGGCCGACGTCAGCAGGAGAAAGCCTGGCGCGTGCAAGCACGTGGAGGCGCGTGACGGCGCGAGATGGAGCCTAGAGGCGCGTGACGGCGCGTGGAGCGCGTGAGTGCTTGCGCAGAATCTTTTGGCGGCGCGTGAGGGCACATGGCAGCTCCGATGATGGTTAGGTTTCCACGACAGGGTAGATCGGCGGAGGAAGATCTTAGTGGTACCTGCAAAAACACAATCGGAGCAAGGATCACGGCGGCGACGGTTTGGCAGTGGTCTCGAGACTCTGAATGACAGCGGCTATAGGTCTGGAACCAAAGACGATGACTGAAACGCGTCTGAGGTTTAACGGCGAATGGCTGCAGCAGCAGTTGTAAAGGCTGAAGCAATTGTGAGTCTAAAATAATACCAATGAAGACAGGGCTGCCAAGAAAAAGTCAGAGCGATGGCTCTGATACCGTGATAGAAATACTAGAAGATTTGTATTGTATCTTATAATGAGAAAATATACATCAGTGCCTTATATAGGAGGCTTAAGTGTGCGGTACAAGTAAAGTGTAGTACAAGTACAAGTATGCTATACAAGTAAAGTAACTGGGCCTAAAGCCTATAACATAATATACATTAACATTGTGAATGTGAATAAGTGCTGATTTATACTTAGGGTTTGATTTTGATTTTTTTTTTTCGCATATATATGTAAGATACTAAGATGCACCATGTGGCTACATGCTATATGTTATGCAATATTATAAACAATATAAGAAGCAGGGGATTAGATAAGCTAGAAGATTTTGAAATCAGAATTTAGCAAGTGTAACAATCATGATGCTCTTCCTGTTAATAAAACAAAAAATGCGTAGGACGAGTCATTCTTAATGAAAATGCGTGGTTTTTGTAGAGACTCGAGGAAATTCAGAGTAGCAGTGGTGGAATGAAAAGGAGAACAGAGTAACTGAATTTACATAGAGTAAATGCTCTTTATATAGAGTTGTACAATAAGCTTAGGCTTTTAGATCCAAAAATAAAAAGCCGTATATGATCAAGAAAACTGGAAGCGAAAGTTTGCAGAACGAAGAGCAGGGAAGAAGATGAGGCTGACTTGTCCATGCGTATTTATCAAACACTGTGTTGTCAGCTTTAGTTAGTAAAGCGATCGTCAAAACGATGCCATTCAGCTTAAGTTAATGAATTCCCATTTAACCAAAATTTTCCCGTTTATAGTTTTGTTTGGGATCTGTTTATCTTACTGAAACTGAGAATATTTTACTAAAAATATCGTAAATAAAGGTAAAAATTAGTAGAAATAGTACAAAGGGACCCATGAATAGTACCAAAAAGTACAATGAGATTCATAAATAGTAACAAAAATAAGTTGAATAATAAAATAAGCTGGCAAATTTCATCATGCCAAACACACACTATAGGTCTGTTTAGATACCGCTTATTATTGAAAATTAAAAATTTATTGTTAAAAACATTGTAGTAAAATAATTTTTAAACAATGAATAGTGCCTGTAGGACTCAGTTTTAAAATTACATTTGTATTTTTTCGTACTTATTAGTTCGTGAACAGTGCACGGGACCCATGAAAAAACGTAAAATGTCTGCCGCGTTTGCTACGCAAACACGCACTATATTAACTCATACATAGCCATTTTGTAGCTGAGCTGGAATATAGCTGTTAGAATCTTCTATTCTTCTATCAATTTCTTGGTCACAACTGTCTAAGGTTAAAGTTCCACTAGGATCTCACGAGGCCTCGAAAACCACTAGACCAATCCTTGGGGTTTGAGTAAGAGAAAATTTAGACCCTTGAGGCAAACCTATCCTGATAGTATTTGATTGACAAAAACCTTTGATGTTATTTGGAAACTATAAACATCTGTCTCTTGGATCAATTGTTTAATCTAAATTCACTTTGCATAATTTATTATTGCCCTTTCACTCTCGTTTATAATATATATATATATATTATTACCCTTTCATCCACAACATTATTTCGGGGATGACCAACAAGCGAGTCAAGCCAAATCACCATCAAGAACAGTGATTGCCATG
Organism: Quercus agrifolia; assembly: GCA_029955455.1. Taxonomy (NCBI): domain Eukaryota; kingdom Viridiplantae; phylum Streptophyta; class Magnoliopsida; order Fagales; family Fagaceae; genus Quercus; species Quercus agrifolia. Next base: position 34,354,616 of record JARQAD010000005.1, read on the forward strand.
ACCAAACCATAACCAAGACAACACATGATTTGTACACTGAGGCATCAAAGTTGAGCTAAATTGAGAGATTAATGTGATGTCAATGCCTATTTCATTCTATATTTCTTTGTCTTCTTGTCATTAAGGAAAGCCTTATTTATTTCTGAAATTATTTGAGTGGATCAACATTAGCATTGTTATCCAACATTGTGTTTCTTTCAAATCAGATCCCTCTCATTGATTTTCAAAAAAAAAAAAAAAAAAAAAAAAAAAAAGGATCCCTCTCATTGATTTTCTTAGTACCAAATGTATCTCTCTATCCCACTTTATCTCTTGTTCATTTTCTCTCCTGGTCGACCAAGCAACTTTTAGATATTCCAAGTCCTTGGGGTTCCTTGTCTAATAAATTTTTTTATGTCCTTTCGATTTAGAATCTGTTTAGGATCTGTTTATTTTGCTGAAACTGAAAACTTTTTATTGAAAGTATTATAGGAAAATGTAAAAATTAGTTGAAATAGTAAAATAGGACTCATAAATAGTACTAAAAAGTACAATGAAGCCCATAAATAATAGCAAAAATAAGCTGAATAGTAAAATAAGCTAACTTTTTAATTTGGAACCAAACGCACACTTAGTGTAAGTTTGGATAGAGCTAAAAACAAATTTCAACTGCGTTGGGTGTTTTTCCGTGGGTCCCCTGCATTGTTCACGGGACCCGCAAGTATGAAATTCAGCAAAAAAGATTTTAAAACTGGGTCCCACACAGCACTATTCATATTTAAAAATTATTTTACTACAGTATTTTCAGTTTTTAACAATAAGTAGTATCCAAACAAACCTTTAATTGGGAAAAAACAGAGAACTTCGATGGTGCAATTCATGAAATCAATGAATCTTTAGCAAAAGCTTGAAAAAACAACGATGACATTGTCTTGTGGCAAACTTCTTGTGAAGTTAGAGATTGAGGATTCTCTAGAAGAAGAGCGCAAACTACTTAACAATTGGTTGAGATTTTTTTGGGGGAAATTAGTGGTAGAAGCCTTTTCAATCATTTCAAGAGGTTTTGAATTTCAATTTTTTTTATTTAATTTTTTGGTTTAGGGAAAATATAAGAAATTGTGAGAAAATTGTGAAACTTACTCAAATATGAGAAACCATATCAAAATAAAGCCTAATCTATTTATTTTGCTTATTTGAGTGACTTTCACTCTTAATTCAATAGTGGGTCAAAATGGGTAAATACCCTTAATGTTAAAACTATGTATCAAAATATCATTCTTTTGAAACAATCTAATGAAATGTCTTTCTTTTAAAACTCGATTTTAGGGAAATTAAGTTCTTTATGGAACTCAATTTTCTTATTCTTGAGTTCCTTGTGTTTTGTGCCACGATGGAGGTTGCTAACATGACATTTCGAATTAAACAAGTCCAAGTAGAACTCAATTTTGGTAAAATAGAGTTTTGTACAAATTTTTTTTTTAAAAAAAATGGAACTTGATTTCTAACTCAATTTTCATAAAATCTAGTTTTGTATAGAGTGCCTAGCGACTCACTAGCGGGTTAGCCTACTTGTGACTAGTCCCTATGGAATAACGGTGCCCCTTACATTCAATCTGGCAGCTTGATTCAGTCGCCATACAGTTGGCAGAGGCACTATATTATGCAAAACTTCAACCGTCTTTTGACTAATCTCATTACAATAAATCCCACAAAATATAAGGAAATAAATTTATGGAATTCGATTGAACATGCCTTTGGAACTCTTAACCCATTTACAATACACTTCCAACTCACACCTTCACTACAAGAAAAATGCCTTTTAACGATGAAGAATTTTTTACAGACCTAAACAACCCTCTAAAATACCCCTATTTCTGAGGGCAAAATAAAACCCTCACAAATACTTGGTAAAATGTGAAACATTTGTGACCAACAAGAAGAACTATCCCAATTATATTTTGTAGTCATCACAAATGTTAATATTTTGGTGGGAAATTTTCCCTCCATATTATTTGTGAGGGACAATTAAAAATCTCTTGCAAAAAGTGTATTATTTGTGATGGTTAAAAAAATTCCATCACTAATACTAAATTATTTGTGAGGGCCAAGATTGACCTTCAAAAATAATCATTAAAATGTCAAAATTTTGGAGGGAAATGTTCCCACTAAATTATTTCTGAGGGACAATAAAATTCCTTGTAGAAAGTTTATTTTTTGTGTGGGTTAAAAATATGCCATCACTAATACTAAATTATTTGCAAGGGTTAAGATTGACCTTCAGAAATAATCATTAAATAAAAATTTTTTGGAGATAAATATTTTCATCAAATTATTTGCGAGGGGCAATGAAAATCCCTCATAGAAAGTATATTATTTGTGAGGATTATAAAAATGCCTTCACATGTAATAATTCATTTTGTGAGGACTAAAATTAGCCTTTGGAAATAGTCATTAAAAATATCGAAACTATTTGGAAGAAAATTTTCCCTCCAAACTTTTTGAGAGGGAAATTTTTAGTGGAACCCAAACATTTTTCCCTTTGGCTCACCATAAAATGGTCTCTTCATAATGGAGAGAAAATAAAGGTATAAAACTAGCTCAATTGGTTTTACAAAACTAACCCTCTTCTCTATTACAAGCTTCCCTTTATTCTCATTCGTTTTGGTATTTTTGTTCATTTGTTTTTGTCAACTTCTATCTCCGTGCCGCAAAGAGACGACGTGCTGCTTTTTCTTTTCTTTTTTCTTCTTTGCTAAATGTGCCTGTGTATGGCTGTATGATATCATGGTTGTTTTTTTTAACTGGGCATGGTTGGTTTTTTTTTTTTTTTCTTTTCTTTTAATATATTTTTTTAATTGGTCATGATTTTTGTTTTAATAAACTTGGTGGGATTATTATTTTTAGTTAATCGTTTGTTTATTTTTTAATTGAGCACAATTTTTTAATAAGGGCATACAAGTCAATTTATATCAATTTCATTTTCTATCCTCTAATTTTTCTTCTCAACCAAAAAGAATGAGTTTTTCATCTTTCCACATTTCCCTCCTCCCAACCAAACATGTATGGGAGAAAACTAAATCTTTTCTATTCTCCTACTTTTTTATCCCTTTCCCATTTTCTATCTTCCCACTTTTTAACTCTTCCCACTTTTTAACTCTTCCAACCAAACGGACCCTTAGTCCCAAAATGTTTTTAGGTTGGCTATGGATCGACCCTCAACAAATTAGTCAAAATTAGTTTGTTTAGCACTAATTCATCAAATTATCCTTGATTTGGTTGGTTTCAAATCAATTTATTTTAATTGATATTCAAATATAAAAGGTCTTAAATTTATCGGACTAAGCCCTAAACTGTGTTGATCCGACCCTAATTGATTCAAGTTGAATGAACAAAAATGATAAAAGAAGACAAAAAATAAGTTCCTCCAAAAAAAAAAAAAAAAGACCAAAAAAAAGTAGTAATAAAATTTTTATGTCATCGGAGATGGTATTTTATATAATTTTAGTAATATTTTATTCTTTATTTATTATATCATTTTGTTATTCATTTTTATATAAAATAATTTAATAATAGCATAATAATTATTAAATAGACTCATTAAAAGATAAAATCTCATATAAGTTAATAATTTCTAATATAGAGTATACAAAATAATAAAGAAATCTTGAAATTAAACAACTATGATATAAAAATATTGTTTTAAAATTAAACAAGTACAATCATGACAAACTCTCTATTACTCTTCCTTTGAGTCACCCTCCATGTTATTTTCAACCCCTATGTTATTATTTTGGTTGCATTCTCCATCTTCAATTTTGCTAGTACCATCCTAAAATAAATGCATTAAACATGAGATAAAATGAAAAATTACTCTAAAAATAACAAAATATAATGCAACATAATATCATAATCTAATCAACAAGGTCTAATTCCTATACAAAAAATTACTATATAAACCAGTACCTTTAAAAAAAAATAAAAACTTTAATCCATTTACATTTAGCAAGTTTCCAAATATTTGTACAACAACCAAAAAACATTAATATATCTAAGCATAACAACATCAATAAATAATCACCAAACTAATAGTACCACCTACAACAACCAAATATTGTAACAATAAGTCAATAACAACCTACGGGTTCCAGTTAGCTCAACTGGTAAAGATTTTAATAGTTAAATAAGAGATCTAAGGTTCAATCCCCACTTATATCAAAAATCGATTGGTGTCTTGGTTTGATGATAAAGAGCTATCATTAAGAGCAGACATCATAGGTTGAAACTCTTTTTTTTTTTTTTTTTAAAAGTCAATAACAACCTAGTCACTCTCTACCATTAAAAGGAACCCACATGATTACAACCTTAATACCATAAAATGTTATCAAAAAGTTTACTAATAATATCGAGTCAATAACAACCACTTGTAGCATTCATAACATATTTGCACATATTTATTATTTCTCATCAATTTAAGATTGTATCATGGTAGCTGGTTTTATGTTAGATTGTTGTGGTGTGCCTATCAACTGCAACATTTGAAATCACTCAATTATCATATTATCAACATCACTCCTACTCCAATCTATACCATCATCTTCTTCTTCTTCTTCTTGCATCACATTTACATTACAATGTAAATTATCTTCTTCTTGGGATGGCTCTTCTTCATCTGAAGGCATTTCATAAAGGTTATGTGGCTTGGTTTCAATCACAACATTCCATGTGGGATCTTTTATTCCATTAAGAGCCCTAGCATTTAGGGATGTAAAAAAAGAACCTATTTTACATCCTCAAATACCATTTTATTTATTTTACCAACCCATTTCACAACTCACCCAACATCCCAATTCTTATTTTTACAATCCAATAAAATAATATTTACTACATAATAAAATAATAAAAAATACTCTTCTCTCTTTTTCCTCCCAGTTTCTTTATCTCTTCATCCATAGCCACAAATATAAGCAACCACCACACATCCACGATCAAAACTAGCCACCTCCACCATAACCAAAACCAACTCCATCACCACCACCACAACTAGTATCCATTCAAAAAAAAAAAAAAAAAAAAAAAAACAAACAAACAAACAAAACTAAATAAAACAATAAACCACTACAGCCACCACCACCACCTAAAATCCAACAACAACAACACCACCACCACCAGCATCAACAACCACCACTGTCAAATCCATACCCACAAACTCAAATAAAAAAACAAAACAAAAACCAAATCAGAACCACAACCCACAACCACAAAAGGCATAGCAACCACCACCACCATCACCGAAAATACCCACAAAAACCGAAATCCAAACACACAAAATCCACCATGAAACCCACAAAAACCCATAAATCCAAACCCACAAAAAGCCCATAACCGGAGATGGGAAGAAGGCAGAGATGAGTGAGATGACAACAGATGAGAGAGGGAGGTGGAGATAAGAGAAGGAGATGGAGGAGAGTGAGAAAGGTAGAGAAGAATGAGAGAGAAATCCATACCCATCAAACCCAAGACCTATAGCGGTCCACGATGAGCAAAACCCATGACCACCCACAACCCTATGACCCCGCGCCCACCGGCAACCCACAACCTGAAACTTGAAACAACCAAGGCCGATTTGAAGCCACCCAAAGTCAATCTGAAGCCCACCCACCCAAAGCCGATCTTGAGAGAGAGAGAGAGAGAGAGAGAAGCGTCATCATGAGAGGAAGAGAGGAGAAAAGAAAGATGTGAAAGGAGTCTGAAAGTGAAAGGAAGAAAATTTGGGTTTACGTACCTAGATGCTACATGATTTTAACGGTCTAGGTGGTAAAATAGTAACTAGGGGGTTTTTACACCCCCAATGATAGTGCCCTAACATAATACACTTGAGTTGCTTGACATGCTAATACAAATGTCGGTTTTCAATTTTCACGATGTATTAACAATAGTGATTTCGTGACGATCTCTCTTATACCTAATTCCTTCACAAGATGCATCATACCAATCATATTTAAACAACACAATTCTTTTCCCTTCAATATATTAAAGTTCAACAATGTCTGTTAATTGTCTATAATAAGGCACATTGCAACTTCGATCCTCCCCTCTCACCATAACTCCATTATTTTGTGTTCTTTTACTTTCACCACATTGATTTGTATGAAATTTGAATCCATACATTGTAACTTCGATAAAAAAAAATAGACCTTTTCTCAGGGCCTTGAGCTAATGAAAGCATATGTCCATCAACTTGCCCCGTACTATATAATTTGGTGATCTACAATAAAACTTAAATAATGTTAAACTCAAGTTGTAGTAGTTAAAATATAAACAAACATGCATTTTCAAAATAAATTATTATCTTACTATTTTTTCAAACCACGCAATAAGTTCTTGTCTATGCACCCTATCAATGTCAAGAATACTTGCACTTTATAAAGATTTTCTTATGTTCTCTGCACGCAATTAAATATCCAAATCAGTTTTAATATCATATCATGAGCATATCCAAGAAGTAATTTTTGTGAAGATCATCTTACTAAAAAAATCAGTTAGTATTGACACAATTTTGAAGGACATAAAATGTTGTTGCATTATAAAGATCATCATTCAACTCACACCTTATTGCTTTCCCTAATGTCATCTAGGTGTTGAGAAAATAGACAATTGAGAATATCTAGGTACCTCCATAATAATTTTGCTCAACCCGATTAAATTTGGTTTCTATTCCATTAATAGTAAGAACAAAATGTTAGACATTCATTTGCTAAATACTTTTCTGCAATAGATCCTTCTGCATGTGCCTTATTACAAACATAACTCTTAAGCTTGTTCAAATACCTATATTTGAAGGCATAATATGAAATTTTATCAAAAATAAAATACTAGTATGTAATTGTAATTTAGATCATAATGGAATTCTGTACATTTTACCTCTTAAGGAGATACATTCATGATCTATTTGTATTGCACCAAACCTACAACTTTAGCTTCTCAAGATAGGTGAATGGCCAAGTGAACCATTACATTAAAGCAAGAAGGTGAAATTTTTTTAATTCTAATTTACAGAGGGTTATTCTTATTTGGGTTTCAAGATGATCCAAATCATCCACTCTTAACACTTTGGAACACAATTCTTTGAAAAGGTTACTAAAACTCAGTCAAAGCATCAAATACATTTTTAGGTAAGAGGTCACGCATTATAAGTAGTAGTAATCTTTCTAGAAAAACATCACAATCATGAGTCTTTATACCAAAAAGCTTTCTCTTGTCAATATTCACACATTGAGATAAATTTGCAAAGTAACCATTTGGAATTCAAGATTTTTTACTAATTGGCATAGGTCATTTTCTCATCATTTGACAATGTGTAGCAAGCTAGGGGTAGCTTTATCTTCCCATTAACCTCTATGGGGTGAAGCGAATGTCATATGCCCATTTCTTCTATATCAAGATGAGTATTTAAAGAGGGTTATTCTTATTTGGGTTTCAAGATGATCCAAATCATCCACTCTTAACACTTTGGAACACAATTCTTTGAAAAGGTTACTAAAACTCAGTCAAAGCATCAAATACATTTTTAGGTAAGAGGTCACGCATTATAAGTAGTAGTAATCTTTCTAGAAAAACATCACAATCATGAGTCTTTATACCAAAAAACTTTCTCTTGTCAATATTCACACATTGAGATAAATTTGCAAAGTAACCATTTGGAATTCAAGATTTTTTACTAATTGGCATAGGTCATTTTCTCATCATTTGACAATGTGTAGCAAGCTAGGGGTAGCTTTATCTTCCCATTAACCTTTATGGGGTGAAGCGAATGTCATATGCCCATTTCTTCTATATCAAGATAAGTATTTAAAGAATCATTTGTTTTACCTTCAATATTCATAACTGTCCCAATCGCATTGTCAAATATAATTTTTTCAACATGCATCACATCCAGATTGTGACGTAACAAAAGTGTTCTCCAATATGTTAATTGAAAAAAAAAATGTTATGCTTCTTCCAATTATGAAACTTCCTATGCCCTTCTAACCCTCGCATTTTCCCGTATTTTTCAAATATTATTAGCTCTAATGGAAAATTTTGTTTTAACACATCATCACCAAATAATTGTTTGGGTGCTTTCTTCCTTTCTTTTTTACAATTAAATTGTGACTTCTAATTACACCATTTGTGGTCTAAGGCCAAAAAACAATGATGTCCCATATAGGATATCTTAGATCCATTTCGTAACCTACAATGAGGAGTCTCACTATGATAACAAGGACAAGCCAAATTTCCCTTTGTAATATAACCCAATAAAACAGCATATGCAGGAAAGTCATTGATAGTCCACAACATTGTTGCTTTCATCTGAAAGTCCTCCTTGATTGAAGCATCATATGTACACACCTCATCTCCTACAATTCTTTCAGCTCATTAATCAATGGCCTCAAGAATACATCAATGTCATTTCTAGGATCTTTTGGGCCAAGTATAAGTAATGATATCAATGAATAAGGTTCCTTCATGCACATCTAAGGGGGGAGGATTATATGGAAATAAGATAATAGGTTAGGTATTATGTGAAATATTCATATATTCTAAATGGGTTGACCCATTAGTAGCTAATCCAAGCCTAACATCACAAGGATCCATCACAAATGACTCATGAATTTGGTCAAATTTTTTCCAAGCTTCACAATCTAATAAATGTTGTAACACTCCATCATTAATATGTTTTTCATGGTGTCATTTCATATCATAAACAATTGTTGTAGCCTTGATTTAAGTGGAAAAAACCATAAAACCTTCCATGGTACCTTTTTATTTTTCCCTTTATCACCCTTATTTGGCTGCCATCTTGAAAGTTTACAAACTGGACTTTGAGTTGCTTCTAAATACTTCTTATAATAAAGTGCACAATCTTTATTACATGCATCTATCTTCTCATAATGGAGGCCTAGATCACTGACAATCTTTTTTGCCTCATAGTTTGAGCTAGGTAGTCTATCACACATAAAAAATGCATCCTTTAATAGCTCCATCAACATACTGAAGGACTTGTTGCTCCATCATGATACGCACTTTATGTGCAATAACTTGACTGTGAAGGATAAACTCGAATACTTTTCACAATTTGTATACAAAGGATGTTTAACCTTTTCCAACAATCTATGAAATTTCTTTACATCTCCACTTGGCTCTCACGATTCATTTCCACTTGATTCCATGTTACACACCGCTTGTGGATAAGCATCCTTGATCATAACAAACATATCACCATATTACATACCATCATCATTATCTCCTTCCTCTTCACTATCACCTTCCACATGAAGGTATCAAGTAGTATAATCTCTTCTTATACCTCTAAATAAAATATGATACTGGACCTCATCTAGAATCCTATGATACCTATACTCATATCTTCATCTATTGAATGTGAATGCATACTCATGAAAATTTTTAACTCCATTAATAAACTTTGTGCACGATCTAGTAGAAAGATGCATCTAAGATTTATCAATTGTTATTTTATCTACACCATTTAAAGCATTGTATTAATCATAACTAACAATGAGGTGAAGATAGTAAATCTTCATGAGACAATTATAAACAAACATGAGCTAAATTTCATGCTAAATTGGAACAAAAACCACAACAGACTTCTTCAGTAGAATTTCTGCAAACAATATCAAGCTTGCAAACTGCAAAGAGAATCAATGTCTATTTTTCAACCATCATGTAAGAGGCAACACCAAACCTTTTACATTTAAAAAAATTATTAAAGTTTCGACCAAAAATTAAATAATAAAAAAATTGCCAAAATTCGCAAAGATTTTCAATTAACCTAGAAGACTTTTATGTAGATGGTTCAATGCCACATGTAAGTGAGTAATGTTAGACTAAGATCTTTTTAATTTTATTGTTGTTTTGTGTTGATGTAATTTTATTTAAGACAAAACTTAAATACAGTATCTTAAGTGTTATTCCTTAGGTTCCCCTCTTAAGATTTAGCTATGTGGCTATTTAATTAAAAAATACACTTTCATCCCATGAGAAAAAATCCACATAGCAGAATCTTAAAAAGGGAACTTAAGGAACAACACTTAAGTACTGTACCTAAGTCTTGCTCTTTTATTTAACATCTTATGTTATATATTAGCTTTGGTAGAAGGTCAATCAACATGAAAGTTTGATCTCTGGTTAATTGTTAAAATGTAATTTGCAATTGGCAAGTGGCGACCTAGGTGTCAAAGAAAGAAGCAACTGAAAAACTAGTCAACAATTTAGCTAAGTGTAGAACTAAGTAGCAGTAAAATGAAATTGAAGAAACATGAATGTAGACATCTCGCATGCTAGGTGTCATTCAAAGAAAAACCAAAGGTTTCTATATAAGCCATGCAATGTAACAAAAGTGTAATGAAAAGAAATGCAATGAAACTGAATTAATTCAAGAACAATACTTTGTTGTTTGCGGTGTCCCTCATCTCTACACAAACCAAAATACTAGGGCCTATTTGGTTTTTACATTACTCATATCTTAATTTCCATTACTCAAAACTCGTTTTCATATCTCATATTTTATTCTCTACTTTTTCTTAACTCGCTCTATAATGTATTTGGCTCAAATATTTGAGTTTTGTTTTCATCTTAAAACTCAACTTTAACTCAAAAGTTGTAGAACCCACATGTCTGTTTTATTCATAACAGTAACAATACCCAACCCGTGAAATTTTTCTCTCCCCACTCTTTCATTTTTCTCACTGAAGTTGTCCTCTTTCTCTTTCATTTCTCAAGTGCACACACATCAACAAGAATAATCCTATCCCAATTAATTGTTTATAAACTCTTGTATAATAATTAAACATTATTGATTAGATTATGATATCATGTTGCAATAAGTTGTTTTTAGAGTAATTTTTCATTTTATCTCATGTTTAATGCTTTTTTTTAGGATGGTATTGGCAAAGTTAGACATGGAAAATGCAACCCAAACAATAACATGGAGGTTGAAAACAGCTTGGAGGGTGACTCGAAGAAAGACTAATATAGATCTTATCATGACTATAGTTGTTTAAGTTTAAAATAATATTTTTATGTCATGGTTGTTTAATTTTAGGATTTTTTTACTATTTTGTATATTCTATATTTTAAAGTATGAGCTTATGTGGGATTTTATCTTTTGATGAATCAATATTTAATAATTATTGTACTATTGTAACAGGATAATTAAACAAAAATGATATAAAATAAATTACAAACAAATAAATAATAAAATGTTGCAAAAATTATATAAAATACTATCACTAATGACATAAGAATTTGGTCATAAATAACTTTATAGTGATGACAACGTCCCTCACAATCTAAAAAATAGTAGTGTCACTTAATCCCTTGCAAAAACATTTTAAGTGACAGCTTAATGTTGTCACTATTGTTTCCAATAAGATTCCAATAATTATTTGTGAGGGAAAAATGGCATCACAAACAATTTCAACAATGCCATTAAAATTTATATCGTTAATTTTTGAAATTTGCAAATAATTAATTGCAAGGGCATAAAGGTCCTCACAAATGGTTGTTAACAATGACTGCATCCCTTCATTAAAAGTAAATCGTCAACTTTTCTCGTCGTTTGGTAATATATTTGTGAGGGTAGATTTGTTCAATAACAATAGTGAATTGCCCTCGTACATCAACTATTATAGAAGGTATGGTCGCAAAATCCCTTTTAGCAATAGTAGCAAATACCAATGTTATGAATACCGTTTCGGAACTCGTTTTAGTTTGTCAGTTGGAACGGAATATTTCGATATCGGTCTCATACTGGTCTATTTCAATATGCCATTTTGGGTTATAACTATTTTTTATATATTGTAGGTTATTCATCAAAACCCAAATCAATTTTTAAGAATTTTATAATTATAAGTTCATATTTCAACTAATATGTCAAACTTATTAATCCCAAATCCCAAATATCACTCAATAATAATAATAATAATAAATTAATAATTATTTTTTAGATTATAACAAGAGTAATGATAAAATTTAAATTAAAAATGGTGAGACATAAGTTAGCCACGTGGAGTGGGGTGGCTTAGAAGTCAACACAAGTGGCTAAAGGCTGAAACTTTCAACTTTCCCAATAAGTGACTCACGTGTGAAGGGCTCACAAAACTAAAAGAAATTAAAGTATTAACTATTAAACAATAGTAAATCAATATAAGGCAGTGAAGGGCATGAAGGCAGACTATGCACAAAGGGCTGAAAAAGAAGAAGAGAAAAAGTAGAGAACACAAAAACGCAGAAGAAGAAGCAAAAAAAAAGGAGAAGCTTCTAGTTGTGAGGAGGTGATTTCCTTTAAGAAACCAACAACGTGTTGGTGACTGCTGTCACAGGATCATTTCATTCAGCAAAAATCATTTAAAACGTAAAAATGTATGTTTTTTTAAGTACCATTTGGAATTGACATATCGGCCGAAATTCAATGAAATAGGCTGGAATGGCCAGAACAGACCGTAATGAACCAAAATTCAATTTGAGGTGGAACGAGGGGGTGATTCGTACCGGCTAAGTGATTGGCATGAGATTTTTCGATCGTTTCAGTTGGTACGGAACGAAATTAATAACAATGGCAAATACAAGGGTTATATGCTCTTGCTAATAACCTTTTGCAACGATATTTGACATTTTACGAGGGTGTTTTACCCTCACAAATAGGCATTTTTCTTGCAGTGCTTTTCTTGTATAGCGTTGATCATAGTAGTTCATTTGTGGTGAACTCTATGGTGGTGTTACCTGTACTTAGTTCTCTAGGTTTGTCGACCATGATGTGTCCAACACTTCTAAGACTCTCGTATGAGTACATTGGAACATTCACAAAATCTCTCTTTTTTCCAAACCATGTCACTGCATAGTGGTCAGTATATGTTTGTAGTTGCTTTATTCAAATTTCCGATAATGTACATGTTGAATTAGATCCAAACCTTTTTCTCACAGAGCAATGTGATTTTGAGGTGTTGCAACTCATATTTTATTCAACCTAAGAAGTCGGTGCATTTATAACCTCAGCTCATGGTCTATGATGAACATGACTCCTTGTTTTCACAAGGTTACAATGATAGTTCATCTTGTGTGCAATAGTTATGACATGTGACTGAGTTATCATGTCCATCAATGACAACAAAATTTAATGAAGTTCATATGTGGTCATGTCACATCACTTTTAAGCTAGTTATCATGACACATTTGCAGCATATATTAACAGAAACCCATCTTTCATTGACATAGGGCTAGGCATAGTCCATCATGTATCCGTATGATTACTCATATATTTATGTTTTTTTTTTTTACCACATGTCAATGTCAGCATTTAATTTAGTGCATGTAATATTACATTAATTTGTGTTTGTATTTGTTGTATACAACTTTATATAGCTTTACATTATTTACTAACTATCGATGTATGTCCTTTATTTCACTTGAGATGTTATTGCAATCATATTGAATGGATTATTCAGCTTACAAGCTAAGTGATGTGTTCAAAGTGATGGGTTGTTGCTGGGTACTAGAAGAGGAGTTCAATTATCTAATTGATCCCACTTTGCGAAATAGTCCACCGGTTCACAATACAATGAGGCAGGAGTAGGCTTGGTTAATTCATGAATAGGGGATGTTTTACAAGGAGTTGGTCAGTTATAAGTTGTCTGTGCCTTGTCAAAATGCAGCTTAGATGCCAAGAGACATTATAAATGGAATTCGTAGCGAATTGAACCGTATCAAAGAGGAAAAAAATTGAATGAAGATTAAATTTATATTGGACCTAAGTCGAGATTCGTGAATTAGTGCAGTGTAAGTTATACAATCAAAAACGATACATGCAATCAATTCTTGTAGGATACATTAATTGGTTGGATGTGGAGATATTGTACAAGGCATTGCGTAATTAAGGAGAACATCTAGTCACCATTGCTATGTTCTACTTTCTATTTACGATGAATTATTATTGTATTAGAACTATGTCTATCATTGTTGTATCCATTTAAGGGGAAACGGTAAACATTATTATGTTTGGAACAAAGACGCATCTTATTTATATTATAACTAGGGTCATAGTTTGAAGGAATCACATATTAATTTGCAATATTTTGGAATGACTATTTAGGATGAAAAGTTAGACACTAGAATTAGCCATAGAAGATACGAAAGACACAAATTCATACTTAGGATACCATAAATATGAATCTATTGCATATTAAACATTAATAGTACTGACATTAACTTAAACAAAATATAAAATACACACTCCATAGAAATTGTCTTCGGGACGATACAATGTCTTCTTCATTCCGACAAGTAGGGTTTGTAGTTTAAGACATTGTTTAAAATGGTGCGTAACAACTCACATTGAGAATTGAACAAGGTCCATAGAACTTATATTTTTTGATATTCTAGTAGCCATATGCATCACCTATGTAAAAGTGTTAAGTTATGTTTTTCCATGTCATTTTTGTTGGCATTATTCCATGATTTTTTTTTTTTTGGTAATTCCATAAATTTATTTCCTTAAATTTTGTGGGGTTTATTGTAATGAGGTTAGTCTCAAGACGGTTAAAGTTTTGCTCAATACAATGTCTCTGACAATTGTATGGCAATTGAATCAAGCCTCCAAATTGCATGTGAGGGGCACTGTTATTCCAAAAGGATTGGTGACTGGTTTGCAAGTAGGCCTACCTGCCAACAAGTCGCTAAACACTTTGTATAGAACTTGATTTTATGAAAATTAAGTTCTTCTTTATTTTATTTTTTTAATTTTTTCCAAAGAACTCAATACTATAGAAATCAAGTTCCCCTCTTTAAAAAAAAAAAAAAATTGTACAGAACTCGATTTAGTGGACATTTTTTATTGGAAATGCCAAGTCAACAACCTCCATCATGGCACAAAACACATGGAAGTTCTATGCAGAACTCGATTTTCCTAAAATTGAGTTTCAAAAGATGGGCATTTCACTAGATAGTTTCAAAAGAAATACATTTTGCTACATAGTTTTAAAATTAAGGGTATTTACCTATTTTTCCCATCAATATGCATATAAGATCAGGAGTTAAAAATGAATTTTCCTTTTGTTTGATTCTCAATTTTCTTGGAAACCAAATAGTGGATATTTTGGTAATTTTATTTTTAAGTGAATATATTTTGTAATTTTAAAAATTTTTGGTATTTGGAAGTGTATATATATTTGTGAAAATTGGAGGACTAAATTGAAAATAGAGCCAAAATATAGGGACTAAAGAGATTTTTTGACTAAATTCAAAAGTTGGTACACCTACTAAGGACACGTTTGGTACATTGAATGAAGATTAAGGTAGCAATAGTAATATTTATTACTAGGCACGTTTGGTACATTGAATTGAGATCACGATTGGAATTGTAATCTTTATTACTAGAAATAAAATGTGTTATAATGGAATAACTAAACCTAATCATAAATTTTGTTATGAGTTATAACATTAGAATAAAACTTAAGATCTATTTTAGGAAATATTTTACTCAAACTATTATCTTTCTAAGAAAATAATATCTTTTTAAATTTGAGAGAGATGATTTATTTTTTGATAATTTTTTTCCATAATTGTTACGTGCATGTGCATGTGGAAAGTTTGTTTATTTGAAAATATATTAATTTTAGAAATTATTACACATAGTAAGGAATAGCTATTACAACCCTTTTAGAGAAGAATAATTATTCCTCATTTTAAAAAATAATTATTCATAAGGAATGACTATTCCCTGTAATAAAAATATAACCAAACTACTGAATAGCTAAACCATAAGAATATCTATTATATTATAGTGTCTATTATAGTCTACCAAACATGCCCAGAATAAAAGGTGTTGTGATTAAATAACTCTTCCTATTCTTTTGTTTGGTTGCAAAATTAGTTGTAACATATGGAAAATTTGTATTTTTTGAATATATTAATTTAAAAAATTGTTGCAAATACTTTAAAGATAGATATTACAATCCTGATTAATGCTACAACTACAAACTATTTGACAATATTTTTACAAATTATTGATGTGACAAATTCTTACTAGTTCTAATTTGGGCCTACCACTAACATCACATTTTTATTTACCAATAATTATTTGTAAAATGCTAAAGCCATATCAACAGTTTGTAATATTGTTGTAAAATAGTTTGTGTCTGTAGCATTATTCTGCAATCATTTTAGAGAGAATTAATTATTCCAAATGAATAACTAGTCCTAAAGAATAACTATTGTTTGTAATAAATATATAACCAAATAGCCAAAATTGCTATTACACATAAATAACCATTTCAGTACAAGATCTATTGTAGCATACCAAATATTCCCTAAAGAAAAAACTATTACAACCTGTCTAGAGAGGACTAAATATTCCTCAATTTTTTTTTAAAGAAATATAACTATCCTTAAAGAATAAATATTCTTAAAGAATAACTAGTCTATATAATAAAGATGTAACCAAATAATTATCACACATGAATAACCATTCTATTACATGATATTACCACATACCCGCCCCCGCCAGCGGGGGCCGCGGGGGGGGGGGGGGGGGAGAGGGGCATGGTTAGCCCCCAACTTGTCAAATATTAAATTTTACTCCTAAATTTACCTAAATTTTTAAAAGAAATATGATTAGCCCCCAAACTATTCATATTTTTTGTATGACACTATTAGATTGGTTTAATTTTATATTTATTATTATTTTGGCCCGTGTATTCATAAAATTCTAGTTCCGCCTTTGCCCATACCAAACATATGATATTAAATTCTATTTATATGTTATTGGTTAAAACCTATGTAATTCATAAGAGACATAAAAGTGTAATTAAGTCCGTTGGTCATCAAAGTGTTTATTTGATTTTTGTTGATTACTTTTTGTTGGAAATGAACTAAAATATACCCTTTTTTTATTTAAAGAAAAACTAAAGTATACTTTTAATTTGAAAATGTAATTTTTTATAAAAATTTTATAAATATACCAAATAAATTAAAAAGTAAATGAAAAAGTTAATAGCAAATGGTATATTATAAAGCCAATAATAATGATAACAATAAGTACAAACATCGTAAATTTTTATTTATTTTTATTTTTATTTTTATTTTTTGTGTGTGGAGAAAATATAAAAATAATAATCATATGTAATTTTGTATTGTCAAAGAGTTTTGTAACTCTATTGACACTTTTTAATATTTTTAACAGAGATATTTAGGTTTGAGTTCTCGTAGCCCCAACTATAATAGAATAAAAAAAAAACCAATGAAAAATATGAATTAATAAAAAGGCACAAACGGACAAAAAAAGAAAAAAGAAAAAAGAAATGGTAAAAATATTATTTTGGTTCTTAAATTTTATTAAAAGTTTTTTTTTTAACTCTAAACTTTAAAATTTCTTTTTTCATCTTTAAAATTTGTATAGAGTTTTTTAACAGTTTATAGAAAAAAAATGGATAAAAAGAACTTTTTATAATAGTTTAAGGATAAGAAATATATATATATATATATATATATATATATATATATATATTAAGTTAAAGGATAAAAAGTAAAATATTTTTAATAATTTAGAATCAAAAGATAAACTTTTCAATAATTTAGAGAGGAAAAAAAAAATTTTAAGTTTAGGAATGAAAAATAAAATTTGGTTAAGTTTAGGAACAAAATACTGAAAATAGTATTTTGGTTAAGTTTAAAAACTGTGTTGTGTATCCAAGAGTTAAGTCCTTTTGGATATACGCTATTATCAGTTTCTTTAAGACATTTTCTTCTGTGTGTGTGTTAACAATACTTAGCCTGTTTGGTAATAATGTTTAAACAATGAAAATTATTATTTAAATACCACAACACGTATTTTCATACACTTTTTCACTCATATATATTTTCACAAAACTTAAGCAAAATCTCGTTACTAGAAATTTTTTACCAAAGACACTTAGTGCCTATTTGGCTAACTTATTTTACTATTTAACTTATTTTTACTATTATTTATGGGTCTTATTATATTTTTTAATACTATTTATACATCTCATTATACTATTTCAACTAACATTTACCTTTATTTATGTATCGTACTTTCAGAAAAAAATTTTAATTTCATCAGATAACCGGATTTCAAACGATCCTTACTATTCTCACAAGGCTTTCCAACGTTAGTCACGTGGTCCTATAAAAGAAAACGTTAGTCACGTGGAGGGCCACACAAACTCAACTGTGGGAACACAAAAAAATAAAACAAAACAAAGCAAATGGTGTGAGAATTTGGGGCAGTCACCAGAAAAAACAGAAGAAGAAGAAGAAGAGGAAGAGGGGGACCTTGTGCGATGGGATAAGTCTCACTGTCATTCATTTCCTTTCCTTTTCAGTTATTTTTTTTTTTTTTTTTGGATACTCTCTTTCTTGTTTTTATGTTCTGTCCGAAATTTTCGTGAAAACATCTGCCAAATCCAAACAAAATTACACCCATAAAACATGGGTTTTTGTTACCATTTTCACACATGGGAAACGCTGTTCAACATGTATGATGTAACGTTCAAGGTTTGTTGTAGGCTGACACAGATATAGACAGTTTTTGATTGCACCAACCACCGCTCACTACCCACTTCTTCTTTTTTAAATCTCAGTCCCTTTCTCTAACACACAAACACACACAAAGAAAGAGTTTTTGTGAGAGATACAGAAATGGCTGCTGCTCTTTCGCTTTCTCAACTCTCTTTGGTTCAACTTAAACCCTCACTCTTCTTAACCCCCAAAACCCTTCATAAACAAAACCCTTGCCTTTTTGCCCACCACAACCATCAGAACCAGAACCAATTGTCTATAACTACTCTACCTCTCAAAACAAGAAGTGGGTTGGTCCCAAAACCAAAAGCTTCATTGAGTTCTGTCCCTGTCCAATCCAATGCCAGTTCTCCTATTTCCACCAAAAAATCCGACAGCCCAATTATCGTCATTGACAATTATGACAGTTTCACCTACAATCTTTGCCAGGTTCGTCCTCAATTCTTTTGCTTTTGTTTTTTTTTTTTTTTTGCTGTTTGGTTAAGTTTTGATAATGTATGATACGAATGTTTTATTTTTGAGTGAAGGGTATGTTCTTAGTAGTATAATTGAGTCCACGATTTTTGTTTATGGAGTTTACATTTTGTTTATAGGGTGAAAAAATTGAGGAAGAAAAAAGCAATTCATGTCATAAATGTCTCATCTTTATGTTTTTTTTTTTTTTTTTTTTGGTTTTGTTTGATGGAAGTGAATGATAAAAACGTTTCTACGCAAGAATTGAAGAATTTTTGTGTACAATGAATTGATTTCTTCGATGTGGAATGTGTTTCATGATCCTAATTAGGGGAATTTGTCTACTTGTGGTTGTGGTGGGGTTAGGGTGAGAAGGATTTGTGGAAATAGGATTTAGACCTGTTGAAGAAAGGGATATGGAGTCGTGTTAGGAATTAAAGGGTGGTTTTATTAGTTATTTGATGACTGCTTGGCAGAAGAACATTTGTGGGGTTTTAGGGTTTTGGTTGCTAAAAGAAAGTGGTTGATTTGGGGTTGTAAGGAAGAAAAAAGAGAGAGGTTTTTATTGTGTTCTGGGGTTGTATGAACAGTACCACAAGAGAGAGAAGAAAAGAGAGAAGAGAATGGAAGAAAAGAACACACATCATAAAGGCCTATGTGCCTCTATGCTTAAAATATTAAATAATCTTTTTTAATCAACCCCATCACTTTTAAGTACATTGAGCTAAAATACAGATAAGGAGTAAGGACTTCTCTTGTATTGGTGTTATTAGGACTTCTAGTAGTCTTAGGACTCC
Organism: Quercus agrifolia; assembly: GCA_029955455.1. Taxonomy (NCBI): domain Eukaryota; kingdom Viridiplantae; phylum Streptophyta; class Magnoliopsida; order Fagales; family Fagaceae; genus Quercus; species Quercus agrifolia. The sequence continues at coordinate 34,374,433 of JARQAD010000005.1, forward strand.
TAGTTTTGCTAGTAATAAAAAAGCCCTAATAAAAGACTTATTTGGGTCAAAGAAAATAAAACCTATCTTAGGTTCTCCTAGAAAATTTTAGACTCAACTAAACTACCAAAACACCCTTAGTTAGCAGGGATTGCGGAAATTAATAAATAAAAACCCAAAAAAAAAAAAAAAAAAAAAAAACTATTTTAACTCTAAAAGACTCATACCTAGACCTTTAAAACCAAACAACTTTAACTTGAATTTGTGGACTTCACATGTGGAGCCCGTAAAGTAATTATTGAAGAGCCAAGTTTTAAAGTAATATCAAATATCAATCTTCCATGGCTGCATCATGTTGTTTGTATCTTAGCAAGCTGTTTTTGCTTATTCTGTTCCGGTTTATATTTTCTAGTTGATTGAAATTCTATTATAATGTAATTGTCTTGGGCGGTTGATCTTCCAGACTGCTGGAAGGTATTCTAATACTTTGATATGACAAATCATATAAAAGTTTAATATTATTTTATCTTTTCCATTGTGATTAAATTTAAGAGTATGTAGAAAAGAGAAGATATCTAGTGAAGATTTCCCTCCCACTTTATATTGATTAAAAAGGAAATGGCAAGAGAAAAAATAAAAGGAGAAATTTTAAATAGGAAAAAATGTGTTTAAGCTGTAATTAATTCTTCCACTTGAAATCGATTTTAGATTCCTTTGCGCAGCAATCTTGGAAAAGGTTAATTAGTCCCTTACTTTTGTCATTTTTCACCCCGGAAAATTAGCTAATCCGTTCTCTATTTTCTAAACCAGTTGAAATAATGATTTATATTATAGAGGCTTCTTCTTCTTTATTTTTATTTTTTTATTTATTTTTTATTTATTATTATTTTTTTTGTGGGTTTTGCAAATGAATGGAAGTTTACTTTATGAAGATTTATAATGTTGTATATACTTCAAAAGTTATTGCTTTTTAAACAATTTCTCATAATGATTCTCTTTATTATTATTTTTTATTATTGATTGTACATTATGAAGATTTAGTCTAATAGCTTTTTTATTTTTTATTTTTATTTTTTATTCTGAAGTATATGGGAGAGTTAGGATGTTTCTTTGAAGTTTACCGGAATGATGAGATTACAGTGGAGGAGTTGAAAAGGTAAGGATTGCTATTGTTTTTGCTTGTCTATGCATGTTGATTGTATTTTGATTGGTTAGGGATTTCTGATGGGCTATACATGGCATGTCTAATGTAATTATCCAATCATGTCTGTGACTTTTTCTGCCATTTTTATAGGATGAATCCAAGAGGAATCTTGATATCCCCAGGGCCCGGTAAGAATTTTTTGGATGTGTTGTTTTGAAATATAGATGGCCAAGGCCTATAGAAATGGAAAAGGAACTACTCACACCAAAATTTTTATAGACCATACTTTCTTTTTGTAGGTACACCCCAGGATTCTGGGATATCGTTGCAAACTGTATTGGAACTTGGACCTGTTGTACCTGTATTTGGTGTGTGTATGGGTTTGCAATGCATTGGAGAGGCTTTTGGCGGTGAGTCTTTTTAGATGCCTTCAAACTTATAAGCGATCCCAATGTAGGATTTATTCATCTGAATGTATGATTAAGTTAGTTTGTATGCTATTACTGAATATATGCAAATCTGTAATCACTAGAAAATGGGAATCATGTAGTACCAACTTTTCTAAGTCTTGTTTTTGTCATGGCTGATAAACTGGATAACTACTTCTTTTTGGGTTTCTTATGCAAAACTTATGTCTTTATGGACTTGTGGCCCTTGTAGCTGATGGTACCTCATCCTGTGGACCAAGGGCCATTGTAGCCAGTATTACTGGTTACCTTTCCCCAATTAAAGGGAGAGGTCTAGGGGTCTAGGGTTCAACTCATGGAAGTAAGGGTTTTGGATTGGGGAGGGGACTGTGAAGCATATTATTACCATTTTATGGAACCTTGTGATTTTGTCCATTTGCAGGGAAAGTTGTGCGTTCGCCTTCTGGTGTCATGCATGGAAAGAGTTCTCTTGTGTATTATGATGAGAAGGAGGAAGACAGCTTGTTTGCTGGGTTATCAAAGTATACACTTTATTCCACATATCCTTCAAATCTTGTACTATTTATTTTTTGGATCAATTGTTTGCTTTTAAATATAGTGTCCTTGATTGCACTATTTTAAGTTATCAAGAATTAGCAATTTTAGGATTTGTCAATTTCTTTTTCTGAACTTGGTTTACATCATACATTTGGTCATCTTTTAGCAAATGGGTTGACTTGACTTTATGTGATCAATAACTTTCAGTAAATACTCTGGGAATATATGGAAATTTCCATTAAATTAGCATCATATGGAACCACTAGCTTGAAGTTTGTTTATTTTTTGTTTTTAAGCTCATTTGGGCGGCTTACATGTAATTACCCGTCTTGCATACGACATTATGTCACAAAATGCTCTTGATATATACTGCTTAAAATGGGTTCAATTCAATTATATCTTATCCTGGAGGATGTAACAAGCTAAGGTAGAAAATTTTTGAAAGGGACTTTTGAACCTCAAGAACATGGCTGATCTATGAATTATATTAGTCATAAAATCAATTTGATAATGCCATATGCAAGACAGGAAAAAGTTGAGAATATGTGTTCTTCCATGGAGATAACAGAATATTTGTACTTCATTTACACTTCACTTTTTGCTAACAGATTAAATGAAACTGAGTCTCTTCACTGATGTTGGTGTGTTTTATTGTCTGTGTCTCTTCAGCCCATTTGTTGCTGGTAGATATCACAGCCTTGTGATCGAGAAGGAAAGTTTTCCTGATGACGAACTTGTGATTACTGCACGGACAGAGGATGGACTGGTAATGGCTGCTCGTCATAAGAAATATAAGCACCTACAGGTAAGATATTGTTCTTCCTTTTCACCTATTTTTTTTCAAAAAAAAGAAAAAATTGAGAAACTTCCTTTTCACTTATTGTGTGCTGAGGGAGACAATTTTTTTGTTGAGAGGAATTTATGAGGGTGAAAGTTCCATTGGCTTAGGTAAATGCACCTTACACAGTTATTACACCAATATGTGGACTTAGAATATGAGGTGTCATTATAATTTATTACTTTCTGATAGTGGAAATGGACGGAAATTTGTACCATGACCTCTACACTTTGAGACGTACTGCAAATTAATTTCTAGCATTCTTCTGCAATCTGCATATATGGTAATAAACATGTAAAGGTACTTTATTTATTAGCTCCAAAAGTTAAGATTGTATTGTAACATGTGAAGTAGTGATCTTGCAATTTACTTTCCTCTTTATATGCAACCCCCTTGCTACCTTTTCCTTTTGGTTTATTCTTGGTGTGCGAAGAAATACTGCTAGTAATGGAAAGAATTTTAACATTTTTCTAGACTAGGCCAAAGCATTTCATCTTCAAATATTGGAACCAGAATAGGCTGGAAAAGTAGTAATGTGATTGAGTTATTTGGTAAAAAGTAAGGTGTCATTAGTTGGCCTTATTTTGTCCTGAACCTTTGTTCTGTCTATGCATAAGTTAGTGTGACTGTCAATTGGGCGGGCAATTACACGAAAGTAGTTCTCAGATGAACACTGGCTACTTATCACAAGTATTAGCATTAGAATGCCACCTTGACCTGCTGATTTCATCTTACATCGAGGAGCCAATCATGCAACAATGACTTCACTGCCCCCCGCCCCCCTCTCTTTTTTTTTTCTTGAATAAGAATTCATTTCTGGTGATAAATGACTGAATGGAAATTTATTTGATGATGGGCAACCCATCAGTTGTATTATTGAAATTTTCACTAGTTATGCATGCATGATTAATTGCTTAGAAAACAAATCTTAGAAGCACAGGGCACAGACAGAGGTAAGAGAATACATGTGAGGTGTAATTGTGTGTGTAGATATGCAATGATTGAGTGAAGGGGGGCAGGTGCATCTCTTGATACCCCTAAAATGATTATAACCCTAGGTCCATGATCCAATGGGTCATAGACCCAAATTTTAGCAGTGGATAACTCTGACTACAACCTCCTCTTTTTTTTAATCAAAAAAATTAATTATAACCCTCATGTTGACGTATTATCCCTTCCTCCACCTCCCCTGCCCAAGGATGAAATTTAATTGTCCCTTCTTCCCTTCCAACACCCAATCACTATCTAACTTTTTGTCACATTAGACCGACTTTTTACAACTTACAATAAAGTGATCATGCTTCTTTCTTCACCAAAGCCAAAGGCTTTGTTTTCCCCATTTCCCCTCCCTTTCTAGATATTCACCAAAGTTAAAATGTGAAATTAACTCCACCCCCCCCCCCCCCCCCCCCCCCCGGCGCCCCAAACCTCCTCTCCCCCAACCAAAGCCCCCCAAAAAAGTATCACATTTTCTTACCTATCTCTTTTCTAATATCAAAACAAACCTATCTTTATTCTTTCATGAGTGAACATCTTCAGGACATTAGAATTAAATTTCAATTATGTATATAGTTTCATATACAGCTATATTCATTGTTATGTATTTGTGTGTATATATGTGTTTTAGAAACTAATTGCAGTATATTTAGTTAGATAAACCAAACGAAACTTTAAATTAATTAAAGACTGAGTTTAGGCATATTGCACAAAATTTAAACTAGTTCAAAGTTGATTTGATTTTAAGGATTGATTCAAAATCAAACTAAACCAGCCTTTTAGGTTGAGAAACACATGTCCAATGTGTTAAATTGGAAGTGCTTCCTCTATGTATTAATATCCCAACACCTGGTCCTCTCTTCCCCAAATAGGATCCTGGCCACACCAATGTAGATTAATGCAGGATTCTCTGAGGGTGTGTCTATATTGATGCTGGGTACTGTAGGGCATGCAAAATTTTGGGTCGGTTGAAGGAAATACTTCATTTGCAAAAAAAAAGAAAAAAAATATAGAGATTGAACTGTGAAAAAACCCAGCGTTTTTACAAAAATACTGGACCACACAGTTTACTCGAACTTTCTTTTTTCCCTTTTTTCTTTGTTTAATGTTATGCTATTTTAACCAAAAAACCATGCCTTCCTTCAATTGTGCACTTTCATTTATGGGCTTTTTAGTCTTTTGCTTTTAAACTTGAAGTAGTCAAAATATCTATTCAAGTGTCCTATGTTTAGTCATTTTATATATATATATATATATATATATATATATTAAAAAAAAAAAAAAATTTCTGTATTTGAATAATTTTTCTGAACTACATTATTCAATTAATATCAATTTTCAATATATACTTGTATATTTATGTTAAAATTGAATCTCATCTCATTTTTATAGTTGATTTTTATTTATTTATTTATTTTTTATGTGTTCTTTAATTTATTTCTAATAAATTAAATATTAATCCAATGGTTGAACTAGTAAACCATCGTACAACTTCTTTGATGGTTTAATGCTCGGTTTGGTTCTGATAACTTTGCTGTTTAGTTTATGGGTTCTCTTACTAGAAAACATGTCGTATGACCAGGAGGGCTTGTGAAAGTGTTTTGTGAGTCTATAGTTGAAAGAACTATAGGAAAAAAGTTTTCTGGTATTTTAAGATAGATCAGACTTTAGGATAAAGGCTGAAATTAAATTTTGAATTAGTGGCTAATGGTTTGGAACAACATAGGGCTTTTAGGGTTTAAAAATAAGCATTAGGATCGAGCGGTTATGGTCAAATAAGACAAGAAAAGACCAATTTTTTGGAGGCTATGAGCAGTGGCATAAATATTAACCACATCTTGATTTTTTAGTTTCAGCTGCTTGAGTTTATTTTTTTTGAGGGAATGGTTGGGTTGGTAAAGTGTGGGTTCTAAAGGTTTGAAGAGATGGGTGAATGGTGATCAGAGGTGAAGGGAATTTAAGACAAGTGAGCGATGGGAGGAGAAGATAAAGAAGGAACAGAGTGCTCAATATCACTAGATGAACAAAGCAAACTCTGCAGATCTCAATTCTGAACTAGTAGTCTCAAAAGATTTACAAACCTGTTATAAAAAAGCAGAAATTCCTAATGACAACTAATTTTGACACTTGGATGAAAGAAATTATCCCTACACATGAAACCCTATTTGTAATAAGATTTAAAAGCTCTTAAGGCTCAAATAACTTCTGTGGACACTTAAACCTGGACCAAAAAGGTTTCTTAATTAGTTTCTTTGCCTCTTAGTTGGCATAATACCCAGATCCTTAGTCTTAGAATTTCAAAAAGAATAGTTTTCTCTAGCCATCGAAGAGGTTTTCTGTCACTTGAAAGTGCTTAATGTGGGTTCCTTTAGGCTTCTCAAATGCATGCTTTTTTCTCATCTTGCAAATTTAACCTACAGTACCATGACTCCCTTCTTCAAGCAAAGTTGGGTTAGGAAAGATTTTAAAGGTATATATGAAGTAAAACCTGTGAAGCACCTATCAGAAGACCCAAATTTGTAACTGGTAGGAGCACTAAGGCTGCGTTTGTTTCGTTGTAAAGTTTTTTCTGGAAACATTTTCAACATATTTGGGTGTTGGTTTCATTGTAAAACCTTGGTCAAACTGAAAATATTTTTGGTTGACTGGGAAAACACAATGGAAAAAGTTATAAAATGATTTACAACAAATTTTTTTTGTAAATCGTTTTCAAAACTCATGCACACACAAAGCCCCACCCTCTCCTCTCTTTCTTGCATAGACTCTTAGGGCTTTGAATGGCGAGCGATAAATTACCGATTCTCTCAAAAGTTTAAGCTATTAGGAAATAGTGAATTTAATTACTTAACCATAATTTTAATACTTTCTCTCACATGTGGGCCTAAACTCCTCTTTAATAAGTGAGGCCCAACACATGGGATTTTTAACATTTTAAATGAGAGGTAGAGCGAAGATAGGGATTGAACTTGGGATCTCCTATTTTGATATCATGTTAAATTGTTGATTCTTCCAAAAATTTAAGCTATTAGAAAATGGTGAATGTAATTACTTAACCATAATTCTAACACGGTGAAATCTCTGGCATGCGTGGAGATCTCTGGGTTTCTTGGTGCTGTCAATGTCATGGTGGGGAGCTATCTTTTGAAGTCTCCAGTGTGCCTAGGGCTTTTCGCGATGTTGACTTGCTGTGGGGATCTATCTCTGTTGTATGCAATGGTGGGTGGGTTTTCTTGTGGGTCGT